>CM076575.1:453852535-453937387 GCA_034641835.2 Pinus albicaulis | reverse complement strand
CTGAGTATCTGTTACATGTTCTACATATGCTATTGTATGCTTGCACTACTGTTATTTCTCTCTTTGAGCATTCCAGATAGTATACCACTTGGTGTGTTTTTCCCATACTCTTAGACAGAGTCTGGAAAGGGCCAGGTAATCTCCAGATCTCACCGTCTTTTCAGAGGTGACATATTTGGTAAATGCCCTCCCAGTCCACCTCTGGTTGGAGTTTGCTTGTGTTTGAGAGATATCCCTGAAAAGGGATATTACAGGCCTTTATCCAATGAGGATCTTTACTTGCTTGAGAAAAAATTTCAGGTTCTATTAAAGATAATAGAGCCACATCATCTTTTCTTGGGGTGCTTATCATCCTTCTTCGATTTTGCATTCCTTCATCTATATTTCCGATGACCTATTATTCCGGATGATATATTTGAACAAACTTGATCTTGGAGGGAGTTTGTGAAGATTCACTTTGAGGCTCACTTTGAGGTTCTTCATTCTCCTCTTCTTTTTTAGGTTCTTCTTCTTCATTTTTTCCAAAGAAAGGCTCAACTTCATGATCCTCAATTATTTTTTCTAGAAGGCCTTCATCAATCTTCACATCAATGCTTTCTACTATTCTTCTTAGATGATTGTTGTAACATTTGTAGGCTTTGCTCCTAGTGGAGTATCCAAGAAATATTCCTTCGTCAACTCTAGAATCAAATTTACTTGGTGAGTCATCATTTATTTTTATGAAACATTTGCTTCCAAAAAACCTGAAATATTTTACTGAAGAAGGTCTTCCTTTCCATAATTCATAAGGAGTCTTTTCATTATTAGGTCTTAGTAGAGTTTGATTTAAGGTATACACTGCGGTGCCAACTGCTTCTCTCCAAAATTTTGGTTGAAAATTAGCTGCTAGTAGCATTGTCCTTGCCATTTCTTGAATGGTTCGGTTCCTTCTTTCAACTACTCCATTTTGTTGGGATGTCCTAGCAGTAGAGATTTCTCTTTCGCTTCCATCCTCTTTACAGAATTCATCAAATTATTTTGAGGTGAATTCTCCTACTCTGTCCATTCTAAGACATTTAATCTTAGAATATTTCTCATTCTCAATGAGAGCCTTAAGATTCTTAAAACATTCAAATGCTTCAGATTTATATTTTATGAAATATATCCACATCCTTCTAGTATAGTCATCAAAAAATAGAGCAAATTACCTTTCACCTTGAAGAGCGGGAGTTCTAGTTGACCCACACAAGTCTGCATGAATGATTTCCAGAGGTTTTGTTGTTGAGAACTCCTTAGTTTTGTGGCTAGTTATGGTTTTATTTCCATGTTGGCATGGGCCACATACAACTTGATTTGGTTTGCACATTTTTGGAATATCCTTTACTGCATTAATTTTACTGATGTTGACTAGGTTATCAAAACTTGTATGCCCCAATCGCTTGTGCCATAACCAAATTTAATCTGTTTGACTTAAGTAACATTTATCTTATTGGATTCTACTAAGAATATAAAAATTATCTGGTGTTATTACTCCTTTCACCACAAGTTCTCCTGAGGATGAGTGTAATATTCTTTGGTATCATCTATGACAGAGCTAGGATTGACTCCGTAGTTAGGAGCTGACCATTACAGGTGGTAACAAAGTTGGTGGCATCGGGCCGGCTCCAAGGGATTTTTGGAGGAGTTTTGAGGAGTTTCATGTGTTCGCATGGCCCGTTTCGATATATTCCATCATCTTGCGCTTAGCTTTCTGCCTGTGCACTGACAACTTCTCGGAAATTTGAGTTATTTATGGGCTTAACCTAGCTAACCAATTATGCTCACACAATAGGCTTTCTCGGGGAGGAATAAGGCGACGTAACACCCCGCAGTACTAGGCTCATTGGAATCGTGACGAGGATACCTCCATGATGGGACAGTTGGACATGAGTTTCAGTGACCACGGGAGACATGGTAGCCAATTTACTCTTTTCTCCATTAAAAAGGAATATTTTAATAAGAGGGAAAAATGCACCATGAATAAAATAATAATAAAATAATGCTGTAGAAGGCTCCAAGAGTTCTATAAAAGAAAGGGAGGAGGCCATTGAGGGATATCTTTGGAGTAGATCATTTGCTTGTGTATGCGAGGTTTGAGGACGTGGTTCTCTACTTTACTGTGAGTTCCCAGACGGAAACCCGTGATTTAGGAGGTTAAGAAACCTAACTCTCTTGAGGAGACTTCATTAAGTTTCGTAGAGCTTCGTGGATTGGTGTGAGGATTCATCCTGATTTCAACTTGTTTCAGCAGAGTCTGTTAGGATGCTTTGCCGTAGCCGATTTGTACAGCCTTCTTGCCGAGCTAATTCATCGTTTGCCAGTCATTCATCAGCTTGGGCGAGATTGGTTTGCTCCACTTGCTTGGCAAGCTCAGGTTCCGTTGTTCCTTTATGTTGATGTACTTTTTACCATGGATTAATAAAATGGCCCAGTGATTTTATTGGCATCCATTGTGTTCTATTAGTGGCTGTGTGTATATTTCCATTTATTTTGCTACTTAAGTTTATTTCTGCAATTTTGGTTAAAATATCCCATTTGGGATATTACTGTGGTATCAGAGCTGGTGATCTTGCCAGCCTGAGGGTCTACTTGCCAAAGTACTGGAAAAACCAAGTTAAGGGGTTTTAATTGCATATTCTTGAGTTGCAGTGGTTATTTTTTGAAGGTTACTTCGTTGAGTTGTCAGAACCGTAACTTGATTACAGCTGGGTTTTGTTCGGAGGTGCCAAAATTCCATTTGTTAGAAAAATCCCAGAATTGTCACATCTTCAATAAAATATCGACAAAATGGCTATTTTTATGAGTACGGATGATTCAATTTAGAGGGGTCGCACTCACATTTAAAAAAAAAAAATGAGTAAATTAAATTGCAACAACCTCAATTATTTATTAAAAGTGTCAATTTCCAAAACTCCAAATATTGCTGAGCAGGCTGAAATTTTAAGTTAGAAGCGGAATCCAAGTTAAAACACAAATTTTGGAAGCTAATTATCATTCAAAAATTGGAAGGCTGCATATCACTATAATCAAAAGATCCACATTGCAAGCTAGCCATGAGACGAGTGGGTGTTCGCCGTGACCTTCAGTAGGGCAGTTGTCAAGCACATCGCAGAGCGTAGCCGTCAAGCACATCGCAGGGAATTGGGGTCGAATTAGATTGGGCCGCTAGTTGACGATGTGGATTTTTCCAATTGAGGGCGAGCAAGTAGCCATGTCCGGGTGAAACTGGAGGCGAATCAAAATTTGTGGAAAACTGGGAAACCACGTATTATGTTTAAGTAAGGTGGGATTGAAACATTTCAGAAAAAAATAAAAACAATTAAGCGCAGTGGTGATTTCATGAACCAACGCCAGTAGAAATAAATCGCGCGAATTTTTATTTTGATCGTGGCATAGTATTATCACAAAGTCCAATTCTTATGCCCAGCCATTTCTTGGCAGAACGGGTTCAAAATTTTGTAATAAAGTCGATATTATTGAGTGATGGGAATGTTGTAGCCAAGACGGAGTCTCGGCGTGTCTATGTTGCCAGGGTATCAATGTACGGAGGAGTGCAAGCTGCTGCGGTGTTATGGTTATAGTTGTGAGCCACATTCGTCGAAATCGGTCCGATCTCCTTTCCAATCGGTTGTGGACGTAAATCTTATGTGATGGGGGCCACAATACCTATGCGTTCAATAAACACATTCTGCCATAACAGTGTGGTCTGACCGCCAACGTCATATTTCATGTTTGTTTTCGGAAGCTGGATCGATTTGGGTAACAGACGAAGGATAGACGACAACGTGCTTGAGAACCAGCCGCATTTTTTTTCGAAGATTGCATTGCGTCTTCCCAGCCTCGAGTGGTTTATGGTGCAAATAGCCTGAACGAAGCATGTTTAGATGTTTAATCCATGCACATCGTGAATTTGCAGTGTGGTCGGCAGCCTGGTGCATAGCCAATGGGTCCACGAAGAATGATTTATGGTGCGGATAACTTTGACACAGTTGTTGCATTGGGAGGGATTCATAGTTGCTACGATTGACCAATTCACAGCTCTTTATGCTTTGGGTCACGTCGGAGGGATCGAACTGCTGTTGCGAAGTCAACTTGCGACAATACAACACAGATTGCACGCAAAGGTTCGGGAGCAGTATAGCTGTTGTGACATGATTAACATTGTTGTTATAGCATTCGAGAATAGCAGCATGGACAGTATCCTGCTGAAGGCACATCGAGTCTAGCCTATATCCTGAAATACGTCTCTCTGATACATATATATACCAGATTTCTCTTTACTCAGCAGAAAGGAAGTTCTGTCGGGCATATCTTCAACTGTGGATGTAACAATGTTAGAGGACAGAGAGATATACGTTGAGGTGCTAAGGCTGAAGATTGCATGCGGGCTGAGAATCATATTGAAGACTCAACACTGTGCACTAACCCAAGTTCACCACTTTAATTGCTCACTGTTTATTCATTTTTCGAATGTAGAGAAGGGTAGTCTATGTTGTCTCAATATTATCAGCTGAATATTATTTTCTGAGTAGTATGAAATTATTTTGAAGTCTGCTGGGTATGTGTGGAATGCTGTAAATGATTTTGGGAATAAATAATGTCAGTCACCTACAACAAGTTTGCTACCTAACAACTTGAAAATACTTCTCAAAGAAATTACATCCAAAACACACTCAGAAAAACAGTGACCACATCATTGGTTGAACCATGGAGGGATTCCTAAACAGATTGATGAAAATAAAAATAGAAGTTGGTTCCTTAAACCACCATGCATCAGAAGACCAGAAAACAAAACCAAACAGTAGACCCCTTTCAAGAGGAATTTATGCCGTCCTTCAAAAAGGACAGCCAAAAGATTTGCAGGAAGAATTGGGGGTTGGTCACAAAATTTTTGCACTTGGGACAGATCTGAAACACATGAAGATGTCATGGATATTTTTGTCCAAACTGAAAGAGTTTAATGAACTCCTGTCCACAATAGACCAAGCAAAAGGGAAGAAACTGATTTGGGCTCTAAAGCCTGCTATGCTTGCTCTTATATAGCCCAAATTCTTAGAGGAACCTTGTGAAGGGGTCACACTTCCAGTTGCAGCTTGCCTCAGTAACATCATGAAATTGACCGCACCTATAGCTCCATATAGTGATGATGTTATGAGGAGGATTATGAGGCTGATTGTAGAGACTTTTCAGGATTTGGACAACAGTGCAGGCTCTACCTTCGGGAAGAAGCTTGAGATTTTATGGATTATGGCCACATTCAAGACTTATGTCATCATGTTTGACCTTGAGTGTGATGACCTGATCCTGCAGATGTTCCAATGCTTCTTCAGCATTAGGAGGCATCATCCTGATACTGTCATAGCACACATGCAGTCCATCTTGTCGACATGCATGAGAGACCATGAGGCCATTGGTCGAGAGTTGCAGACCCGGTTGTTGAGCATTTGGAGGAGAGAGCAGTTGGTCTCACCTACTGCTTATGAGCTAGCCCAAAGGCTAGTTGAGCAAAATATTGGGTTATTTAGGAGACAGTTGATCAGGGAGGAGATGCTCCAGTTTGATGGGTCAGGCTGCAGAAATGAGCTGAGGAGGAAGGGACTTTTCTTCATTTGCAAAGAACCTTGGGGGCCTAATCACTCATGTTTGAGAGATGCAGATGATGTGGCAGAGGCAGGACAGGTGGGCATTCCTTCCGTATGGCAGAGTGAGGACTCTTCTTCAGATGAGTCGATAGGATCAGTTGAGGACGCTTCTGGGGAGTGAGAGCAGTCATGCAGAGATGACGACAGTAGACCAGAGCTGTGTTCTAGTGTGCAGGGTGAGAAGTCATGGGACTCTGCGGGAGATACTCTGGGTGAAGAGTCACTTGTGACGATTCAGCCAGAGCAGCATGTGATGGAGCCTGAGTCGGCAAAGGAGGACACTATTCACATCAGGCATGATATTCCTTTGGGGGAGAGCCAGATGGGCGCCCACATTGAGCCGATGAGGGATATGCGGCTAACATTGGGGTCAGCCATTGAGGTGGAGCAGTCAGATGCACTGACATCGAGTACGGTGATAGTAGTTGCAGATCCATATCCTCTGGAGGTGTTGGAGGTTGATGGGATTGTTCTGCAGGGGGCTAGTAGACAGCAGGAGCATGACATTCCTGATCAGGAGTAGGAGGAGCTATTGGATATGGTGGAGCATCCATCTATGGGTCGACACAGGGATGAGGCGCAGATAGATGTCCACGTAGTCAGCAGCGCTGCAGTATTTTCAGTAAGTAGCACTCTCCAAGAGTACATCGATGGGGCTTGCAGCATATCTTGCCCACTTTAGCCCATTATAGAGAGAGGGGCTTCCTTCTACAGGCGGCTTTCATTGGCAGACAGGGCAGAGAAGTGGGAGTTGATTACGGGCTGGCGGCAACACTCTGGGCATGTTGCATATGCAGTGGTTGCTACATTGGATTCTTCTTCCAGGATGGCCTGGCAGGAGATCATGAGTTGGTACCCTCTTGATGGTACGGTATTCTTCGTAGGGAGCACAGCGGAGCAGGGGCCCTTAGACATAGTAGATGTTACAGATTCCAGTTGGCAGGAGGGCACAGGTCGTCGTTTCTTCAGCACTATGTCCCAATTTCAGGAGAGCAGGATCAGCGCGAGATTGAGTTAGGACTTGGATTGGAGAGAGGTGATGAGTTGGTATGCAATTGGTGGGGCAGCTTATACAGTTAGAGGTATAGCACAGCAGAAGCCAAGGAGCATTGATGCTTGTTGGCGGGCTTCACTTCATGGGGCATCAGCTATAGCTAGAGGCAGTGCGTAACCTGAGCCGTGGGACTTGGGCGATGATTGGCCATGGTGGCGATGGGATCCGGGAGGATTGTTTGTTGGCTGGTACAGAGAGAGATCAGTTTGGGATCCCGGCATTGAGGGGTCTATTCCGAGTGGTTTGACATAGGTGCATAGCAGCACCCAGAGGTTTGTATGGGATCCGGGCATTGGGTCTCAGTTGCGGCAGGCCAACAGAGTGACCCACATATTTCGATTGCTTGAGGGCAAGCAATCTTGGGGTGGAAGGTCTATAATATTCCCTTTTTTGGTATCATCTATGACAGGGCTAGGATTGACTTCCAAAGTTAGGAGCAGACCGGTCACAGGTACAGGTTGGTGGCATCAGCGGGCCCAGGGGCTTTTTGGAGGAGTTTTGAGGAGTTTCTATGTGTTCAGATGGCATTCGCTTGATATATTCCATCATTCGAGCAGTTTGGCTTTCGTTCCGGTGCATTCCGACAACTTTCGGAAATTTGAGTTATTTATGGGCTTAACTCAGCTAATTATGCTCACGGTGGCTTTCTGGGAGGAATACATGATAGAACACCTCAGTGTAATAGCTCATTGGAACCGGGACGAGGATGCCTCCATGATGGGACAGTTGGACATGAGTTTCAGTGACCAGGGGAGACATGGTAGCCAATTTACTCTTTTCTGCATTAAAAAGGAATATTTTAATAAGAGGGAAAAGTGCACCATGAATAAAATAATAATAAAATAATGCTCTAGAAGGCTCCAAGAGTTCGATAAAAGAAAGGGAGGAGACCATTGAGGGATATCTTTGGAGTAGATCATTTGCTTGTGTATGGGAGGTTTGAGGACGTGGTTCTATTCTTCAGCCGTAGCCCCAGGACAGAAACCCTCGGGTGATTTGTGAGTGTTGGACGAAAACCCAACTCTCTTGAGGAGACTTCATTCAGAAGTTTCGCAGAGTTTCAGGGATTGGTGTGAGAATCATCCGGATCTTCAACTTGTGCTTTAGTGGGTTTAGTGACAGTTTTGCCGTAGCCAATTTGCAGCAGTCTTCTTGCCGAACCATCGACATCATTGCCAGCGTTATTCATCAGTTGGGCCAGAGATCTTTCTGGGTTTGCTCCGCTGGCTTAGCAAGCTCAGGTTCCGCTGTCCCTTTATGTTGATGTACTTTTTGTCATGGATTAATAAAATGGCTCAGTGATTCTATCGGCATCCATTGTGTTCTATTAGTGGCTATTTGTATATTTCCATTTGTTTTGCTGCTTAAGTTTATTTCTGCAATTTTAGTTAAAAATATCCCATTCGGGATATTACAATGAGTCTTTTATTTCACAATTTTTTGTACTAAAGACAACATTATGTCCTTGGTCACAAATCTGGCTAACACTTAAGAGATTGCGTTTGAGCCCTTCTACTAGCAAGGTATTTTGAGCCTTTCCTAGTCCATTGACAAGGGTAGTAGTTCATTTTCCAGTGATTTTAGTGGATCCACTTCCAAAGAATACATTTCCATTTTTCTTGTTTAATTAGATGAACTTCTTTTGGTCACCTGTCATATGTCTTGAGCATCCACTATCCACGAACCAATGATTTTCTTCACTATGAGCACATAGAGCTAGGCCACATTTATCAGTTTTGAGATTTACGTTTTTAGCTTTCTCCCTTTTGAGAGGGCAATTTTGTTCATTATGATCATAATTATCACATAATGAGCAAGATGTATCAAACTTGGCCTAAGGATCAAAGGAATTGTAAGTTTTGATTTTTCCTTGCTCTTTAGGACCACGTAGTTGGTTTGTTTGATCATTCAATCTTGGTGCTTCATTCTTATGAGCCTTGCAATGCTTAGCTTGATGCCCAAAGTTTTTACAATTGTAACAATGCCCAAGAAAAATAGTTTGATACCTGTTGTAGTATCCATAGCTTGAACCAACATTCTTGCTTGGAGTTGCTCTTTCTTCAATTCTTGGTTTTGAGATGGGAATTTGCTCCTGACGAGATGAATTTTCTTCTTTTGGATGGCAAGAGAGTGTATCAACATAACTTTTGACATTATTCTTTGTACTTGATGTTTCTCCTTTGAAACCAATTCCAGACTTTTCATGTTGAGGTTTATGAGTATTAAGAATGTTGTCAAGAGCTAGAGAGCTTTGCCAACTCCTTTTAACTTGCTCTAATTCCTTTCTTAGAGATATTATTTCAGCTTCACGTTTTTCACAGATATCATCTTTCTCTTTTAGCTTAATGTTCAAGAAGTCTTCCCTTCTTTTTGCTTCCTCTCTTTCTATTTTGAGAGAAATTATCTTCTTTTGTAGATTCTCATTTTCTTCAATGGCACTCATTAGCAAACTATCCATGTTTCTTTCATCTTCTAATTCTGAGTCATCATCATTTATAAATGCCATGAATAACGTTTCTTTGCTTCCAATATAATCACTTTCCTCATCTGATTCAACATCACTTTCTTTGTAATGATGCACATTTCTAGTTGATTTCTTTCTTATGACTAGAAATTCATCTTCATCAGACTCATCTTGTTTGGAGAAGAAGTTCTTCTTATTAAACCCTTTCTTTTTGTACATCATTCTTTTAGAGTCCTTTTCATCATCACTATCATGTTTATGAGGACATTTTGCAGCATAATGACCTATTCTTCCACAATTGAAACAAATAAGAGAGTACTTACCTTTTAGCTTAGATCCCCTTTTTAGTCTTCGTACAAATTGAGCTAATTCGTTTTCAGTATTAGATTCATCGCTGTTGCAATTCCATCCTTTTCCTTCTTTTGTAGATCTTGAGGCTTTGAAAGCTGCTTCTTTGAAATTTGGGATCCCTTTCCTCATCTCATAGGCAATAAGAATTCCATGAAGTTCATCCATCTTGAGAGTATCTAGGTCCTTCATTTCTTCTATGGCACTTACTTTGGAGTCAAATCTGTTAGGAAGCGATCTCAGGATTTTTTGAACAATGGTGCTTTCTTCAATATTTTCTCCTAGTCCTTTAAGAGATTTAACTACTTAAGTTACTCGAAGGAAGTATGATGCAATATCTTCTTCATCATCCATTTTCAGACTCTTGAATTGTCTTCTATAGGTTTGAAGCTTTGCCTTCTTAACTTTGGAGTCCCCATCATATAGAGAAACCAACTTATCCCATACTTCTTTGGCTGAGTCACAATCCATGAATTTCGTAAATTCAGTATCGGTAATTCCACTAGTGATGGAATTTAAAGCTTTGGCATTAGCAATGTAGGCTCTTCTTTCATCTTGATCAGTTGGAAGACTAGCGGGAGCTTTGTACCCATCCAAAACAAAGTGCCATACTTCAGGACCAAGAGACATTAGATAGTAGGACATCCTCTTTTTCCAAAAACTAAAGTTTGTTCCATCAAAGATAGGCAGTTTCCCTGTTGCTTCCATGTTCTTCATTGTGCCTAAGAATCCTTCTTCCAGTTGTTAGGCTGATAATGAAGAAGCTGGCTCTGATACCAATTGTTGGAAATACTGAGAAGGGGGTGAATCAGTGTTTCTTTCCAATTGTTAATTAATGCCGGTTAGATTCTTCACAATTAAAGACAAAGAGGTGTATAATGATAATATTAAGAATTAATAAGAATTTCAATTTCCTTTCTAATAATAGTATACAATAGATGAGTGAGGGCACCAACCCTTGTAAAGAAACAGGGACCAACATGTTGCCAAGCACCGACTTGGACTTTGATGAGGCTCCAACCTCTAGGGCTTTGACCCTATCTGCTCAAGGCACCGACCTTGTGTTTAGGAGCTCCTACTCCAAGGCCACCAATCCTTCTTTGCTTGGTTTAATAGAGAATGTGAATAGTGCTTACTTAAATGTTCTTGACATATTCATCACTGTATTATTTCTTCCAAAATTCTTCACTGACTTCACTGTCCAATGTCTTGACTTGTCCAAAACTCCAAATGTTCCATTGTCCAAAGCCTTCAAATTTTGACTTGTATTAGTCTCCAGCTATCATCATTTTAGGCTTTCAATGTTGACTGTTTACTAGCATCAACCCCTCCACAATTGTATTACTAATCTTCCACAGATCCTTTAAGACCTTATCCGGGCCAAAGTCTTGTAGTTGGTCCGAGGCTGCAATAGGTGATGATCCTATAGCTTAGTCCGAGGCATCAACTCCACAGTTTGAGATTTAGATCAGTAGCCCAGTCCAAATATATCTGTGTCCTTCAACAATTACACTTCTTATCACAGTCAAGGCAATAGGTCACAGATCCGAGGTTTATAGGGATGAGATACTGAAGTTGTATAACACAGTTCTGAGCCCTTATTTTAATGATATTATATATATATATATATATATATATATATATATATATATATATATATACACACACACCATTGTCCGAGCTAGATCCGAACTGCTGTAAGTATTTTCCACACCACAGATCCTTCAAAAACACCACTGTATGCACCACTATCGAGCTGCTGTAGGTATTTTCTACACCACAAATCCTTCAAAAGCACCACTTTATATACCACTGTACGAGCTGGATCTGAGCTAGATCTGAGCTATCCAAGGATGTTCAAATTTTATTGCTTTCCAACACCGAGCTCACAGGTGAGGGTCTGTCACAGATTTATCTGAGCTCTAGTTCAGTGATGAGCCTTGAAGACAGGTTTGTGGCACTACTCCACAGGTCCGAGCTCTAACCGAGGCTGCGATGATAGAAGGTTCGAGCTAATCCAAGCCACAGATTTAGCCTTATATTTCTCCTTCCTCGGCCTCCTTTAGTTCACGAGGTGTGAACTTGTTTTCTTCTCTGAATTGTCCTTGACCGAATTTTATGTCTAGAAATGAAGGTTTGACATTGTATTTATACGATTTTGACTTTAAAATGAAGGGACACGTCTTTTTGGAGGTAGGCCGACATGAAGGACAAGGATAGGTCGGCTCACTGCTAAGGTTAATTTTTCTTGATTTAAAAATTCCATATCTCATCAACCGCTTGGAGTTTCCAGCCAAGTGAGAGCTCATTAGAAAGCTAAAATTATGCTCTAAAAGGTAGTGTAGGTGTCATAGTGAAATTCTGCCTCCAAGGTAGCAAAATTTATTTTTCTTTATAACTGTCCTTGAATATATATGTGCAGAAAGTGATTGGGACAGCAAAAGGTCATCTTCATTGTTAGGCTTACCAATCATAGGGTCATAGTCTGGCTTCTCTGTCATCAACCTGTTGCCATCAATGACAACTTGGATTAACATTTGGACACCTGGAACCCCCTCAAAATTGGAGTTGAAGTTGGCGCTGCGCTTTTGACAAATTCTCTGAGTTTGCTGATATTTCCAAATTTTCTTAGTTTTTCTCAGTTTCGTTTGGCAAATTGTGTTTTTACCAATGTAATTCATGATGTAAATGTGATTTTAGTGTTTTTACACTTACCTAGGGTAAATAAATTAGATGAAAACTTTTGATGAAGATGTAATGAATCAATTTCCAAAACATAAGGGATGAGTCAGTTTGACCTCCCTACACTCTAGGTATCAGTTCAGGTTTTGGTGGAACTCCTCCTCCACTCATGGATTCGACCCCCGAGGATGTGAGGAGTTGTTTTATGGTCTATATCTTGTACTTTTTGACTCATTTCATGGGTTGGATTTTGTTGCATTGGTCAAAGACTCTAGTGTAATCAGTATTTGGTAGGAAATTAATGAAAGAGTTGCAACTATTTCTTTGGGATACCTGTGGTATGGAAATTTAGCATAGTTTCTTCTCATGTTACATATGTTTGATTGTTTTGTCTTCATGATCCATTTCATCTCTATTATATGCTAGTTTTCAAGTTGATAAACAGAATAGATCTCTCATGCTCTGTTTTGGGAAAATCTTCATAATTTGTTCACTTTCTTCAGTTTAGAAAGAATACATGCTTTGCCTTGCTCTTTCTAGCTCCTCATCAGTCTGATACATCTCACCCTGAAACCCTAAAGTGTTAGCCTTCCTACCTACCTTGCCCCATTGAATCTCTTCAACCCTAATCTTATTTGCCCTGACCTAGCCTCTTTAACCTAATCCTCATCTAGCAACCCAATTTCAAACAAAAAAACCCCTGTGCTCATACCTAGCCGAAAACCCTAATTTATCTAGTCCTCTTGGTTGTGATTTTGTGGAGAGAGCCCTCTCCAGTTTGGTAGGGCTAGCTACCAAGCTAAAAGATTGGTCCGTGGTTATCTCTGTTTGGAATCTTTCTCAGCCTTGGAGATCCGGTGGAGTGATAACACCATCAACGTGCATGGATATGGTGGTTGCACTTGGGCGAGTACTGCTACAACACCACGTATCACATGTCCATAGGTATGTCCCCATTCAGATCCTTGTATGGTTATGATGCATTATCTTTTGCTGATGTGATGTTTGGAGACAGCAAGGCCCTTAGGGCCAAGGATTGGATACAGGAGAGCTAAGATATCTTGCGGGCCCTCAAAGATAACCAGTAGACTGCGTAGAACCAGAAGAAGCTCTATGCGGACAGGGGCCGAGTAGAGAGGCAATTTGAGGTTGGGGACTTAGTGTTCTTGAAGCTCCAGTTGTAAAGACAATCAACACTCAAATAGAAGGGGGCCGAGAAGCTCAAGCCTCACTTCTATGGGTCGTACTGAGTCACTATGATAGTTGGGGAGGTAGCTTATGAGCTGGAGCTACCCCCAGGGAGTCGAGTACACAACATTTTTCATGTGTCTTGCCTGAAAAAGGCACTGGGACAGAAGGTGACCGCAATTTGAGGTTGGGGACTTAGTGTTCTTGAGGCTCCAGTTGTAAAGACAATCAACACTCAAATAAAAGGGGGCTGAGAAGCTCAAGCTTCACTTCTATGGGTCGTACCGAGTCACTATGATAGTTGGGGAGGTAGCTTATGAGCTGGAGCTACCCTCGAGGAGTCGAGTACACAACATTTTTCACGTGTCTTGCCTGAAAAAGGCACTGGGACAGCAGGTGACTGCATCTACACAGAGCTACCACCCATGTGTAATATCTCGTTTCGGGGATATCTCTAAAACACGGAAAACTCCAACTAGAGATGGACTGGGAGGGCATTTACCGGATATTCCGCCTCTGGAAAGAGGACGAGATCCGGAGGCTACCTGGCCCTTTCCAGACTCTGTCTAAGAGTGAAAGATAAACACACCAAGTGGTATAGAACTAGAATGCTCAGGAATATATATAAATAACAGTGCAACAGACATATAATAACATAGAAAGAAAGTACGGCAACTCATCCAGAAATATAGAGAGGAAATGCTAAGCCATTTTATTAAACTGAGAAATATAATGAAGTACAATAAGTGATCAGAGTGATGGCACCTAAACTTGCTCAAGGCAAGAGAAGAAATACTCTCAGAATACACCAGAAATGGCTGCTCTCTGAACTGCGTCCCAGCTGCTGGAAAACTGCCATGTAGCTGCTACTGCTAGAATGAACTGAAGACTAGGGGCTGTTCCCCTTGCCGAAATGAGCTGAAAATCTGGAAATCTCCTCTACTCACCAATCCCGACAAAACCCAGAAACCATATCAAAAATGGCTAACCTCCGAAAAACATCCCCTTGGGGAATTACGCTGGCCTCCAAGGCTCTGCGCAGAGGCTAAATGAGAATGACTGAAACACTGCCTCAAACTCCACCAAAATCCTCCCACAGGCAAAGGCTGATCCTCTGCTCAAAATCTCGGCTCAATCTCCTGCAGAAATCCCAATCCGGAGCACCTCCAAGATGGACTGCGTCCTCCCTCTCAGTGACTGCGCAGTCTCTATGAAAGCCCAGCTCCGCAACAAACCCAAACACAAAAACCTCTCACAAAATACTGAAGAAATAACCTTGCTTGAGCAAGCACTCGAAGTCCCCCGGGGCTAAGGGCGAGATCTCCGACTGGAGACACTCAATGCACTAAACAGTGCTGCAGACAGGCTAAACAGCCAGCATGCTCAAGAAGACAAAACGTCCAGCTCAATATCATCAACAATAGAATGAATCAAATGAGAAGGCTCCTTCCTCTTTTATAATGTTGGCCTTCCTCCAACCCTAAGGCCTATCTCCTCAACGTAGCCTCCCTCTCTTGCCACGTGTCCTTCTTCTCCTACACAGTAACTTCTAGAGCATACGTGGGCCCCCTCTCTACGTGGTGCTTGGCCCCCCTTGGCTCCCCCTTAAGTCACAACGTTGTGCTACTAGGAGGGTGTTTCATTCCACTTAAGTGAGTTAGACCCTCTCCACTCACTTTTTATTTATTTATAAACTATAGACGGCAAAACTGAACAAAATTGAATATTCCAATTAGCTGTCGCTAATTAGGAATATTACAGTCTCCCTCGGCAAAATGTTGCTTGTCCTCAAGCAACTGAAGTGATGGATGCTGCAAAATCTTCTCACTCTCCCAAGTGGCATCTTCATTCAGCAAATTCTTCCACCTCACCAAGAATTCCTGGACTGTCCTGCTCCATAGCTGCCTCTCCCTGGTATCAATAATAGCCTCTAGCTGCAACACCAAGTGCCCCTCATCATCCGTGGGTGGTAGCTCCTCTGTCACTGTCACCTGCTGCCCCAGTGCCTTCTTCAGGCATGATACATGAAAAACGTTGTGGATCTTGCTGCCTTGGGGCAGCTCCAACTCATACGCAACCTACCCAATCCTGCGTATCACCCTGTATGGCCCGTAAAAGCGAGGCTTGAGCTTCTCAGCTCCCTTCTGCTTCAGCGACGATTGTCGGTATGGCTGTAATCATAGGTAGACCAAGTCCCCTACCTCAAACTGTCTCTCCACCTGACCTCTGTCGGCATACAACTTCTGCTGGTTTTGTGCTGTAGCCATATTGTCCTTGAGAGCTCGGAGAATGTCTTGACTCTCTTGGATCCAAATCTTGGCTCTAGGAGCCTTGCTAGCACTGAACATCACATCAACAAAAGATAAGGAATGATACCCATACAAAGCATAAAGCGGTGACATACCAATGGACATGTGATGTGTCGTGTTGTAGCAGTACTCCCCCAAATGCAACCACTTCAGCCATGCTCACTGCTGCCCACTGACATAGTTACGCAAGTAGCCCTCCAACCACTTGTTAACTATCTCCGTTTGTCCATCCGTCTGTGGGTGATCACTGGTACTCGGTGTCAACTCCGTCTCCACTAGCTGGAAAAGCTCCTGCCAAAATCCGCCCATGAAGCGGCTGTCCCCATCACTGATGATGGTCTTAGGAAGACCATGCAGCCTGAAAACCTCTCTGAAGAACAGCTTGGCCACCTGTGCTGCTGTGTAATGCGTGGATATGGCGAAAAAGTGCGCATACTTTGTCAGCCGATCAACGACGACAAAGATATAATCCTTGCCCTGCACCATGGGCAACCCTGTGATGAAGTCCATCGATATGCTCTCCCATTTCCCCTCCGGAATGGGAAGAGGTTGCAACAATCCTGTGGGATGGCTCATCTCCCCCTTGTTCCTCTGACAAACATCGCACTCCCTGATGTGCTGAAGTACGTCCTCGTTGAGGCCCTTCCATGAGAACCTCTCTCTAATGGCCCTGTAGGTTTTGGTAAACCCCTGATGGCCTGCCAATGGAGAATCATGTGATGCCTGGAGTATCTTCTTCTTAAGCTGAGATCCCTTAGTCAAGAAGATCCTGTCCTTGTAGTAGATGATCTCATCAACCACCCTGTACCTGTCATCCGCCACCTGTCCATCTAGCACCTCACACGCAAATCTGTCCTTGGAGTACTCCACTAAAAGTCGAGCCCTCCAATCTGTATCCAAGCTCATAAGAGATAACGTGGCTGGTCTACGTGAAAGGGCATCTGCTACCACGTTATTCTTACCCTTGACATACTCAATGTCAAACTCATATGCTTGGATCTTACTGATCCACTTCTGCTGCCTCTCCTGTCGCTGCTTCTGCTCCAAAAAGAACCTGAGCTATTGTGATCAGTCCTCACCCTGAACCTGTTCCCTACCAAATACCGCCGGAATTTGGCCAAGGCATGCATAATGGCCAACATCTCCTTGTCGTATATAGAATACAACCTCTCGTGCGGAAGGAGCTTCCGACTCTCAAAGGCTATAGGGTGTCCCCCCTGCATCAATACTGCGTCGATCCCCTCTCCCGATGCATCACACTCCAAGACAAATGGCTGCGTAAAATATAGCAATGCAAGCACTGGGCAGCTACTCATCACCTCCTTGCACCTATCAAAGGCTCGCTGCGCTGTATCCGACCAACTGAATGCCCCCTTCTTTGTTAGATCTGTAAGGGGTGCAGCAAGCTGTGAGAAACCTTTGACGAACTTCTTGTAATACGTACATATGCCAATGAACCCTCAAAGTTCTGTCACGTTCCTCGGCTCCGACCAATCTCTGATGGCCCTAATATTCTCCTCATGGACCCTCACTCCGTCCACTCCAATAATGTGACCCAAATACAACATCTCTGTCATCCCAAACTCACACTTGGAGAGCTTGGCATAGAACTGTTGCTCTTCCAAGATGTGTAGTACTGCCTCTATATGCTGGAGATGCTCCTCCCAAGTCCTGCTATATATGAGTATGTCATCAAAGAAGACCAATACAAACTTCCTCAGATGACTGCGGAAGATATGGTTCATGCAAGACTGGAAAGTGGCTGGTGCATTGGTTAGCCCAAAAGGCATAACCAAAAACTCAAAATGCCCATAATGACACCTGAAGGCGGTCTTGGGAATGTCCTGTTCCCTCACGCGAATCTGATGGTACCCTGATCTCAAATCAATCTTCGAGAAGAACTTGGCTCCTCTCAGCTCATCCATCAACTCATCGATCCTGGGTATAGGATACTTGTTCTTCAGGGTCTTCTTGTTCAGGGCCCTGTAATCAATGCACATCCTCAAGGTGTCGTCCTTCTTCTTCACCAACACTACGGAAGAAGCAAACGGACTCGTGCTCGGTCTGATGTGCCCAAGAGCCAGCAACTCCTGGATGGCTCGCTCAATCTCATCCCGATAGGCTTTGGGATGCCTATAAGGGGTAGTGATCACCGCCTGAATGCCCTGCTCAAGCTCAATGGTGTGCTCAAACCCTCGGTCCGGTGGCCGACCTGGTGGTATATCCCCAAACACTGCATCATACCTGTCAAGGATGGCCTGTATATCAGGATGAACTGCTCGACCGATGGTCTCTGCCTCTGATGCCCGCAACTCAACCGCCCACTCTATGTCTCCCTTCCGGAAATCTGCCTCCATCCGGTGTGCCGAAACTGTCTGAGGTGGGTAAGTGTGCATCCCGCGGATCTTCTCATGCTTCCCGGTCTTCTTGTCATCCCACTCCATCTTTAAGGCCTCCCAATCCGTGGTGACCTTCCCCAGAGTAATCAACCACTGAACACCCAATACCACATTGGTATCTGGTATGTTGACCACGAAAAAGTGATCGGTCACGGTGTAGGTATCCATCGTCACTGCCAACTCTGGAACATACCGGGCACACTGCATCGTCTGGGCTCCTGGGACCAAGACTGAAAATCCGTCAAAGCTCTCAGTCGGTATACCCCTCCGCTCAACCATCTGTGCATCAATGAAGTTGTGGGTTTCCCCACTGTCAACCAAAATTGACACTCGCTGGCCACGTACTTTCCCTCGTACGCGCAGCGTCAAATACTTGGGAACTCCTCGCAAGGCTGCAAGGGTCCCTCCTGTGGGCGCAAAAGCTACACCTCCTGTCCCTGGAGGTGGAGGTGGCTACTGATCCTGGGTCGTCTGACTATCTCCTGCCTCCTCATCCTCCTCCTCATCCTCTTCCCCGCTATCATCGGAGAAGACCTCAATGAAGTGTGCTTTGCCAGCAGCACACCTATGCCCTGGTGCCCATGGCTCCTGACAAGTGAAGCATAGCTGCTTCTTCCTCAACTCCGTCCTGGCATCATCATCTATCTGTGCCCATCCCGGATTCCCCTTTGGAGGCGGGATCCTCACACCCTTCCCCTTGGGCTGGAAACCATGTCTCTGGGGGTAATGTGTCCGAGTCCTGGGCAATGCATCCTGTAAGTCTCGGGTCCTGCTAATAGCATCCTGAAGTGTAGCTGGTCTAGTAGATCTGACTAGACCCCAAAGTGGCTCTGCTAACTCCTCCACAAACATATAGATCATCCGTGCTGCGGATAGATCTAGCACCATCACTGAAGCCCTCAAGAAATCTGCAATGTATGTCTCAGGGCTCCCCGTCTGCTTGAGCCTAGTCAGCTCAAGAAAGAGTTGTTTCGGATCCCTCCGGTCAAATCGCTCCATCAACCTCCTGGTAAACTCGGCATATGTCGTCATTGTAGAATGCCCGAGTGTGACCATCCCATGGAACCACCAGTCTTGGGCCTCACCATCCAAATGTAATGTCGCCACCTTGATGGCCTCCGTTTCCGACATCTGGTTAAGCTGGAAATAGATGTCCAACTTCTCCATGCAAGACTTTGCCAAATTGTTTGATGAGCCATCAAACGTAGGCAAATGGAATCTGCTAGATGTGCAGTGGGTATCTCCATCATGATAATGTCGGTGCCCTCTATGATGGTCGCGGGGTCTACTGTCCCGCTGGAGCTGAACAAAATCCCGGAATGAGAGAGCATCCCTGAACTCCTGCCCATAGGCCTGATACTCTGCAAAATACTTGCCCATGTGTCCGGGCTCTGCCTCCTTCTGGGCTCCTGCCCCTGTGTCTGCCCCCAAGAAAGTGGGCATGGTAGAGTGGGTAGGTGCACGTGAAGCCATCGACTAAGGAGTATCACGCTGAGCAGTACCATGCTCCGGCAAATGATGAGATGTACCTGATCCCTCTCCTACCTGAAAAACTCGTGGGGTCTCACGCTGTCTAGCCTCTACAACGGTGAATCTCTAACCCATCACCTCAATCTGTCTAGCTAAATCCTGCACCGATTTGAGGAGCGCCTCCCCAAACTGTTTCGTCTCTGTGTCATCTGCCATTGGCCCTCTCTGCTCTGAATCTAATACAGGCTCCTCCTGCTTTGCGTCTATCACAGGCTCTCTCTCCTGCTCTGTGTCCACCACCCGAACACAATCTCCCTCTCCGTAGGTGTTTTCCAACCTACGTTCACGGTCTCTGTACTTCCTGCCTCTGTAACAAATATATGGTCTCTTCCCCGGTGTCATAGACCACAGGCTAAGCCAGAACTATGCTCTGATACCACTGTAATATCCCGTTTCAGGGATATCTCTAAAACACGTCAAACTCCAACCAGAGATGGATTGGGAGGGCATTTACCGGATATTCCGCCTTTGGAAAGAGGACGAGATCCGGAGGCTACCTGGCCCTTTCCAGACTCTGTATAAGAGTGAAAGATAAACACACCAAGTGTTATAGAACTAGAATGCTCAGGAATATATATATATATTATAAATAACAGTGTAGCAGACATATAATAGCATAGAAAGAATGTATGGCAACTCATCCAGAAATATAGAGAGGAAATGCTAAGCCATTTTATTAAACTGAGAAATATAATGAAGTACAATAGGTGATCAGAGTGATGGCACCTAAACTTGCTCAAGGCAAGAGAAGAAATACTCTCAGAATACACCATAAATGGCTGCTCTCTGAACTGCGTCCCAGCTGCTGGAAAACTGCCGTGTAGCTGCTACTGCTAGAATGAACTGAAGACTAGGGGTTGTTCCCCTTGTCGGAATGAGCTGAAAATATGGAAATCTCCTCTACTCACCAATCCCAACAAAACCCAGAAACCATATCAAAAATGGCTGACCTCCAAAAAGCACCCCCTTGGGGAATTACGCTGGCCTCCAAGGCTCTGCGCAGAGGCTAAATGAGAATGACTGAAACATCGCCTCAAACTCCACCAAAATCCTCCCACAGGCAAAGGTTGATCCTCTGCTCAAAATCTCGGCTCAATCTCCTGCAGAAATCCCAATCCGGAGCACCTCCAAGATGGACTGCGTCTTCCCTCTGAGTGACTGCGCAGTCTCTATGAAAGCCCAGCTTCGTAACAAACCCAAACACAAAAACCTCTCACAAAATACTGAAGAAATAACCTTGCCCGTGCAGGCACTCGAAGTCCCCCGGGGCTAAGGGCGAGATTTCCAACCGGAGACACTCAATGCACTAAACAGTGCTGCAGACAAGCTAAACAGCCAGCGTGCTCAAGAAGACAAAATGTCCAGCTCAATATCATCAACAACAGAATGAATCAAATGAGAAGGCTCCTCCCTCTTTTATAACGTTGGCCTTCCTCCAACCATAAGGCCTATCTCCTCAACGTAGCCTCCCTCTCTTGCCACGTGCCCTTCCTCTCCTGCGCAGTAGCTTCTAGAGCATACGTGGGCCCCCTCTCTACGTGGTGCTTGGCCCGCCTTTGACTCCCTCTTAATTCACAACGTTGTTCTACTAGGAAGGTGTTTTATTCCACTTAAGTGAGTTAGACCCTCTCCACTCACTTTTTATTTATTTATATACTATAGATGGAAAAACTGAACAAAATCGAATATTCCAATTAGCTGTCGCTAATTAGGAATATTACAGTCTAAGTGTAATTTAGCTAATTTAATTTGTATGCCTTGCAAAAGCTACTTTAACTTGTATAATTTATTGTAGGAGTGGATTGTATATTTTTAGAGAAATGTTCTATAGGGTCTTCCCTAACTTGTATAGTTTATTGGAGGAGTGGATTGTATTGCCTCTAGAGTATGTTCTATAGGGCTTTCTAGATGAATCCCAAAGCACCAGCAACTTTTTAACAAAAAAAAATATTTTCGTGAAAGAGGTTTTCAAAGGTCTCAGCTTCCGCGTTTGTAGATGTTGAAGTTGAACAATTTTCTCCTAAGGAAGACCTTATAGCCATGGGATCTAGTGTCTGACAAGTGCAGGAGCCATGGGAAAAATAGCTTTCAATTTCCAGTTCCAAAAAGAGATTAAGAGATAAGAAGCCATGGAATTTTTTTTGTTTATTTTTCCACTGTCTCTAAATAAAGATCAATTAGAGGTGAACTACCTCTCTGTGTTATTTTCTTTGGGAGGACTCTGTGAAGCAGAAAACGATTCATTAAGGTAAGGAATTTTAATATCATGTAAAAGATTGAATCTTTTCTTTATAATGGGTTATCCTTTGTTGTAGCTTATCCACAACTCAACAATCTCAAATGAAAAATGCAACCATCTGAAGATTGATAGAAAATTAAAAAATGTCATTACAACACAATTACTTACGCATTTATGGGAATTAGAATTGTTGAAGGAGTTTATTAGCAGATCTAGGTATAAAAAAATTTGACCACCTAGATTATCATATAGAACTCGAAGATACATTATTTGCTTCTAATGTATTCAAATAAAGTGATGCAATGGATCATCATCATCCATATTAGAAGTAACGATTATTCGTAGAAGGCTAAAAGTGAAGCCAATTTGCCTAATTCAGCCCATGAGATCCTAGTGGGCATCTCATTGCCATTATTAACTTGCCAATCACAAATATATTAGAGATACAAGTTAGGGATACTTGTTAAGGAAATTATAGGAACTTATATGTTGTTTTAACGATACAACATTAGCAATGATTGAAACATGAAATCTTGCAATACTCCAAGAACTTATCACAGACCTTCAATACTACAAACATATATCCATATGGAAAGGAAAGGGAATTCTTGTAAAAATTTCAAATGGCATGCTTCAAACTGTAGATATTTCTTCAAAATTTATCTTGTTAGTTAGTTGTTGCTATGCTTTGGCTTCTGTGGCAATACCATAAATGTATGAACCAAATCCCCAAATCGTAAGCAAGACAGAAAGAACTTTGAAGCCACCCATAGGGTCATGGAAACATACAATTTTTGCATTACTGGTCACAGGAACTCATACTGCATTAAGCCACTACAACCATCAGCATCGATGTCAGCTAAAGCAATGCTAGACTTCCTAGTATTCCAAGCTGTAAAGTTACAACCCCCTAGAAAAGTACCATATAGTACGAGACTGCCCCATGTTTAAAGGCAAAGGAAACCACATCTAACTTCATTGCTATGAAATCATGATTTATATTTACAATTGCAACCAAACAGTGAAACCATAACTTGTTCTAGGACAACATGACAAGATTCCCTTCCTAATATTTTAATGAATAGAAGCTCTGATAATGCAAAAGTTAGTCCACGCAATGCAGAGCCTAAAATGTCTCATATGAAGCCAGCAACATATTGGTGATGGCTTACACCAGTTGGCTTCTCAGAGTTTGAGTCTATGCCTATAACCACAACAGTTGCAGTTATAATCACTATTGAATTCAAAGTGGAAGCATTCAGTGTTTTTCCCACAATGAAATAAGAAAATATTGCACTAAATATGAGAGATTATGAAGCAAGAAGAGAAGAAATTTGGAATAAATGAACATCATTAGAGAGAACAAAAGTAGATAATAACGAAACTGTAATTAATTTCTTGTAATGTGTCAAGTATAACCGACAAATATAATAGTTAAGTGGATCAACTATCTTATTCAGACGAAACTGTAATTAATTTCTTGTAATGTGTGAAGTATAACTGGAAAGTATAATAGTTAAGTGGATCAACTATGTCATTGAGGTTTTCCACTTAGTGTATACCGAAGTATATCGAATGAAATCCTAATTACCTCAAGTGCGTGTAACTATTAACCAATAACTCTTGTCTAATTTAAATTATCCATGAAATACAGGGTAAGATTGCAAGGTATAAATAGAGCACTTACGGATTTCCTACACACTATACGACTTCACAAATGAAACCCTTTCAATTCTTTGTTGATTGTTGGCGTGGTAAAAATGTTATTGTTCCAACACTGACCATGGAACAAGCATTCAAATGCATAATGTGATCATTGCATTCAATCGAGTTTTTCATAGGTTGTTGTTACTGAGTACGAGTCACCCAACATTTCCACGTTCCAGCAGGCTAAGATTGCCCTAAGATTTCCCATCAAGCCGCAGCTACAGAAAGAGAGGAAAGGATATGCTGCTGAGATTTCCCAACCTGAATATTCCTCATGCAAAGCAAGCACAGAAACACGAGCTGCTTTGCCCACCTACGAAAAAAAACAAAACCTTGCAGGTGCAAACTCTAACCTTGGTCAGTCAAAGCCCATGGAGGTAATGGAGGAGTTTCATCCACTACAAAGTTCCAGTTCCATCCCTGTGTAACATGCTCGTTGTTCCCACAAATCAAATTCGGAGAACAAAGCCTTTGCCAAGAAAGGCACAAACAAAACTAGTGAAAGAAAAGGGTAAGGTTGTGGAATGAACATCTGCATGGCTCTATATATGTATAGATGGTAGTTGTGAAAATTTTTGGTAAGTGGCAACTCAAGGAAAGAAATTTTCACAAGTGACGACGGTCACAGAGCTCACCCACCCTTCACTAACCTATTGAATAAACCCCTCACAAACTAACATTTCATACGAGAAACTAATACCAGAAACTAATACCAGCATTAATTTCTCCTTTGAAATTTTAAGAAAATCGTATGACTTTTATAACCTCTTTCCCACCGTATACTAAGATAAAAACTCGGGGGACTAAAAATAATGGATTGGATGACAAATAGTGAATGTGTATATATAATCATTTTCGATGACAAAGCCCAACAAAGTACAGGCGTGGCACTCTAAAGAATTATACAGATTTATAAATTACTTTATTATTTATAGTCATTAAATTCTGTTTCCATTTTCTTTAATGGTAATGATAACTGTACTTTAAGCGTATATGTTGTGGATGAATTTTTGTTTTTTAAATAATAATATGTACTCTGTAACCGCATATATATATATATATATATATTAAAATAATATTAAAAATAATTTTTTTTTATAAAATATATTATAAAAATAATATTAAATAAAATTTTAATATTTTAATAAATTTTAATAAAAATAAATAGGAAATATATATATATATATATATATATTCAATAATTTAAAATTAATTTTAATTAATATATTATTATTTTAGTATCTTCAATAAAATTTATTAATACTAAATTATTATTATCATACCTTAAATAAAATTTGTTATTATCTCTTTTATTTTAAAAAGTGAAGGAATACATTTTATGAAGAACTTATTTAAGTGATTCGTGTGTTTTGTTTTCCTTCAAAGTGCACGTTGAAATTAGGATAAGCTTAATATAAATGATTTTTTTTTCTCAGTATCATAATTTAAGCAACCCACAATTTCATGTGAGAAAGATAATCCGATAAAAAGGATTAATTAGGATTTATCAATTAAATTAGGGTGTTATGAAAAAGAAGAGTGTTTTATGATTTTAAGGAAGTTGAAGTTGTAAAGTATTTATGGAGTTAAAATGTATGACAAACAACCAAGATATATTCGGCCAAAGAAAAATTGTTTTGTCGAAAAATACTATTTATAGTTTTTGATCAAAATGGGACAAAATTCTTTTTGGCTAGATCTTAATTTTTGTTGTTAAAAATGGTTTTTGATTGCATATGTGGATTCAACACTGTGAAAAACTCATTGACACTCATATTGTGGAGAGTTTACAATTCAGACTTGTGATTCCAAGAAATCTCTGCTGAATCTTGGGAAAATTATACTAGAAAATATGTTGAAAAACTCTCAAAACTTATAATAGGTAGAATACGGCAAGAAAAAAAGGTAACTTCTCTCACTATTTTGGGAGAATGCCTCGTTCTTGAACATTTGGTGAAGAGCTCATCTCCATCATTTCTAAGGGATAAACATTAAAAAGTATTATCAAAAGAATTATGAAAGCACTTGAAAAGTTCTCTTTAATAGCATATTTCCATTTTCAATAAATATATGGACTTATATGTTAATGAAGGATGTAAATTAAGATTGGGGGATTTAAAAATCAATAACTAAATGAAGTCTTCTCCTATTCTATCCTTTAGTGCTAAATGGATTCCTTGAGAAATGATGGATTTTCTAGTGGAATGAAAGGTGGAAACAAATACAAAGTATGCAGGGCCAAGCTTAGCAAGAATGTAATATATAATGCTACCATCTTCCTTTTTGACCTTATAACCTTCTAAAATAAGTCTAAGGGTCTTGAATTTGGACAAAAAATCATCAATAGAGGAGAAATTATTGAGGTCCAAAGTAAACAACTCATTTTCAAGCTGGTGGACCCTGATTTCATTTTGAATGCCAAAAATAGTATTGAGCTTTTTCAGGGCTGCATCAAGGGTGTCAATTTCAAGGATACGAAATCAAAGATCTTGAGCAATGAACATTCCTATCAACCCTTGTGCTTGATCTTGTTTATTTTCTCATTTAGCGACTTTATCTCCATCGGTAGGTTTAGTTTCTTGTCCTGTGGCTATTCTATAAAGCCCCTTACTTCTAAGTAAATCTACCATGTGAGGTAGCCATTGGAAATAATTGGTGCTATTAAGAATAACCCGGCATGCACTTTCCATTTAAAAAAATGAAGCTGAAAAGGCTCAAACTAACTACTCCAATAGAAATATCTGAAAAAATTAGGCTGATTAAAAAAAATGGCTCAAAAAACGGCTTCCAAATGAAGAATTTATGCCTTTTTGAAAAAAAAAACATGTTGTAGACGCTGAATAGTTACGAGAACAGTTGGAATTTGATGATGAAGGTCAAATTTTTTAAAATATTCTCCCCGCTTCCCTTTTAACATAAATATTTTTAGAAAAAGAAGCTTGATAAAGAGACTTGACCCAGGACCTCTATTCTCATAAACTAACTTTACACCAAGTGAGCTAGTAAAAGGATTCTGTAAATGTTTGAAAGGAGGAAGGAGGGCGGGGTTTTTTTTTAGTCTTCATTGTGCGTGTTTTTTTCTGCAAAAAAAACACAAAATCCAAGTACAAAAAAAAAAAAACTAAAATGAAAGGCTTACGGTAGAATGTTAGATTTCCGGTTGGCCTTACCGGAAACTATCATTTTTTCGCTATTTCTGATTTCCCGAGATCGCACAAAGATGCGGGGAAAGAGCATACATAGCAAAAAAAATCTCATCTTCCTGTTTCTAATTTTCCAATATCGCACACAGCATAGAGAAAAGAGCATACACAAAGAAGAGAGTATAGATCCGGTAAATAAATAAAAAATATATAAACCGAAATAAACATAGGGAACCGAAATAAGCAGAACGATTAACAAATATAACTACAAAAAGGATACTTTATATCTCCAGATCTAAACTGACATAACTTGGGCAATCGAAAACCTTTTCGCATGAAACAAAAAGGGTTTCTCACTGTAACATATGATCCAGACACAACAGAGCAGTTTTCCATGCCCGAAAAAGTTCAAAAACAATAGATCTGGAAAACGATAGTCACATGTGGTCAAACTGGCTTCGGATTTGGATCAACAACGGATGCAGCCCTCAAAATGGCTCCGATACCATGTAGGAATTTATAGGGTAAGTTTCTTAGATCAAAAACCAAAGGTCACTGATCACAAATAGATCACAAATCAATACACTAGTATATCATGTGGTTAAAACCCTCGAAGAGGGAAACAATCCACGGCCTGAGCCAATGCGGCCACTTCAGGAATTTATTGATATAAAAAGAAAATTTACATATGTTTCTCTCATAAACAATTACCGGACAAATGACCCTCCATGCTCTTTAAATAGAGATCATGGACCAATCTGGTGTTAAGCCACAGATCAAGTGTTGTTAATATTGAGGAGAGAGTGAACCGTTAAATCACTACAAACTGTGACCGTTGGATTATAAGTTACAAATGTACATAGTAAAGAAACATACTTTATCTATTTTATAACGTAGATACTTACAAAACCTTGATTCTTATTGTCCAATTTGAAATCCTTTTAGATTAAAAAAAGTAGTTTTTGCTAGATAAAAAGATTCCAATTTTTTTATGATACAAATGTATATTATTTAAAATATATTTCATGTAATTCAAAAATACACTTACACATAAATACAAAATTCTCAAAAATAATTAAAAAACTATTAACTAAACATATTTATAACTTGTTTTACTCAAAATGCTCGTTAAGAACATATAATCAATCAAATGTGCGAGTTTTAAATAATGTGATTAATGATTTTTTTAAAGTAATTTTTATTTTGTATTTATTATGTTTTAATTATTATTTTTTTGTAAGTTTGGTAGTACTTTTCATTTTTCACTTTTTTCACATATTGTTTAATATTAAAATTTTATTTTTAAATGGTTTTGTTGGTATATATATATATATATATATATATATATATATATAGTATTAGTTTTTTAATTGAAATTTGATGATGCACCTCAAGCAAGGTTAGAATTTTGTTGTTGTTTAAAATACATTTTTGAATGGCAAATAGATTCAAATATCCAACAAATATCTATGATACTAAAATTTATTGTGGATGCTAAACAAATTAAGTTTTTAAAAGTCTCTATATTTTCATTAAAATTAACCGTAAAATATATGGTAATGTCTAGACTATATACATAAATAAAAATAGCTCATACTATAAGTTAGAATATATATATATATATATATATATATATATATATATATATATATTTCAATTTTTTTTTTCTACTTAAATTCTTAATTTATATTTTATGAGTTGCAAAATATCAATAACTAAAATATATGGGATGGTTTGAATACATTTTTTATGATGGTGTTAATACCTAATTTACAATAAAAATATATGGGATGGTATGAATATATTATTTTAAGATGGCATTAATACTTAATTTACAATAAATAACTATTCATATGATCTTGTTTTTTAAAAGATTTAAATCTTGCTTTCAAAATAGATGGTTCAATCCTCCTTTGTAAACTATATTGGTAAATAAAATTTTCTTAACTACTTTTCCAAGAAAGACTAAGCTGCCATGCAACACTTATTAGCTATAATATCATTACATATTTATGAAAATACAATGTTTTCTGATAGAATTTTCATATTCAATTACTCTCCAAGTAATGATACTTTTGACATATAAAAATATTATATAGATTTATTTATATATAAGGTTTTAAGAAAGAAAATATTTTTCATAACCATACATGTCGTTAAAATGTTTATAGTTTATCATCTTTTTAATAAAGGAATTATAACTTGAGAATGCTAGTATAATATATATTTATGAAAATACAATTTTATTTATGAAAATAATAATTTTTCTAATAGGATTTTCATATTCATCATTTCCCCTCCCAATAGTACTGGTACTTTTTACATATAAAAATATTATATGGGTTTATTTATATTTAAGGTTTTAGGAAATAAGTTTTTTTTTCATAACCATGCATGTCATTAAAATGTTTATAGTTTATCATTTTTTTAATATAGAATACAACTTTATAATATATATTATAGAAAATACAATACATAATAGATTTTTCATATTCAATTACTTCAAGTAATGGTATTTTTGACATATAACAATATTATATAGGTTTATTTATATATAAGGTTTTAAGAAAGAAAATAATTTTCATAACCATGCATGTCATTAAATTTTTTATAGTTTATCATTTTTTTAATAGAGGAATTATAACTTGAGAATGCTAGTATAAAGAGAGGGTAAATTATAAGTATTCTATATTTTTGTTTTTTTCCATTGGAATTTGATGATAGATTATTGTTTTTTGTTATTTGAAATGTGTTTTGTGAATATATTCACATTGATGAAAATTTTTGGGGAATCCAATGTTTATAAATTTAACAACTCAAATATGATGTTCAAATAATTTTTGGTAAGATTTCAAACAATTCATTAGAAAATATTGTTGGAAAAGGGTAAAAAAATAAAATAGAATATTCTTAATATAAGTTCTTATATCATATTGTATTATGTTTTAGTGATATATTGCTTTAAACCATATTTATGAGGGCATATCAAAAATCACACTACCTAATTTTATCATGAGCTCAGTGAATGATACAATTGAAAAAGGTATTGAAGGAAATTATATATTCAATTAGGCTATATAGAATGAGTTTCTTTCAAGCTAGTAGGTTAGCAAATTGATCATTATACACAAAATCAATGATATATGTTATTGATAAATCATCGTGGATATCCCAATGAACAAATCATCAGAACATATTTATTAAAATAAACTTAGATCCATAATATCAAGGGTTAATTCATTTAGATTCTTGATTTGTTATTGTTAATTTATTTTTTATGTATGCAATAAATCAAATGTGGAAAATAGGGAATGGTGAAATACAAACACATAGAAATAAAAAAGAACATTAAGATATGTTATGGGAAACCCTTTTAGGAGGAAAACTAGCTAGAATGTGAGGTTGCTCTTTTGTATTTTTTCTAGAATGGAAATGATGCAAATACAAAGGAGAATGCACTTTCTATGGAGTTTCTTAAGACTTATGGCCCATGAGATGTTATAGAATACAAATATTCTATGATATGTTCTCCCTTTGTTCACTTTCAGTTACTTCACTCAATCATGGAATAAAATGCACTCAAATAGAATAGAACCCCTTTTCCTCCTAGTGGTGATTTGTAAATTGTCGTGCATATTCCCGTGGACAATTTGTTACATAAAATTTGATAAAATTATACTTAAAAATCTAAAATATTCACTACGAGGGTTTAATTATGCTTAGATGTACGAGTCTATAAATTATTGTTTATTGGGTGTCAATGCAAATTATAATTATGCATAAAATAGAGAATAGTGAATAGAAACTTACAAACCACAATTGACACAAGATATAACCTAGGAAACCCTTTCAAGAGAAAACCCAACTGGAAGGTGAGGTCGCTTTTCTCTGTTTCTTTTAATAGAAAATGGATGAGAGTAAAAAGAAGTAAGGCATATGACCATTGGGCCAATATAATGCACAAATCCTCTCTGTGTACTCCTCTCCCTATCCCTCTTGGCTACTATGCTCATCCATGGAACAAAATGCACTTGAAAATAATGGAACCCCTTTCCCTCTTAATGGCCTGGTTACAACACAACCCAATAGCCTAATAACGGTTAGGTTTAACTCCTTCAACCCTTAAATAGAGTTAAAATACTAAATATTTGAGAGTTTTATCCATCATGATCATGTGTCTATCCCCTTTTCCACTAATAATAGAGGTTGACATGGCATCCTCTCGAATTATGGTGGTCAATTTCGATAAGTCAACTTCTAGGCGACATAACTTTCTCGAACAAGCTTCTATTGAGGTTATTATTACATTGTTAGAAATGCATCGACATGTAGATTATGGAATATAGGTCCATATAAGATTGGGAGCATAAAAAGTGTTCATTAAAGGCCTCAAAATGGTTCTTAGAGTTTTTGACCTGAAATTTTCCAAACTACGACTGCTAGCCAAAATGGTCCTATGCATTAATTCCTCTAATTTTTCCACTCTGAAAGCATCAAGATGGATGAAATATAATATAATGGTTCAATCCAAATAACACCTCTCCATTTTGGGTGGCTTTTAGTCCCAAAATGATTCTATTTAATATGGTGAGGAAATTTTTCCTCCACCTTATCTCCTGTGTACCATTTGGCCTTGATTGGAATTTGTCCTTTCAACCTAATCTACCAAAGGTCATGTTGTCCTTGTCTTGTAGTCCAGGACCTCTTCTGCAAAACTATGTATTTTGTTCCAAATCCTCTACTAAAGGTAGGACCTTTTCCTCTTCCTAATCTAGCATGGACGTCTCACAAAGTTTCAAATTCTCTACAGTCACAATTGAGTACATGCACATGTATGGGGTGGACTAATTATATAGGCCTTATCTCCCACCTTTTCTAGTATCACAAAGGGACCATCTCACAAAACCTTGATTTTCTTACCAGGACCCTACAACCTCTACTTGTTCAACTATAGCCATACTTTGTCTCCCACATCGAACAAATTCTATGTTATGTGATGATAATGCATGGCCTTATATTTTTCCTATGACTTTTGCAGTGTCTCTTATACCTGTATATGCATTTTCTTAATTTTTTCTACAAATATTTCTGTCCTTAAGACATCCCTTATAAGATCCTCCCTCGCTCCTCCTTGCTACCCATATGCAATATTCAAAGGTGGTGGAAAATATCCAAAATAAGTTTCAAATGGGGACTTATCAGTAGAAGTGTGGACTGTTATTGTAAGAGTGTTGTATATTGTTGAAAATTGGCAGCTTGAGGATGAATTTCTAAAAATAGAAAGTCTAAAAATCTAATTTCTAAAAATAGAAAGTATCTATGTATGACTTTCCAAAATTAGTGAATCACCTTGCATCAATGCTAATGTTGAAAGATAGGATGATGCCTTGGATGCACAAGAAGATCCCAAGCCTGAGTCTGATCTTGATGATGAACCCATGGATCCTTCTCCATGTGTTATAAAACGATGATTATGGTTTCATGACACTTTACATGATGTTTATAGACATGCTTTTATCACCAAAAAATGATCACCTAGCCATTTTTAATTAGGTGGATCAAAATACACCATGTAAATTTAATTTTACTATAGTAAAATCACTTTCATTATAAGAAATAATTTAATAAACCACTTTTATTAAGTTGTTTCTCATTAAAACCCATGAGAACAATTAAATAAAATATTATTTAATTAATTTTCTCTAGGAATACTTATTAAATCATTGTTTGATAATTATTCATTGTCACATTTGACTAATCACCTAGGAATAATTAAATAAATCACTTTTATTTATTTTTCCTTAGCTCCGTTTTTGGAATAATGTTAAACCACTATTTAATAATTATTTCATTTTCACACTTTTCTTATTATTCAAGAAATAATTAATAAATCATTTTATTTGTTAATTATTTCTAAATAAAGATATTTGACCATTTTGAATATCTTTTCCCTCTCCAAAAATATAATAAAGTATTCCTAATAGTTAGATCTAGATTTTGGTAAATAATATTGTATTATTCTCCATTTTCGAGATCAACCCAATGCTTTGTTATAAATAAGATGGGTTTTCATTCATTTTTAGACCATGATCATTATCATCGTCACCATTATTGTCGCCATAATTTTGAGCTCCCACTAGAGTTCTACATATTGTTTGGGTTTTACACAATGAGAGAGGAAGATCTAATACTGAAGTGTCAAGGAAATCAAAGGACCCATCACCCAGAGGGGGATTTACGACCCTTTTGTAAATCTCCTTCACCAGGTACTACTAATAAAAGATTTATGATTTCAAATGCTTTTCAATAGTTGAGTTGTCACATCGGATTCATTTTGTTGTTTGTTCTTTTAGATCGCATACATATATTTTCTACATTTTTTTCTCACATTCTTATTGAGATATAAAGTATAAGAAACCACAATTGTTGTTAAGGTTACTAGTCACCTGTGACTTAAGTGAGATCTTTTTGGTACACCTTCCAAGAAATTTCATACTAACACATGATGCTCCTCGAAGAACCTTCAGAGAAAGAAATAAATCATGCTAGTTCCAGGAATACGTGGTAGCCATTAGCAACATTCACTAGTAGAAAATGATGAAATTAGTGACTATGTGACTAAAAAATTTAGTCACCGCAATTATTTCAAGTGAATTATTACTAAATTTGAGCAATTTTAAGTGATCGAAATAAAAATAACTAATGTAAACGACTAATTTAGTCTACGGATAAAATATGCGACTAGATAATAAGTGAATAAACTAACAACAACTAACTTAAATGACTAATTAGTTGTTTAATTTAGTCATTTTTAGTTCAGTCACTTAAAATTTCTCAAACTTAGTAGTAATTCACTTGAAATAATTGCGGTAACTAACCTTTTTAGTCACCTAGTCACTAATTTCATCATTTTCTACTTTTGGACGTGGCACCGACTAGGTGATTTATGACTGCTAGAATACTTAAACCAGATTAATTTTGGAGGTTAAAACTACAATTGAAAAAAGAACATTAACGCACACATGATAATTCACACTAGAATTCATCCTCTCATAGTTAGGAGTTGATGAATAAAATGTTAATTCTTTGATGAAGCCAATGAAACCAAGAAGATAATTATCAACCCTTACTTAATGAAGTTAAGAAAATATTCATAAGGAGGATATGTATTCCATCCAATTAAAGATTGAAATAAATGATCTTTTTTTATTTCATGGAAAACTTTATGGAGAAACTTGAGATTGACAACTAATTAGAATGACTTGAGCTACACTTGAGATGAGCTGAAATGATTTTCATTGTAACCCAATACTAGTATATTCAATATGTTGCAAGTCCATAATAATAACATACAATTTGGCAAGGGTCAAGACATCTCTAAATACACTTGTGGGGTGGTCACACTCCTTCGGGAAACTACCCTTCTAGATTGAAAGTCATGTTCTTTTTCACTTATAGGGAAAGTTTATAGAGAGGCCCAACATTGGTAATTAATCAAAGTGATTTGAGATACACTTGAGATGAAATGGAATGATTTCCACTATAACCCAAAAGTATATCCAATATGCCGATAGTATATAATAATAACATGTGATTTAGTAAGAATGGTCAAGACGTTTGGAGATACACTTGCGGGGTGGTCCTACTCCTTGGAGGCTTCTGCCTTTTAAGTGTTATATAGATAGGACAAATGTCTTATCAGGAATTTGAACCTAGGTAAAGGAATTAAAAAACTAAACAAATACTATAACATTGATAATAACCAATTAGACCAACCAACCTATTACTCTTTTTCCCTTAATAATATTTTTTACCCTTATTTATTACCCCTCTTATAAAAATTTATGCACAAAATTCTCTTGAAAAACCCCTTATTATGGAAATTTTCCTACTATAAATATTACCCCTTCCTTATATATCTAAAGTGATTGTCTCTCTTTACACATAAATTTTATTTTTCCACGTCACTCAAAATTAAAATACACATTCAAATTTTGTTAAAAATAAAAATAAATGATAACCATATTTGAAAATAGGACAAATAAAGACTATCAACATTATTTTTCAAAGCCACTAGAGAGTTTAATAACTTTAAAAACTGGCGCCCTAATTCATGCCTTATGAAGCCGCAATCACGCCATCACACAGAGAGTTTAATAGCTTTCAAAATCGACGCCCTAATTTGTGCCTTATGAAGCTGCAATCACAGCATCACACAGAGAGTTTAATAGCTTTCAAAACTGGCGCCCTAATTCGTGCCTTATGAAGTCACAATCACATTCAAAAATTTGAGGAGGAAGGTTCAACCCATTACCTCTATGGAGAGTGGTAGGAAGAATGAGGGAAATGGCATGCATACGATGCACAATTCAGGAGACAACGCAGTGGTATTTGAGAAGACTATTTTGCTTCTACTAAAGCACTAATAAAATCGTGCCCTAATTCGTGCCTTATGAAGCCGCAATCACATTCAAAATTTTGAGGGAGGTTCAACCCACTACCTCTATGGAGAGTGGCGAGAAGAATGAGCGTAATGTCCTGCATACGATGCACAGTTCATGAGACAACACACTGGTATTTGAGAAGACTATTTTGCTTTTGCTAAATAACTAATGAGACTAAATGGTACAACGAAATCACCCATTGCAAATCATTTTGACAGGTCCATAGTAAGATAAATGACCATTAGGGCTTTCAGGGTTGAGGATCAGTTATTATAGAAGAAATTCGACATTATTGACAAAATTTCGAGCCCCTTTTTCTACAGTTTCTGAGCCATTGAATGGTTGATTCAACATCTAGAGGTGTTAAATGCAACTGTTCTTTTCTCCTTTGCTCTTTTTATAGTTCTAATCCTAAAGAGCATCTAAAATCTTGGTATGAATAATGAAACTAAATGTCAACTGTGGGTGATCTATGTTGTTACTGAATGTTTTTATGTATAAGATGATCATTACTAACAATTTGAAATGGTGCAGGTTTTGTTGGGATGGCCTTCTCTTATGGTTTATCATTGAATAGATCGTTTGTTGATAGTATACAAAATCGATTTACACATTCAAACTACATTGTTTCTGTAGATCACATCAAATGGTACATGCACATTCCTAGTGAGGCCCCAACTGTTATAGAAGATTACAGACCACTAGATAATGGAGAAATTCATGGCAAGATGGAGTACCTAGCACAAACTTCCCCATACCACCACGAAATAACTTTATGTACAAGTTCCAAGTGAAGGACCAGATAGGTAGCTACTATTACTTTCCATCATTATATCTATAGAAAGTTGCAGGGGGTGTTGGAGGATTACGTGTAGCTTGCAGGGCCCTGATCATTGTTCCATTGCCTCTGCCTGATGGTGATATAACTCTGCTTATAGGTGACTGGTACACAACCAACGTTTCAGTAAGTTATCAATCCATCCCTGAAACATGTACATCTCTTGAAATTAAAGAGACTGACTATGTTCAACTTCTACATGTCCACCAGCATGTTCTCTTGCAATGCATCAATCTCTGACTATATTATATCTTTGGGTAGATACTTAGAAGAACACTTGATGTGGGCAGATTTATTGGTAATCTTGATAATGTTCACATTAATGGTCGTGGGCTACCAAATGAAATAGTAATTACAGTGGAACAAGGTACTTATTGTTGATCTCTATCACAAGGCAATTTGTTAGATTTAGTGGCGTGTCAAGCCTTTCAAAAATTCACAAGATCCTGTTTATTTTGACTTTATCCGATGGCTATTGAATCCATTGATTCTTCTCTTAAGATGTATCTAAAATGACCCATCTGTTCATTACTTTTTTTGTGCCAATCTTTCAAAGTGATAACAAATGAATTTGAGATAATGACTATGTACCCATTTAGTTGGGATGCATTTATTTGATTAAACGGAGTTTGAGAAGTCATTTTTAAAAATATTAAAATGTGAGAAGAAAATTTACTATTAAAATTGCAAAATTATATATATATATATATATATATATATATATATATATATATATATATATTAACCATAAAAATATTTACAAATTTTAAATTAATTAAAATATTTAACTTTATAATATTTTTTTTAAAAGTAATTATTCAATAAAATAATTTTAATAATCTCAATCTAAAATTACAAATATTATGTAATAGTGTGAATATTAATCATAGCACCACTACTTTAAACACACACATATATAAACCATAAAAATATTTAGAAATTTTAAATTAATTAAACTATTTAACTTTATAATATATTTTTAAATTAATTATTAAATAAAATATTTTTAAAAATCTCAATCTAAAATTACAAATATTATGTAACATTTTGAATATTAATCATAGCACCACTACTTTAAACAATGCATCACATCTATAAAGCCACACATATAATTATAACATAGTTGATTGATTTTAGAAGAATTTTAAAAATCAATGTTCCAAATTTGGGAATTACACAACTTACATATAATATAATTGTATATTAAACCATAATATAGAGACTAGTAGCAACTACTTACTTTTTTTAAAATGTTAAAACTATCAAATATATTTATGCATTATGTTAAGTGGTTGCTCATTAGCAATTTAGTAAATATATTTATGCACTTATGTTAAGTGTAGGCTGCTTATTAGCAATTTAGTAAGATTGTGTGGAAATTGGTTATATTATCACATTATTAACTTAGATATTATTTTTGGGATTCAACTGCGTTAAGTCATTTATCTATGACCATTTCCATGAGAGGTAGTCGTAATTGACTGATTTCTCATGGTTTTTGAATAGTCCACTCAGCACTCATTGCATGAGGTGATGCTCACAAGGGTGAAGAAGTGGGATTGAAACTAGTGAAATGAATCACATAACGTCAATCATCACTTCCAGGGCTTGCACCTGGTAACCAAGACTTCCCGGGAGGTCACCCATCCCAGAACTCCTCTAGCTCAAGCGTGCTTAACTCTGAAGTTTTCCCTAGAATCAAGCCCACTTAGCTTGCTTGCTACCCCATTTGCAAAACCTTAGAAAGGATTGTGTCTCATGAACCATTCAAGTAGATCTCCCTTTACTCTTTGTATTTAAGTATGAGGGGTTTCCGTAGTGCATTATATTATATAACATTTTTGGGATTCAACTTCGTTAAGTAAGTCATTCATCTATGTCAATTTCCATGAGAGGTAGTCGTAACTGACTGATTTCTCGTAGTTTTTGAATAGTTCACTTAGCACTCATTGCATCATGTGATGCTCACAGGGGTGAAGAAGTGGGATTGAAACTAGTGAAATGAATCACATAGCATCAATCATCACTTCCAGGGCTTGCACCTGGTAACCAGGACTTCTCGGGAGGTCACCCATCCCATAACTCCTCTGGCTCAAGCATACTTCACTGTGGAGTTTTCCCCATAATCAAGTCCACTTAGCTTGCTACCCCTAAGTGACATGCATCCCTTCGCATAAAAAAATGTTGCATCTAATATTTAATTAGAATAACTCCATTCATAATTTAATAAAATAATGGAATGGATTCATGACAAATTATTAACTCTTAAATGAAAAACAAAAGTGGAATGAAAAACAAAAGTGGCACACATCCCTTCACATAAAAAATGTTGCCTCCAATATTTAATTAGGATAACTCCATTCATAATTTAATAAAATAATGGATTGGATGATGAACCAAAGAGTGAATGTGTATATATAATCACTTTCGATGACAAAGCAGACCAAAGCACGGGCGTGGCACTCTAAAGAATTATACAGATTTATAAATTGCTTTAATATTTTATATTATAGTCATTAAATTCTCCGTTTCCATTTTCTTTCATGGTAATGGTAATTGTACTTTAAGGTGATATGTTGTGGGCTCAATTTTTGTTTTTTAAATAATAATATGTATTATTTAATCTCCATTTCGTCACGTCAATACAAACTCGCCATTTCGTCATGTCAATACAAGCAACATCATTCTCTGAGGATGGTAAAGATTGTAAGAAGTTATAGTATTTATTTTAGAACATGATATAATTAGGTATATATTTTTAATTATTACAAAATAAGAGTTTATAGGTGTTATTTAATGTTATTTAAGACATTTTAATTACATATTGAGTTTATTTAATTTTTATTTAACAGGTTAATAAATATGTTAATCAAAAGTTGTGAATTAAAGTTTCTTACTTTTGAAAATAAAGTTTTAATTATGGTATGATACTATGAATTTGATGGTAAAAGTTTTCAAGACTCTAAAGTAGTTGAATAGGCAGTTACTGGCAAGTTACCTTTTCTCTCGGATAGAAGAAAAATCCTAGAGGAGGAAAGGGGTTCTGTGCAGGAGAAGCCAGAAGGGGAAAGTATCTAGAGCTGGTAGAAGACCAGTGGAACTCTGCTACCTAATTAGGAGAGAAGATTGGATCGGAGTCCTGAGGTTTATCTCCTTGAAAAATTACTGCTGTGACTTCCTACTTTGGAGAGAAGCACGGGGGGAGTAAAGGATGTCATTGCCTCACTCAAGGTTGGGCTGAAGCCATCAATTTTCACAAAGTGAGATAAGTAAATTAGAGTGGAAAAGTATTTGGTTTATTTACTTACGATTTTATGTTTAGTCACAGAGAACATAATGATGAATGATGTATTTATTTGGAAAAATTATAGGAGTATTTACTCTGTAAACAGTAGACAAAGATAAAGTTTTATTATTCTCAAGTTTATTTATCATGCTAGTTAAGTTTTCTGTGAAAAAGAGTTTTAGAGAATGCTAGTTGAATCTCATGGTAGAAATAATAATTATGTCAGGTTTGACATCTAAACCCTAGGATAAACCCATGAGAAAAATTGTTTGTCTTGTAGGCGAGGTTGGCTAATACACGGACGGGGGACAAGTCCCCTGTGGTGGTGTGGTCACCCATCTAAAGTAATTCTGGAAATAGATTCAAATAACATAAAATTGTTCAAAACTATTAAAATATTAAGTGAACCAGAAATTACTGACATGAAAGAAAATGTTGAAAGAACTATCATTACAATCCATAGCTTTAAATATAAACTTCTCCATAATTCTTTATAGGTTAAATATTATGCAGATAAAACAGATTCTCCAGAATATAGCTAAGCGACAAACGAATACGTAAAAGTTATAGATAGTAACACTCTACATATGCCTTCAATCTAATATTTTGATAATTATTCATAGTGAAAGATCCATGGAGAACCACAAATAAAGTAGAAAATCTTAAGCTGGGAAAATCGAGACATGCATGCGAGAGAACTAAGTATATAAATAACAATGAAGTTGAAACTGTCACAAGAAAACTGGACTTCCAGAATAGCTCTGAGGAAGCCTAAAATAGAACAAAAGATGGAGAATTTGTAAATCTGGAAATATACATAAATAGGTTACAAACAAGATAACAATACATATAAATAATATGGTTCAAGTTCAGACTTAAAACCTTGACAGGTTAGTACAAAAACCTCGGTCGAACAGAGTTGACATACGACGGAACCTTGACTATGAATAAAGGAAAATATACCATTTATACAGCAAAAGCTATAACAGACAATCATTCAAGGGGTAGCATTGTTGTGCGAAAACCCAGAACATAGATTCCACTAAAGTCTAAACTCTTAAACAAAAGTTAAATTACAAACCCTCAATGGGGAAAAACGAAAAGGTAAACCCTCATACCAGAGACGTTATCATCTTAGCTATTTAGCTAAATATTCACCCAGGGGTTATCATGTGCACCTATAAGAAAATAGAGAGCTTCATTTTGATTGTATGTCGTGTAAGAAACAAAGAAACTGCCAACAAAATCCAGGTGTAAGGGTCAATACCTGCACGACGGAGTGGACAAAGGGGCTAGGAAAAACATCTAACAAATGTTGAGAAATAAATGATCATAGAAGAAAATAAAAATTGTGAAAACCCTTACCTTGGGTCGAGCGGAGGCCGCAAGCCCTCGAACCTGTAAATGTACCATAACTCTAGGTATTATATAATGCAAGACAAGAGCAAATCAAGACTTAAAATATAGACCAAAAACAAGTACTGCACAGAAAAACCAAGAAGAGATTTACCCGAGGCAGGAGCTGGGGAAGATAATCTCGACCAAGAACCCACGCGTAGCATTTGGCACGTTGAGATTCAACAAGATGATGATCCTAATGAAAATTAAGCACCTACACTAGGTTGGGCCAGCAGGCTATTTTTAGGTGATAATGCCTATTTTTAGAATTTGGATCAAAGTCTATTTTTAGTAGTAATCTATTTATAGATGGTTGAGAAAATTATATGGATGGATGGGCATCTATTTTTGGAATGCAGGTGAGAAGTTGTTTCATGGAATGCATGTCTAAAAATAGAATGCATGTCGATTATTGTTATCTCTTAACAATAATTAGACAATAAATAATAATATATTCTCTTGAAGCACTTGATTTCAGTTAACTGATGTGGAAAACCAGTTAACTGAAGGAATTTCGAGTTCAAAGGTTGGTTGGTGGGACGTGCAAGTGGACTTCATTGTAACTGAGTAATACAAAGTTGTAACAGAGTTGGATGTATAGTTATGTGAGTTGTAAAGTAGTTTAACTCAGTTGTGCTAGTTGTAACTAAAGATACACTAGTGAAAGATAGGTGAATTAAATATTAAATTAGTTCACATGGAGTGATCTCAAATGCAACTGAATATTTACTACTGTTAACTACATGCATGTCAGATCTAGTGGAGACCTAGTTGAGAGATAGGTGAAAGGGACAATTTGAATGTCAGTTGTGAATATAGTGGGTGCACAAGTGAAACCAAACACACATTGGAGATGCCAATGAGGATTGTGCAGTCAAGTCAAGGCAAGATCAAATTCATTCAGGGATTGTGATTAGCATGGATTGTGCAGTGGAGGCAGGATGTCAGGAGGTAGTAAATTGGTGCATGTTTATGCCAATTTTTGTATGACAGTGTGAGACAATTGTATATTGTACTGAGAGCTCTTGGATTAGAGTTTTGTATGAGATTGTTTCATGATCTATGATATATAAATAATATATGATAGTGGGGTTTTTAGCTTTATGCTTTCCCAGTAAAAACATCTGTGTTATGTGTGATTGATCTTTCTTCATGTGTTTGCAATTGGCGATTAAAATTCCTGTGAGATTTAAGTAGAAGGATTCTGTATTTAACAGTGGCATATAATTGTTATATCAGGAGAATCCAGAAATACATAATTGTATTAAAATTTCTACATGGTATCGGAGCAAAGAAGATTGCAATATTGAAGCAGTAGTTGAGTTTGTTGGTGGAAACAATTCGAATTTGCTACAAGAATTTCTTGGTGCAAAAGTTGAGTAAACATTGAAATGGATTTCAATGGTTTGCAGTTAGAGTATGCACTCGAGGGTAGCTCGAACTACATTGCATAGAAGGATAGGATGGAGGCAGTGCTTGAATATAATGGCTTGAAGGAATTCATCAACAGTGATGTTCCTAAGCCCACTTCGACGGATGCTGCATTACTTGACGCCTGGCAAAAGAAAGTAGCGAAGACGAGAAGGATTCTGTTGGAAGGTGTGTGAGACCATATTGTCTCAAGCCTTCATGGAAAAGCCACTCCATTTGCAATGTGGAAGGCTTTGACAGATCTTTTCCAAAGCAACAATGACCATAGGAAATTGGCGCTGAAGGATAAACTCAGAAAGATCAAGATGGAGAAGGGCGACAATATTCTTAAGTATCTTACAAAGTTTGTCCAATGTCGGGATGAACTGGGGAGTGTGGGAATCAAGGTTGCTGATAATGATTTGGTGAGTTTGGCTCTCTTGGGACTTCCTAAGAGTTGGCATAGTTATCAAGACTCTATCAACGGACGGGAAAAACTGCCAGATTGGGAACAACTGTGGTCCGATCTAGTGCAGGAGGAGTTCAGGCGAAACACCAGGGATGGCTCTTCATCAAAGCATGATGATGAAGAGGATTGTGATTTGGCTGCCAAATCAAGGAAACTGAAGGGGAAGAAATCCCTTTCAAAATCTGAGGCTAAAGGCAAGAAGATGGATTTGTCCAAGGTGAAGTGTTTTCACTGTCACGAACATGGGCATATCGCCACTAAGTGTCCACTGAAAAAGAAGAACAAGAAGGCTGTTGGAGCTGCAGTTGGTGAGGCACTTGCCTCGCAATTTTAATAACTCGATTTCTCTTTCATCGCATGCTTGGTTTCAAGAAAAATGGGATTAGTGTGGTATCTTGATAGTGGTGCTTCCTTCCACATGATGAGAGATAAGGAGCTTTTTAGTGACATGGAGGAGAAAGATCTCCAGATGCCTATAGAGATTGGCGAGGATGGACGATACAGTGCGACTGGCATTGGTACCATTACCTTTGAGAGGGAGTCAGGTAAACCATTTTTGTTGAAAGATGTTATGCATGTTCTAGGTCTGAAGAAAAACTTGGTCTCAGTCGTGATGTTGGAGGACAGAGGTTATGACGTTGTTTGCCGTGATGAAAAAGCTTTCCTGCAATGTAAAACAACGGGTCAAACCAAGAGGATAGGGATTCAATTCAAGAATCTCTACAAGATGGAGGTAGATAGCTGCGGTGAAATGGTGGGCAAAGAAGAAGAAATGGTGAGTAGGGATGAGGGTGAATTATGGCATAGGCAATTGGGCCATCTTCACCATGGTGCCCTGAAAATTTTGCCGCAGATTTCTACTAGAATTCCCAAGGGTACACTTTCACAAATAGATCAGTGCAAGGGATGTACTATGGGTAAGTCTGTGAAGACCACCTTTCATGAAAAGGAGAACCATGCTTCGATGATCCTGGAGAGAGTTCACATAGACGTGTGTGGGCCATTCTCGATTACTTCAACTACAAAACACAGGTATTATGTTAATTTTGTTGATGAATATTCTTGTAGATGCTGGATCTTCTTCATGTAGAAGAAGGATCAAACATTCTCAAAGTTTTGTGAGTTTAAAGAATTGGTGGAGAAAGAGTTGGGGAAGCAAGTGAAGGCTCTACGGAGCGATAATGGTGGTGAATATATCTCAAACGAATTCAAAGGCTTCTATAGCAAAGAAGGAATTCGAAGATAAATCATAGTGCCTCATAACCCACAATAGAATGGGGTCGTATAGAGGAATAACAGAATGATCGTGGGTGCTGCACAAGCTATGCTACATGATCAGGGCCTACCAATGCACTTGTGGGCGGAAGCATGCAACACTGCAGTTTATGTGCAAAATTGTTGTCCTCATAGAGTACTTGGCATGAGTACACCTGAAGAAGCTTTTACTGGTAAGAATCTGGATGTTTCTCACTTTAAGATTTTTGGCTCATCTGTTTATGTGCATGTGACCAAGAACACTAGGAAGAAGCTAGAGCCGACTGCTGAAGTTTGGATATTTGTGGGGTACACAGAAACACCCCATAATTATCGTGTGTATTTGAAAAATAATCGAATGACTATGGTGTGACGGGATATAAAATTCAATGAGGAGAAAGCCATGAAGTTGTCGCTTGAGAGGGAGCTAGACTTTCATGCAGAGGAGGAACTGATTGTTCCCAAAGATGAGTCTTTAGATGTGGATCAACCACAGGAGGAGGTTCATGGAGTGGAGGAGTCCACTCACGCAGAGCCAAACATCAGAACTGGCAGAAGGCGTACCACAGAAGTTGAGAGGCTGAAGCTTGATGTGGCACCGAATGTAGGAGTTCCTACTTCACATCACACAGAGAGACAGTCTCCTAACCGATTCACTGGAGACATGGCTCTCATGAGTAAATGTATTGTGACTGAGCCATCTTCCTTTCAGGAAGCAGTGCAGGATCCCACATGGGTAGATGCAATGGTGGAGGAGTATGACTCCATTGTCAGAAATAGGGCTTGGGAAATTGTTCAAAGGCCGGTTGATAAATCGGTGGTAGGTTCAAGATGGATCTACAAGGTAAAGCAAGCTGCTGATGGGAGTGTTGAGAAATACAAGGCTGGATTTGTGGCCCGGGGCTTCTCACAGATCGAGGGGATTGATTATGAAGAAAACTTTGCACCTGTCGCACAATATTCTTCCATAAGGACCATCCTTGCTCTCTCAGCGCAGATGGGTTGGCACATTCATCAGATGGATGTGAAGACTGCATTCCTTAATGGGATCATTGAGGAAGAAGTGTACATTGAGCAGCCTGAAGGATTTGAGATCTTCAGCAGCGAGTCACATGTGTGCAGACTCAAAAGAGCGTTGTATGGGCTGAAGTAAGCACCGCGTGCTTGGTACGCTTGGATCGACAACTATTTCACTAGACTTGGCTTCACCAAGAGTAAGGTGGATGCAAACCTATACCAGATTGTGGTGGAGGGTAAGATTTTAATCATTGTTTTTTATGTTGATGATTTAATACTGACTGGTGATGAGCAGCTAATATACTCATGCAAGGAGGACCTTGCAAAGGAATTTGAAATGAAGGATATGGACCTCCTTCACTATTTCCTTGGATTGGAAATATGGCAGCGAGAAGGTGAAATTTTTGTTTCTAAAGGCAAGTATGCAAGGGAGATACTCGGTAAGTTTCACATGGAGGGCTAAAAACCCATGGATACTCCTCTTCCAGGAAACTGGAGGAAAGAGGAAGCTACATCTGGAAAGGTAGTGGATGCTACTGTCTATCGACAATTGGTGGGTTTTCTCATGTATTTAGTTAATACAAGACTGGACATATGTTATGCAGTGAACCTGCTTAGTCAAGCGATGGTTAAGCATACCAAGCTCTTTTGGAAGGTGGGCAAGCATGTCTTGAGATATCTCAGGGGCACATCTGAGTATGGCTTATGGTACAGACAAACAGATGAGTTGAAGTTGCATGGCTTCACGGATGCAGATTGGGCGGGCAGCCCAATGGACAGAAAGAGCACATTAGGAAGGGTTTTCAGTATCAGATCTACAATTGTTTCTTGGTACAGCAGGAAACAAATATCTATGGCACTGAGTTCAGCGGAAGCAGAATACATGGCAGCATGTCAAGCTGCATGTGAGGCTATCTGGATGAGGAAGATCCTGGTCGGTTTTTTTTATTCTCATTTAGATCCTGCAGTGATTTATTGTGATAATCAGAGTTTCATCAAACTCTCGATTAATCCTGTGTTTCATGATAGATCTAAGAATATAGATATCTAGTATCATCATATCAAAGATTGTATGCAGCGGAAGATCATGTTGCTTCAGTACATTCCTATAGAAGATCAGGATGCAGATATTCTGACGAAGGCACTCACCATAAGCAAATTTGAATACCATAGATACAGGATCGGGGTGAAGGATAATCCATTTATTTTTGAGAGGGAGTGTTGAGATTCAACAAGATGATGATCCTAGTGAAAATTAAGCACCTACAGTAGGTGGGGTGTGCATGCTATTTTTAGGTGATGTGTCTATTTTTATAATTTGGATCAAAGTCTATTTTTAGTATTAATCTATTTATAGATGGTTGAGAAAATTATATGGATGGATGGGCGCCTATTTTTGGAATGCATGTGCGAAGTTGTTTCGTGGAATGCATGTCTAAAAAAAGAATGCATGTCGATGATTGTTAGCCCTTAACAATAATTAGACAATAAATAATAATCTATTCTCTTGAAGCACTTGATTTCAGTTAAATGACGTGGCAAACCAGTTAACTGAAGGAATTTCGAGTTCAAAGGTGGTTGGTGGGACATGCTAATGGAATTCGTTGTAACTGAGTGATACAATGTTGTAATAGAGTTGGATGTGTAGTTATGTGAGTTGTAAAGTAGTTTAACTCAGTTAAGTGAGTTAAACTCAGTTGTGCTGGTTGTAACTAGTTGTAACTAAATATACACTAGTGAGAGATCGGTGAATTAAATATTAAATTAATTCACATGGAGTGATCTCACATGCAACTAAAGATTTACTACTGTTAACTATATGCATGTCAGATCCAGTGGAGACCTAATTGAGAGATAGGTGAAAGAGACAGTTTGACTATCAGTTGTGAATATAGTGGGTGCACAAGTGCAACCAAACACACATTGGAGATGGCAATGAGGATTGCGCAGTCAAGGCAAGGCAAGATCAAATTCATTCAGGGATTGTGGTCAGCAGGGATTGTGCAGTGGAGGCAGGCTATCAGGAGGTAGTAAATTGGTGCATGTTTATGCCAATTTTTGTATGACAGTTTGAGACGATTGTATATTGTACTGAGATCTCTTGGATTAGAGTTTTGTATGAGATTGTTTCATGATCCATGATATATACATAATATATGATAGTGGGGTTTTTAGATTTATGCTTTCTCGGTAAAAACATCTGTGTTATGTGTGACTGATCTTTCTTCATGTGCTTGCAATTGGCGATTAAAATTCCGTAAAGATTTCAGTAGAAGGATTTTGTATTTAATAGTGGCATATAATTGTTAGATCAGGAGAATCTTACAATACATAATTGCATTAAAATTTCTACATGGCATAAAACTGGATGCCATGGCCTAGCTGAGGTCAAGCGGCTGTCGGCATCAGTAAACCAGAGTTGAATCAACAACCCCATTGAAAACACCGTGAATAAAAATACACAACTGGAAGAATTCAAATAGAGTTCAGTGTTAAGAAATAGAACACCCAATGTGGCATAAGATATACACCAACTCACCATGGTCGAAACTCTCAACGAGGAGTTGTGCCAATAAGTTACACATAGTTGCAGAGCTTAGATGTTGGAGCAATGGAGGGAGAAAGACTGAGTTGGCTAGGGTTTGGAATGGGGTAGGGTTTACCCTAACGAACCCTAGATGAATATCAACCCTCGATCATTAAACAGATCCACGGTGCAGATCAAGCCATATGCCATCACAATATTAATGCACCACTATGGTGAATGTTAGTATTTTAATAAATCATTTATAATATACAAACCCCATGGAACAACCATAATAATGTGCCAATTAAAATATATACATGCTGAAATATCAAAAATCAAACCAGACATACTTATGTCTATCCTCCTCGATGCGGGTGGGGAATAATATTTTGTATAATGATGTTGCATAGATCTTATATTTATCATAGATTTACTATGGGTACAATTCATGAATTGACTTGTTATGAAAACCTTACTGTACAACATGTTAAATGAGTTGTGAGCAGAAAAGAAATAGTCACTTAAGAAGTTGCATATTATAGAATTTTTTTTATTAAAGTTGTTAGCATATGGTAAAGATTTAATCCTGTTCTTATAGACATAATGCATAGGCATGACGCCTGAAGTAATTAGAAATAGAACTTAAGGGTAAAATAATTTTTTTATATATGTATGGTTAATATTAGTATGGACATTACATGTGGTATCAAAGCAGCGTTCAAATGCTGGCACCAATAAGGGTCACCTAAATAAAAATTTCTGTGTGTAAATGCGCACAAAATCAAGGAAGGAAAATAACTGAGAACAACAAGGAGGGGTTATGTATATCAAACACCCAGGACTACAGGGGAGATTCATCCCCAAACTAACCAATAAGTGAATCCAGAAATGTGGGTGCAACTAATTATAGATCAGCACTAGCAAACCAACAGATTTTTGGAAGAACAACAAAGACAGATCAATAGGTTGTTGGACACTGTACAACAACTCCAGACGGAGATGGTTCAGGTACGAAGTGACAACGAGAGATTGATTAGGGAGTAGGAAATGATACTCAAGAGTCTTTCGGATACACATAACCATCCCACAACACAACCTAGCTTGGAGAGGGCAACCCATGTGCAAGGTGAACAACAACAACAACACATTCATGATAATCCCGAGGGAAGTCGCACCCAGTGAAGCAACAAGAGTATGAATTACAATGAAGTTCAATATGGAAATGCTTCCAATCAGCAAAAACTGAAGAAGCAGAGAGTATAATTACAAGGGGAATTCTGGAAGATTAAGCCCCCTACATTCGATAAAGAGGCTAGAGAGGTGGCAGAAGCTTGGATAATTAACATGAATAAATATTTTCAAGTACATGAGTATGACAGTAAACTCAAGGCCCGCTTGGAAATCTATCAGTTGCGAGAGAAATCTATGTTATGCTGGGAAGAAGTGAAAAACGTATGTGGGATTGAAGACCAGAATGTAACCTGGGATGAATCCCAACAATATTTCAAGGACAAGTACCTAATAGAATGATTTTATGATGAAAACTCTTGGGATTTTAATGATTTGCAGTTGGGTCAACTATCTATAGATGAATCCACCACCAAATTTACTTCCCTGTTGAGACAGTGCCATATTTAAAGGATGAAAAGGAAAAAGTACAGATATTTTTGAGTAGTTGCTTGCTCACATGAAAGAAAGAATTGAATTCGTAGGTCCAAAGACAATGGATGAAGTCATTCGAAAGGCACGAATGTGCTATCAGCTGTACAAGGCAAAAGGTGAAATTGGAAAAAGCTAGGCACCTAAGAAAGGACAGAAAATTTCGTCAGGTTTAAAAAATAGCTGATCAAGAAATTATAAAACTGTTGTAGGGAATTCAACAAATAAGTAAACTTGGAAAAACCATCAGAGATGCAAATGGATAGCTGAAGATCGACCCACTGAAGCATCCAACAGACCGAATCATGGAAAGTCACAGAAACTACCATTACAGTGTTGGCGATGCAGCGAGGGACATTATTACAAAAATTTCCCACACCATGGGAGGAACGAAACCGCAGATAATGTGCAAGAAGCATCTACTGTGGGAGACGTGGCGTGAAATATAACCAGAATCAACATTGCACTTGAAGATCGACAAGCAGATTCCAGCCAACCATGATAGAATTGGAAGGTAAGATGCATTCCCACCCTGTATCTATTTTAGTCGATCCTGGCGCTTGTTTAAGCTATGTTGATCCCAGGATTGTGGAAAAATGTGACTTAAAGAGCCAAAAGTTTAAAAATTCTTAGCTAGTAGAGCTAGCCACTGGGGCAAAGCGAAATTTTCATGCCAAAGTCTCCAAGAGACTGTTCCCTAGAAGTTGGGGAACATAATATACATGTGGAATTAAACATTATACCTTTAGGCTACTATGACATATTATTAGGGATGGAATGGTTGGAAGCGCACTGGTCCCTGGTAGATTTCAAAGGCAAAATTATTTATTATAAATTTGAAGATGGAACACGTCAAGAGTTGAAAGGAATCAAGAAGCCACTTCAGATGCGACCTATCACAACATCTCAGCTGGGAAAACGCATTAGGAAAGGGTGTCAAATTTATGCAATCCAGGTAGGATTTACTAACTCTAAAGATAAGACTCCTATGATGGAAAATATACCCGTGGTGCGATATTTCATGGATGTAGTTCTAGAAAACATACGAGGACTTCCACCAAAGTGAGACATATACTTACCATCGAGTTAATTCCAGGCAGCACCAGTATCACGAGTGCCATACCAAATGAGTGTGCCTGAGTAAACATAACTAAAATTGCAATTACAAGAATATTGGAAAAATGATATATCTGTACTAGTGTGTCACCTTGGGAGGCACCAGTATTGCTTGTAAAGAAAAATGATTGTACCATGCGAATGTGTATGTACTACAAGTAACTTAATAAATTAAATGTTAAAAACAAATACCCACTGCCTCAAATTGATGATCCTTTCAACCAAGGCAACTGTCTTTTCAAAAACAGATTTAAGATCTGGGTATCATCAAATAAGGATAAAAGATGAAGATATTTACAAAATAGCCTTCCGAACTAGATATGGGCATTACGAATTTGTTGTCCTATCGTTTGGTTTGATCAATGCACCTGCAACATTCATGAACTTAATACATGCCATATTTCATTCCTATCTAGATAAATTTGTTCTGATTTTTATATACGATATATTAATCTATTCAAATAATATGGAGGAACGTAAGGAGCATCTACGTATAGTGCTGAAAATGTTGAGGGACCGTCAGCTATACTCTAAATTCAACAAGTGTGACTTCTACAAGGAACAAATATAGTATTTAGGCCATGTCATTTCGTCTGAAGGAATAACAGTGGGCCCTGAAAAGATAAAGACTATTATGGGAGTGTGCCTAAAAACATGGCAAACATATGATCCTTTATGGGACTGGATGGTTATTACCAACGTTTTATAGAAGGCTTTTCTAAAATTGAATTTCCTATAACTTCATTGAAGCACAAGGGGTGAGTGTTCAACTGGACCAATGAATGTCAATCTAGTTTTGAAAAATTAAAATAGTTATTGACCACAGCTCTTGTTCTGAAAATTGCATATCCAAATTTAGAATTTAAATTTTTCATCGATGCAAGTAAAGAAGGAGTAGGAGCAGTGTTGTCACAAGATGGGAAGGTTGTGGTGTATGAATCTAGAAAGATAAAATACCATGAAAAACGATACTCTGCATACGATTTAGAGTTAACAACAGTGGTGCATGTGCTCAATATATGTAGGCATTACTTATTGGGTAAAAGATTCGTGTTGAAAACTGACCATAGCAGTTTGACTAGTTACTCTAAACAAGCTGATCTGAACGCTCACCAAGCTAGGTGTAATACGTTCCTGGGTGAGTTTGATTTTGAAATGCAACATGTTAAAAGAAAAGAAAATTGGGTTGCTGACGCGCTAATCAGAAAACTGCAATATGTATACGAGTTATATTTTAATGATGTGGAATTCAAGTTCCAGGAACAAGTAAAGGAGGTAGCAGCAAAATATCCTGAATATCAGTTCCTATCGCAACAAGCACAAGATATAGAGTCACAGGGAAAGAAGTAAGACTATACCATCAATAGAGGACGGCTACTAATCTTTCAAGGAAAGATATACATACCCAATAAATTAAGTCTAAAAGGGCTAATTCTCGATGATTATCACAGAAGCTCATATGTTGGACACCCTAGCTATTAGAAAATGTTAACAGCCATAAAAAAAGATTACCTTTTTCCTGGTATGCGCAAAGATATCGCTGAATATTTGACTAAGTATTTGGAATGTCAGCAGGTGAAATTTGAAGGTCAACACCTAGCCAACTTATTACAACCCATACCAGTGCCGGAATGGAAATGGGAAGATATGTCGCTGGATTTTATTATTAGCTTACCGAGATCAAAGTGACATAATGACTCAATAATAGTAGCTTTTGATCACTTGACAAAGCAGACCATTTCATTCCTATACAGTCCAACTTTAAAACCGTACAAATTGTTGAAATATTTATGAGAGAAATATTCAAATTGCATGGTATACCAAAAACAATCATCTCAAACAGAGATGTAAAGTTTACTTCAGACTTTTGGAAGGCATTGTTTACTGGACTAGGCACTCAAGTCCAGTTTGGTACAGCTTACCATCCTCAGAAGGATGGGCAAACAGAACGGGTAAACCAGATTTTGGAGGACATGCTACGAATGTATGTAATGTAGAAACCTACAAAATGGGAAGATTATCTACTCTTGGTAGAATTTGCCTATATTAACGGGTGCCAAGAGTCACTCAAAATGAGTTTGTTTGAAGCTCTATATGGAAGACAATGTTGGACGCCTATTAATTGGAGCAGTCCAGAAAAAAAGCTAATGCTTGAACGGGAGATGTTGGCTGAGATGGAGCGAGAAGTCAAGAAGATTTGACAAAATTTGAAGAGTGCACAAGATAGAGAAAAATTGTATGCAGATCGGAAAAGGACCTACCGAGAATTTGAAGTGGGTGACCATGTCTATGTTAGAATCAAACCCAAGAAGAGTACACTGAGGTGGACTACCTGTGCCAAATTGGTTCCCTGCTTCTGTGGACCTTTCCACATTTTGGAAAGGGTGGGGCCAGTAGCCTATCGGTTAGCTTTACTGGGACACATACAAGTGCATAATGTGTTCCATGTGTTTGTGCTTAAAATATACATGCATGATCTTAAGCACGTAATACATTGACATAATGTTCAAGTAGGAAGGAAATGGAAAATTAATATTTCTAAGAAATTGTTGTAGCCACTACAACACCACCCAAAATTTTGGGTATATATAAAATTTCGGGTCCCCCTGCTCGCTTAGCCGTTAGGGTTTTGAACCGCCCGTAGTCATTGAACCTTCTCACCATCATGACCATATGATTTTGCCGCATTCACGCCGTGTGTTTGGGGGGTATCATCATTGCATGTACTTGAATGGAAGTTTTTCTGTGTTAAGTGCTTGACATACTTTCACTAGAAACCCTTCACCATGGATTTTTAGGCATTCTATTTGGGCTCTTCATCGAGCTGGTGGTCATTTGTTAATTATTTTAAATTGGGACACATCATCCTCTAATGGTAGCCATATGAAATTAATAAACTCATTGAAACTGCCAAGCCTTCAGCTGGTTTCTCATTTTAAGCATTGTATGTCCAAGTGATATGCTTCAAAATACCTTGTTGAAGTTATTTATAGAAATCTTTATATGTACTTCAAGTAGGAGGATGGTTTTTTCTCGACCTGCTTATGAACTCATTCAATAAAATCATGGCTCATGCTATCGTTTTGTTCATCGCAGGTCTTGTTTAGCTACATATTAAGGGAGCATAAATCACGGTGAAGTCATTTGTTACAATGGCAGTGGCTACCTAAAATCAAGCTATCAGAAGTAGCTCCCAAATAACGATATAAGGCATCAAAGCCAAGATCCAGGAGAATGAAAAATCCAACTAAGGTGAGATGGATAGCGCGAGTTACCACCTATCATGCCGCATCACACGAAACACATGTTGCCCAAGCACACTGTCGAGGTAGAAGCTTTCGGTTTGCACAAAGAAACAAGGTTTTCCCCAGCAAGCAAGGGGACCTTTTCAAGGCAAGTGGATTCTTACGAATCCCCAAGGAACTCACTTTAAGTCCAAAGGCGCCTAGCCACGTTCACGAGACAGAGATGCAGGAAAAGGAATCTTGCCGCGAAGCCCAGAGATCACCCAAAGAAGAACGCAAGTCACAGAATGCCCAAGGTCGCAGGCCGCAGATATGACTCAAGGTCGCAAGTCGTGAAATCCAGGGATGTCACAGGTCGCATCATGGGCTAAAGTCGCAGGTCGTCAGGTCGTAAATCTCACTCAATTTTCAAAATCGCGACCTAGCGACCCTACGACCCTACGACCCTCCCAGGTCACAAGGTCGCAAGGTTGCACATCTCACAAGCGCGAGATATTTGCGACCCCGTGACCTCATTTATTTCTCACACACATGACCCTTTTATAAATAGGAGGGTCGCGAGTTCGCATTTCACCCACATGACGGAGAGCAAAAAACGCTTTTGACAGGCCAACTGGAGCGCAATTTTCTCGGGTGATTTGGAAGCAGAGATATTCCCCAAGGAGCAACAAGTTGATGTTCCCAATCTCGCAATCACGTGCACACTCCCGTGATCAGATTGCAAGGCGAAAATCCACAAAAGGGGCCGCAAGTCGCACTATCCAACCAAGTCGAAGGTCGCACTTCCCAACTAGGTCCCAGGTCGCACTATCCAACCAAGTCGCAGGTCACACTTTCCAACTTCGTTGCAGGTCGCACTATCCAACTAGGTCGTAGGTCGCATCTTCCATTCAGGTCGCAAGACAGCCCAATGGTCAGGAAGGTGAAAAGTCGGGAAGGCCAAAGGGAAAGTTTTGTTCTATAAAAACTTCCTTCGGGAAAATTGTAGTGACCTTTTGTTTGGGGCTTGTTGGTGTCTCGTGTTTTGATAGTTTGGCAAATCAAAAGACAAGGCAACATCAGAACCAATCTTTAGAGTTACAGGATCTAGTCCTCCTGTTCTCAGAGAGGGATCCCTCAAATGTTTGTTTGCAAAAGTTTATCTTGTGTGCTTTGAGTATTGATTTTAGACTAGTTATTAAGTGCAGGTGTTTATTTGTTTGATTGTTTGGTTGGAATGATACAGCAGAACATGAAGGACCTAGGAAAGATATATAGGATAGAAAAATATCTGTTTCAATGGGAAATGGAGTCAAGAGAAGGTCATAACAAACTCATCAATGGATATGGGATATCAAAGGAAAAATCTAACTTGGCCACAGGATCCTTTTGTTTTTGGAATGAGATGAACATTAATGATTTGAAAAGAGAAGTTTAATTCTCAACACAGGGAATTTGAAGGCATAATTTGAAACAATAAAGAGTTCTTTGATAGACAGGGCTAACCATAAATTCTACAAATCACACCTTTAAGCAAATAATGATTTCAAAACAACTTTTAAAGTAAAATCTAAGATTCGGGGAACTCCCTATTTCCTCAAAGATTTTATTCTAAAGGACTTTAGAAAACATATAAGATTTACTGATAATCACAGTCATAGAAGAGGGAACACCTAATACATCTATGATCATAATTATAATGACCTTTAAGCCAACTGTTTAAGTGAGGACAAAGGGCAAGATCAAAACAGACCTCTCTGATTCACTGTAAGCAAAGAACTTCAAAGGGAGACTTCAATAACAGTTTTTTAAGTGGCAATAGACAAGCAGGGAGGACCATAAATCATGCTGAAACCAACTGTCCAAACTATTAAGGAAATAAACAAGCATGAAGACTAAAGAGAAAGAGTAAAGCCTCTAAAATACTTCAGCAGAAGAAAACATAGAACAGTGAAGGATGAACAGGTCTAAGGTGCTTCCAGGAGTCATTTCTTAGCCTATTATTTTCTATCCTACTGTAGTGAGAAATTATGGAACATAATGAAAACAGGGGAAAACATGAAATAGTTCAGAATACTTCACCAACAGCCAAGCTCATGGATCCAATGATAGAGCCTTCTCAAGAAAAAGCATGCAACAACATCCTCAAGACTTCCAAGACTCCAACTTCTTCTTCAACTTCAACGGACTATGTATTTATTTCAGAGAGTTTCAGTATTACAACTTGTGATCAAACAACAACCAATCAACCAACAACTTCTTATCTTCTACAGAAGTATTTATAGAAGGATGAGGAGGTGAGATCTGATAAAAGATCTCCTAAGGTAATTAATACAGATTCAGGACTTCTTGGCCTTTTGAGGGGCTCGATGAAGAAGTTTACAGGTGTTTCTCTGTATTAACTATTTTATAATTGATATCAAAGTTTGATGGGAGCTTTGTTGACTTTAAGGCCCTGCATAATGTGGAGTAATTCTGCAGATATTTGTTGCATTAGTTTTCTGTGGCAGAATTAACTTCTTGACAGCGTTGGAGGTAGATATTTCTTTAAGCAAATAACTTCGGCCTCTGTTTGAAAGGTTTGAGGCAACAGGTGGCTCTGTGGTAGCTAAGGAATTAATTTGCCTCTAAAGGCAGTGGTGGAGATTCTTTCTGCCTGTCAAACACTTATAATTTCTCCTGACTGTGTTTTAATTCTGGGAATTATGCATTCGATAAGCATTCTTAGCCATAATTCCCATTCCTGTCTTCAATCTTCATCTGCTATGCTCTGTTTTCAAACTTATACTCTTCTACTGTCCTTTTGAATTAAAACGGTGTCTTGTCGATGTGCAGAGCCGCGCTGGGCTTTTTATGTCGTCAATTCTCATGAATCATTGAGAAAACAATGGGATAGAGCCTGCGAATGGTTCTCTTTAAAAGCTTAAAAGCGCAAGAAATGTCTTTCCTGGCCTTCGGCCATCTCTCTTCAATACAACGGAAAACCATTAAAAGCACCTGCAAAACACAAAAAATAATTAAGAAATCTTGCGTTTTTAGGTTTAAACTGCTTCAGAAGGCGGGGAAGGAGCGTAGCCGTTGGATGAAAGCATCCAACAGTGGAGATCTATTTCAGAATAGGCAAAAGGAGAGCGGGAAAAGAATAATGCGGAGTGAGTTTGGACCGTCCGATCTGGACATGTGGACGGTCCTGATTGAATCGGAGGATCTTAATCGGAGGATGGCAATCGACGGAACAAACGAACGTCCGCGATGGAGATTTGTGATGCAATGGAGCGCAAACCGCCGATCTGATAAATAGATCAACGGTGGAGAACAAATCGGGGAAGACGCAATCAGAGGTCGAGAATGAGGCGATGCGATTGCGCAATCAGAGAAAAATCCGATGCTATTGCGATGATCTGGAGATAGGCCGATGCGGTTTTAAAACTTCCGATGCGATTGGAGAGGCGAGGCTTTATATATATAAAAATCCAATCGCAATTGGAACTTTCTGATGTGGTCTTTTTAATCAACCCATCTGTAATCTCCGATTGCGATTGCGCGATCAGTCTTTTAATCTACCCATTGAAATTTTCAACACGTGACTTAAGTTTTTAAGTTAAAACTTTGGATAAGTGGGTTTTGGGTTTTTACAAAGAAAAAGAACGATCGGGAATGAAATATTCATAGAGTTTTTAAGCGCTGAAAGGTTTTGGTGTTTGGTTTTAACGCATGGGCATGTGGGGGGAAAGTGGTTAGGACTTAGCCCAAGGGGGCTTAGGTCCATAGTAAATAAAACTTGTATTTTTTGTGAAATTTTCAGAGTTTTTTAATAGAATTTGATGGGTTTGGAATGGTTAAAAAAATGGGTTTTTAACTATGGAAAAGTGATATTCATAAATGAAAGAAAAAGATTTATGAAAACCAGGGAGTTTTTGTGGAGAAAAAGGGGAGCAAATGAAGGTAAGTTGTATGTGGGAGAAGGGGAAAGTGATGGTTTTTGCAGCAGTTTCTCTTGGAATCAGCAGATTTCCTAAGTATAAAAGTGGGAACAGAAATGAAGATTCTGGACAGAGGCATGAGGCCTTCAAGGAGCCTTCAAGAGCCAACAATTTTTAGTGATAAAATTTGTTCCTTGGAGGCTCACAAAGTCTTAGCCACCTTTGGGTATAACAATTATTATAAGTGGCTAACAGTGGCTCCACTTGGGGATGGTGTCTTCTTGAAGGTATCAAGAATTTTCAGACTTGCATTTTCTGGCAGGCTGATCAGTTGCCTCATCCATTGGGCTGCCTTTCTTTGATTGAATGATCTTCTTTTGCTCTGGAAATGCTAACAGCCATGGAAAACAATGGAATTTTCATCAACAAACTTTCTACCTACCCAATCCTACTAATCTAACATTTTTTCTTTCTAGAGTGCATTTGGATTGGCAAACTCTCTTTCAACATTTTATTCTTTTTGAAAGCAAAAAATCTAATCTAGTTCTACTTCTTATTTCTCCATGGATTCAGATCAAACAGTTGAATCCATATAATTCTCTAACTAATCTACTATCTGTTTGGGATTAAACTGTCCAATCAGATTTTATTCTCTAAGTTCTACAACAAAAATTTAAAAACATCCAAGTCAAGATTAAGTTGTTTGACTTGCTGTGATCTATGGCATAAGAACAAGCTGCACATAGACATTATTTTGAAGAAAATTAAATCCAAATGTACGTCTTAAGATCTGGAAGTTTCACAGCACTTCCTTCATCTTTTACAGCTCTGTTTGTATTACTGTGTGAGCTGTTTTCTTCATCATCTGGTTCAGATTTTGAGCTCATTAGAACCAGTTTTGCATCTGTTTTTTGACTCAAAAAATAAAACAGATTTGAGTCATCTTTCTTTTTGGAAACTTAGGTTCAGTTTTTAGCTTGTTTGAACCTTTGATTTCTATCCTAAACTATCTACTGATAAGCCAAGATTAGACATTTTGGCAAATCAGATTCACTATCCTATCAGCAGAAAAAATTTAAAGCTAATTTAGTCAAGATTGAACAGTTTGACTAACTAGAAGTGTGTTTTGAGGAGTGGCTTTTAAGTTTGCACACTTTCAGAATTTTTCTTTTTTGGCATGGGGCCGTGCCTTTCTATTTTTCACAATCCGCCCTCTTTTCTAACTTTGAATGCAATGGTTATACTATGATATTTACAATGAGAAAATAAAAATTCTTTGAAACCTAGAATTCTTGGTAGAAGTAATGCTTGAGCATCCTGCCATTGACAGGACCTCCATATAGATATTCTCCATTCAATTCTTTCAAGAAAAATGTATTGTGACCTCTCTCAGCATGAATAATATAGTGCCCTTTCCATAAGTTCTCAAACTTGCCATGCTTTCCCTTCTCTTCTCTTCTTGAATCCCATTTAAGAATAACATTTCCAACTTGGAAATTGTTTGCCTTAGTCCTTTTATCAAATTGATTCTTCATATTTTCTTGGAATAACTGTGTTCTTTCATAGACTTCCTCCCTGGTTTGCTGTAAATGGATTGTCTGGTTGATTCTTCTCTGCATATCATTCTCTTCAACCTGCACTTCTTGAAGGAGTTTCATGACTGGCACTCCCAATGAGGTTGGAAAGATTGCATCCATGCCATAAACTAACTGATAGGGGGACATGTTTATTGATTTCTTTGTGGTCAACCTATCAGCCCATAAGGCATGAACTAGTTTACTGTGCCATGATTTCTGATTTTGCTCCAACAGCTTTTTAATGATATTAATGAGGCTTTTGTTGGAGGATTCAGCTAATCCGTTCCCTTGGGGATAGTAAGCAGTGGAATGGCCCAAGGTTATGTGGTATTTGTGACAGAAATCAACCATCTTCTTAGATTTAAAAGCAGCAACATTGTCTGTTATGATTTTTCTGGGACAACAAAATTTGGATAGGATGTTTGTTTCAAGAAACTTGACAATGACAAAGTCATTAGCATTCCTGGATGGTATAGCTTCCATCCATTTGGTAAAGAAGTCAGTAGCTGTGAGGATCCATTTATGCTGAGCTGAGGAGGATGGGTGAATTTCCCCAATGAAGTCTAAACCCCATTTTTGAAAAAGTGCCTCAACTTTGATGGGATGTACGGGTAAGGGTAAGGGAAGGAGTTTTCTTCTGCCATCAAAGATTTGACACTTATGGCAAGACATGACCAGCTTTTGAGTGTCCAGGAAAAGGGTAGGCCAATAGTAACCAGATCTAAGAATTTTGTTTGCTGTGGCCTTCCAGTAGAGGTGTCCTCCACATTCTCCGTCATGCATTTCATGCATGATTTTTCCTGCATCATCTTCAAGTAAACATTTAAGAAAAATTCCAACAACATTTTTCCAATATAATACTCCATCTAATATGAAAAAACTCAAAGATTTTTTTTTAGAAATATAGCTTTAGTTTTAGACAAAGAAGGAGGGGCATTTAAATACAAAAGCACATAAATAATGTCAGCATACCAAGGAGAATTTAGAAATGTTTCTTCAATAAAAGGAGCATCATATTTTTCTATTTCTTCCAACACGTCTACCATATTCATGTCCAGTTCTTGGAAGTTAGACTCAGCCATAAGTTTTTCTAATCCTTGTCCTTTAACTAACTTGGTGGGCCTGATCTCTAAGTCATACTCAAGAATAGTTGCAATCCATTTTTCCCTTTTACCATCAGGGTCTTGACTTAGAATATCCTTGACAACAGTATGTGGAACAAAAGAAATTACGTGAGAGTGTAAAATATAGACCCTAAAGTCTTTTAATGCTTTCACTAATGCTAAGGCTTGCTTCTCCATGATGTTATATTTGAGTGGAGCATCTCTCAAGGCCCTACTAAAGAAAGATATTGGTTGTTCTTGCCCCAAATCATTCTTTTGCAGTAAAACTGCAGCTATTGTATGTTCATATGCAAAGGAAAAGATATAGAAATATTTGGTAAAATCTGGACTAATTAGGACTAGTGCTTGAGTAAGAGCTTGTTTGATTAGTTCGAATGATTGTTTAGCTGGTAAAGTCCATTTTACACCGACATCTTTCTTAAGCATGTTTGTAATGTTTTTTAATATCTCAGCAAGATTAGGGGTAAACCTCCTCAGAAAATTAATCTTTCCGATGAAAGATTGCAATTCTTTAAGCCTCCTCGGATGGCTGATCTGCAATATGCCATCTATCCTAGTAGGGTCTATTTTGATTCCTTCTTCCGAGATTATGTGGCCAAGAATTTTACCTTCTTGGAGACCAAAGAGTGTTTTCTTGGGATTCAATGACAAGCCAAATTTCCTACACTTCTCAAAAACTTTTCTTAAGTGAATCAAATGTTCTTCATCAGTTTTTGAAAAGACAGTTATGTCATCAAGGTAAATAATTATGAAATAGCCAATATCTTCAGAAAAGGCTATGTCCATGGCCCTTTGGAAGGTGGCTCCTGCATTCATTAATACGAAAGGCATTTTGACATACATAAAGGTGCCCCAAGGAGTGGTAAAAGCAGTTTTGATTTGATCACTTGGGAGCACTAACACCTGGTTGTAACCTGAGAACCCATCTAAGAGCGATATCCTTTTAGACCCAACTACCTTCTGAAGTATATGGTCCATCTTAGGTAAAGGGTAGTTGTCTTTTAGGGATGCTTTGTTTAAGTTTCTGAAGTCAATACAGAGCCCGATCTCCCCTGTCTCTTTCCTAACAGAAACTAAGTTTGATACCCATTCTGAAAACCTAACAGGTACTATAATGCCAGCATCATGCATATTTTCAATTTCAACTTTAACTAATGGTAATAAAAGTGGGTTTATTCTCCTTAGTTTTTGTTTGAATGGCTTTTGATTTTCCTTCAGGGGAATCTTGTGCTAAATGATGCTGGTATCATAAGATCTCAGATCTGTGTATGCCCAGGCAAAAACATCTTTAAACTCTTTAAACAGATCAATGTATCGAGATTTCATATGAGTTGAAAGAGTGCTGGACAATTTAATCATTTTGGGTTCTGTTAGGGAACCTATGTTGTGCTCTTCTACGTTTGTTTCTACAGGCTCCATTTTTGGTTCTTTGGCTACATCATTAAAGTCGAAAAGGTGTTCTAAAGGTGAGAGACCTCTTGGAATTGAACCGTTATTACATTCTAAAACTTCCAGGTCTTTCTGGTCCACGTCGTCAATTAACTCTGCTTCAAACGGATCCTCGTAATGATTTATATCAGCAGAGTGTGTTATTTCAGCTTCTGGGATTTCTTCGATATATAAACAGTTTTCCTTATGGCTAGTTTCTAATATTGGTATACTAAAATCATTTTCTGATTTCAAGAAATCATTTATGTGTTGGTCAGAGTCAAACACCTGCCAGTGATCTTCGTTATCAGGTACAACAGGCCTGTGTTTTACTTTTACGGTAAGTTGTTCATTTATTCTAGGTGTTTGACAGTTACTGGCATTGAAAGCGAGTTCATTTGCCAAATGATTAAACGCTCTAGGAATGAAAATAAGTTCGTATTTTTCAAAGGTTTTTAATAAATCGAGGGCAGCGTTCCGATATTCCCTAAGCCTCGAATTTCTGGCTGAGTATTCTCCTTTGATTTGTTTTATGATAAGTTCAAAATCTCCTAAGATTGATATCTTCTGGGCTTGTAGTTGTTTAAGTAATTTTAAGCCTAGGAGAAGTGCTTCATACTCGGCGATATTATTAGTGCATGGGAAATCCAATTTACATGAAAAACTCTGATTTTTATTTTGAATTCACACACCTGCTCCTGCACTTGTTTTATTACAAGATCCATCAAAATTTATTTTCCAAAGTATTTCATCCTTATTTTCATTTTCTTGTTGCTGTTGATTGTCAATTTTTTGAATTTGATCCAAGGGGAGATTAAATTGTTGTGGTGAACTAATTGGATCTATGTTCTCTTTATCTTGTTGAGTAATGTCATCTTCATTATATAAGATAAAGGAATCTAAACTCGATTGAATAGAATAGATAGGAGAATTGTTTGGTCTATCCATGTTGCTTACCATGTACTTCATATGAGATTCCCTGTATAGTCTTCTGTTTTGGTTAAAAATGGGAATGGTGGCATAAGACATGTCCATTTGAAGGCTTCCCTGAAGTTTGGCTCCCAAAGATCTTGATAAGAGCATGCCATACTTAGGGGGAATGTCCGCTACAACTATATCCATAACTAGACTCTTAGCAGGAATTTGAGCTAAAGTAACACACAAGTTTTTGATTAAACCCAAACATTTGACTCGGCTTGAGTCGAAAGAATACAAATATTTGTATGGTTTAGTAATCTCTAAGCCTAAGCTCTCCATTACCACCTTGGGCATCAGATTGTGCGAAGCTCCTGAATCTAACATGGCATTGTGTAAGATTTTCTCATGTATGTTCAAGCTAACATAGAATGGAGGGACAACCCCTTCTTGATATTTTCCTTCAACTTCTGGACCAAACAACAACTTAGGTTTGTCATCTGTCAAGTTTAAAGTGTCTGTATCACTTCCTAAGTTCAAAGCTTTCAAAACTTGGTTTTTGTACACTTCTTGGGTTACTAGTTCAACTAGGGGGATGGTGACTTTTATCTTGGCAATCTCTCCCTCAAGGATGAAAGGAATAATTGACTTATTTGTATTTACATTTGTCTTTTCAATTGAATTATTTTCAGCAACTTTGATTTGATGAATCTTGTTTGGACTGGTAATTGGGATAGTTTTATTAGGACCACTAGCTGAAGTGCTAGGGGTACTCTGTTCAACATTTGGCTGGACACCTTTGTCTTTGTTTAAGTCTGGTTTTTTGGCTGAAATGTTGGTTTTTTCTACTGTCCTTTTGGGTTGGTCTTCTGCGTTTTTCTTGACAGTAGTGCTAGTATTCTTATCTTTTGAATTCTTTATGCTTCCCTTGCTCCTAAGATCATACTGTTTATGCACTTCCATGATTGCATTTTCAAACCCCAATCTATAGTCATCATAATCTTCATGGGTGTTTGTACTTTGATCAGAGAAGAAACCTTGTTCTTCCTCTGTGAGGAAAACATCATCCCCACTGTCTGATCCAATCAAGTTTACATGGGATTCTTCCACCTTTCCAACTCCCTATCTTCCTCATATTGAACTACATAGTTTTGTTGGAAGGGAGGTCTAATCTGTTGGTCATTTTCGTTCTGTTTGTCTTGATTGTTTTCTCTTCGATAATTCTGATTTCTATTTCGAGGAGCAGTTTGATTTTGATTTGCTTGTGCTTTCTTAATTATACTCATCTCTTTCATCATTTCTTCCAACATCCTCTTCATTTTTGAGCTTGAAGTAGAGGGAGTGGACTCTTCTTTAAAAGACACTCTCTTCTCGGTTTTCATTCTTGCTCTCTTCTCTATTAGGTTGACTTCCAAAGAAAGAGCACCTCTTTGCATATCTTCAAGAGTTGCAAAATCTCTCTCTCTTAGCGAATAGGTCATGTCGGAGTCAAACCCTTCAGGAAACTTGTTTAAAGCTGAGCCTTGTGGAGGTTTTAGTTCAGGGGAAAGTGCATTATACACACTATTAAATCTAGTGCAATAGGCTTGCACACTTTCCCCAGGGTTTCTATGGAGATTTTTGTAATCAGAAATGACTTGGAGAGGATTCTTCTTTACTTCCCATTTGTTTAAGAATGTTTGATGGAAGCCTTGGAGATCATTAATACTATGGGGGGCTAGACCTTTGAACCATTTTCTTACTTCTCCCCCTAAACTCTGAGCAAATAACCTAAGCTTGACTAAATCGTCATCGATTTCATTTCTGTCAAAGTAGTCATTCATTTTATCTACATGTTGTGATGCGGTTATAGCATTTTTGGCATCATACAATGGAATTTTGGACTGATAGTCCTGTGGAAGGTTAACTAATGGTACAGGAAGGACTAGAGGAGCATACCATGCTGCCATGATAGGTGGTGGGGGTGGATTCACAAGAGGGGGAGTGGGTTGAAGTGGAGTGGTTTGGACAGTGGATGTTGGATGGACATATGTGGATGTACCGGGGATAGAGTGTTGAGCGGACCTTGGATGAGAGACACCTAAATTTAGAAGGAAATGTAAATCGGGTGGTGTGGTTTCTCTACTGCCAGGTTGTTCACTTTTTTTTGGGGATGAAAGTGAAGACTCAGAGTCTATCTGAATTATATCATCAAGCGACCTAGTTCTAAAAGGATTCCTTAAGTCGACTTGTGATTGGTGTAGAGCTGCAAGATTTTCAGGGACTGAATTTTCTCTCAAGGGAGATCTGAAAACAGTTGAAAATTTTATCTTGGAAGATTTCCTAAGTATACTTTCAGGGTTGTCAACTTCTTCCAGTGGGTTCGGGTCAGGGTAGGCTCTAGTATGAATCTTTCTAGGAGCCACTATGCTATGTTTTGCAGACCTAGTTGAAAAAGAAAAGTTTTAACCAAATATGACAATCTTTAAGAGGCTAACTGATCTTTTCAGAAGGAGGAAAATTCTAATCTTAAAGCCTTCTAGCTGAGTTTGTATGATGCTATTCAAGACTTGGGGTCTTCCCAGTGGAGTCTTAAGGTCTGTTTTTAGGATTGTGGAGTCGCCAGGTCGAAAATTTTTAGCTCTTTTGGAGGTAAAAGGTTTTATGGTCCACCACTAGGTTTATTATGAAGCCAAACTGAAATGTTTTGGGTTTTTCTGAGTTATTTTGGTTTTATAGGTTAAGAGAGTGTCCTAAGTCTGATTTAACACTTAGCTAGGGTGTCAAAACGTACAAAGTTTACTCTTATGGCTTGGTAACTGAAATCTTCAAGGTTTGACAAGGCCTTATGAGAATCCTAAGAGTTACTTAGTTTGTCACTGATTCAAAAGGTCCTATCATAATTACCATGCTTGGTATTTCTCAAAGAGGGTTACTTATGTTATGCTAGACAGTGAGTGTTTTACTTCGCATATTTCACTTAGTGTGCCACCGTGATCGCCATTATGTTGGTGTCCCGTGTTTTGATAGTTTGGCAAATCAAAAGACAAGGCAACATCAGAACCAATCTTTAGAGTTACAAGATCTAGTCCTCCTGTTCTCAGAGAGGGATCTCTCAAATGTTTGTTTGCAAAAGTTTATCTTGTGTGCTTTGAGTATTGATTTTAGACTAGTTATTAAGTGCAGGTGTTTATTTGTTTGATTGTTTGGTTGGAATGATACAGCAGAACATGAAGGGCCTAGGAAAGATATATAGGACAGCAAAATATTTGTTTCATTGGGCAATGGAGTCAAGAAAAGGTCATAACAAACTCATCAATGGATATGGGATATCAAAGGGAAAATCTAACTTGGCCACAGGATCCTTTTGTTTTTGGAATGAGATGAACACTAATGATTTGGAAAGAGAGGTTTAATTCTCAACAAAGGGAATTCGAAAGCATAATTTGAACAATAAAGAGCTCTTTGATAGACAGGGCTAACCATAAATTCTACAAATCACACCTTTAAGGAAATAATGATTTCAAAACAACTTTTAAAATGAAATCTAAGATTCGGGGAACACCCTATTTCCTCAAAGATTTATTTTAAAGGACTTAGAAACATAAAATATTTACTGATAATTACAGTCATAGAAGAGGGAACACCTAAAAACATCTATGATCATAATTATAACGACCTTTAAGCCAACTTTTTAAGTGAGGACAAAGGGCAAGATCAAAACAGACCTCTTTGATTCACTGTAAGCAAAGAACTTCAAAGGGAGACTTCAATAACAGTTTTTAAGTGGCAACAGACAAGCAGGGAGAACCATAAATCATGCTGAAACCAATGGTTCAAACTATTAAGGAAATAAACAAGCATGAAGACTAAAGGGAAAGATTAAAGCCTCTAAAATACTTCAGCAAAAGAAAACATAAAACAGTGAAGGATGAACAGGTCTAAGGTGCTTCCAGGAGTCATTTCTTAGCCTATTATTTTCTATCCTACTATAGTAAGAAATTTATGGAACATAATGGAAACAGGAAAAAACATGAAACAGTTCAGAATACTTCACCAACAGCCAAGCTCATGAATCCAATGATAGAGCCTTCTCAGGAACAAACATGCAACAACATCATCAAGATCTCCAAGACTTCAATTTGTTCATCAACTTCAAAGGACTATGTATTTATTTCAGAGAGCTTCAATATTACAGCTTGTAGTCAAACAATAACCAACCAACCAACAAATTCTCATCTTCTACAGAAGTATTTATAGAAGGATGAGGAGGCGAGATCTGATAGAAGATCTCCTAAGGTAATTAATACAGATTCAGGACTTCTTGGCCTTTTGAGGGGCTCGATGAAGAATTTTATAGGTGTTTCTCTGTATTAACTATTTTATAATTAATAACAAAGTTCGATGGGAGCTTTGTTGACTTTGAGGCTCTGCATAATGTGGAGTAATTCTGCAGATATTTGTTGCATTAGTTTCCTGTGGCAGAATTAACTTATTGGCAGCGCTGGAGGTAGATATTTCTTTAAGCAATAACTTCGGCCTCTGTTTGAAAAGTTTGAGGCAACAGGTGGCTCTCTGGTAGCTGAGGAATCAATTTCGCCTCAGAATGTAGCGGTGGCGGTCTTTTCTGCCTGTCAAACACTTATAATTTCTCCTGACTGTGTTTTAACTCTGGGAATTAGGCTTTTGATAAGCATTCTTAGCCGTAATTCCCATATCTATTTTCAATCTTTTATTCTTCTGTGTTGTGTCTTCAAAACTAATACTCTTTTAAATTGCGTTTAAAATGCAGTGTCTTGTCAATGTGCAGAGCCGCGCAGGGCTTTTAAAGGCATCAATGCCCATGGAACACTTGATAAAACATTGAATGAAACCCCGCGAATGGTTCTCTTTAATAGCCTAAAGGCGCGGAAAACGTCTTTCCCCGCCTTTGGCCCTTCTTCATTATACAGTGGAAAACCATAAAAAACTCCTGCAAAACACAAAAATAGTTAAGAAATCCTGTGAAAATAGGTTAAACTGCTTCAGAAGGCGGGAGAGGAGCGTAGCTGTTGGATCGGGACATGTGGACGGTCCAGATCTAATCAGGGAATCGCAATCGGCGGGAGGTGGAAAAGGGTGCGATGAGAAATCTCCGATGCGATTGCGCGATCGGGAGGGCAGAAGCGATTAGATGATGACCGTTGGCTCTTAGGATCAGATCAACGGTGGAGAATGCATCGGGGAGTCGCAATCAGAGGGGAAAACAAAACGCATGCGATTGAACTTTGCAATGCGATGGAGTGCTGGCCATTTGATCGGCTGTCGATCAACGACATAGATGAACCGGGAGCAAACTTTTATAATATATGAAAAAACAAAGGTTTGAAACAAAACAAAGGTTTTCTAGCTTTGGGGGCGGAAAAGTTCATAGAATGAAAATAGGCGCCCGACTGCGGGGCCTTTAATTATATGGAGGATAATATGCCCGGGGCGTATTTGAAACAAGGGCCAATCGCAATCGGAGTTCGGACCAGTTCTTTCAATCAACCCATTTGAAATATTTGCGATGCGATTAGCACCCGGGATCCTTAACACTTGGTTTTTCAAAAGAAACATGAGACCTGGAGTTATATCAAAAGGGAGCTGATCGTATTGGAGTTTATATGATGCAAAGCTAATCGCATCGGAACTTTTGGTCTATGGCAAAAGACTTGCGCTGTTTGAAATTGTGCGATGCGATTAGCGCCGAAAGGCTTTGGCGTTTGGTTTTGACGCAGGGGCATGTGGGGGGAAGTGGTTGGGACTTAGCCCAAGGGGCTTAGGTCCATAGTAATAAAACTTGTTTTTTATGAAAATTTTCAAGGTTTTTAAATGGATTTGGGGGTTTCGGCACAGTTCAAAAAGAAGTTTTAAACCATGTAAGGAGGATTTTCATGAATGGAAGGAGAAACTTATGAAAATTAGAGGAAATAATATGGAAAAAAGGGGAAGCAAATGAAGGTTAGTTATGAGTGGAAGAAGGGGGGAAAATGATGGTTTTTCAGCAGTTTCTTACATGAAATCAGCAGAATTAATGGGAACAGCAACGAGGATTTTGGACAGAGGCATGAGGCCTATAAGGAGTCTCTAAGAGCCAAAAAAATTTAGCGATAAAATTTGTTCCTTGGAGGCTCAAAAAAGTCTTAGCCACCTTTTGGTATAACAAATATTATAGGTGGCTAACAGAACCTCTCAGAAGAAAACTTATAGAAAAAAATCCATGACTTGTTTGAAGAAGCATTCAATAATCCCAATTTCCTCATATATCATATATCCAAAAATATAGCTAACCAAGATCTAAAAGCGTCCCAATATTTTTCTAAAAGCTTCTTGGGAATACCAACCTTTAAATCAAGGGAAAATAATATTTATTCAAGCAAGGATGACATTTCTCCTAGCCCCTCTTGTATCTTTTCCTCCTTGTCAAGTTTCCATCCCTCTCTAAGGCATCATAATATGTTGGCTACTCCCTTCCTTTAGCTATAATTTTTTATTAATAAAATAGAAAAATACACCAGATAATAAATTTTAGCCCACGATATAAATGTGGGCAACCCAAAATTACAAGTATTTAATTACACCACAAATTTTGGAGAAATGAAAAGGGGGTGTCACAATTTTACGGAAAAGGGAATGTCACAAATTTTGGGGAAATTTTATGGCCAGGCCTGACAACCCTAACATTTGGTTTGAGTTACCTCGATGACTATCGACTCAACCATTTATAAGTTGAAATTTCTCATGTCATACTACAAATTACCTATGTTCAACCCTTACACACAACCTCATATTTTTATTTCTACCTTGTATGATCACTAGCTGAACTGACACCTAAGATCCATGTATGAACTTGGCTTCCTACATGACTTAGAGATTGGTTCTCAAATTTTTCATTCTGATACTAGGTTAAATTTTTCATGAACCTAACACTCAACACTTTATTAACCTAGTTGATTACAAATCTATTGAATAAATGCACAACTCGGTTCTTAACACAATTAGCAGAAGCACAATTACACCAATCTCAATCACAAGTGACACATACAAAATATTCCCACTAAAAAATTCTTTATTAATAACTCGATCAAAACTTACTTTGGCTCCCATCTTGGGATAATGACCCAACTAAAGAAAATACAAGTATAACATACCCTGGATATGATCCAACTAATCGGGCCCTATATCTGTCATTGATCTCCTTGACTGATTTGGATCTCTTATGTTACATTGTTGTACCTTCCTCAGACTTGACACACTAGAATGGAAGTCCTTTTCCACTCGCCACTAAGATGCATCTATCAATGTCTTGTGTTGTATGATGTGTCTTTCTCCTCTCCCTATCCTTGTTTTTATAACTTTACATTTAACTAAATCTCTAGAATTAATATTCAAAGTGATTGGTGACCATGATTAGATCTCACATCACTTGAAGTTAATGGTTGAGATTAAAACATAATCACTAAAATGAATACTTTACTTTTCCTAAGTTTCTTTACCTCAACATCTAACATAATTAATTATGTGCTTTTCCTAAGTTAGACTTAGGTTAAGCTACAATAGCAACTTTCTCAACACTTGAGCAAGCGTACCAAGTAGACTTTTGGTGGCTTCTATAAGCCTAAATAGTACTTGCCCAAACTACAAACATCAACATTATTAATCTAGACTGTGATGTAGCAATGAATGGAAAATATTGTTCATTAATGGAAAACAATACTTGAGATTATGTACCTCTTTCTAAAGAAGAAAACTTGTTAATTGTAAACGGATGTATATAAATAAGTATGCATCAAATTGAAGTGAGGAAAGACAAAAGACTGGACCAATGGCCAAATGATTTTCTTAATTAGCAAGAGTTGATTATACTAAAACCTTTGTCTTTGTATCCAATATGAATCTATGTTATGAAACCAGCTCCCAAAATAGAAGAAAGAGAGATCAACGCCTTAGAAATCAAACACTTCGACGGGGAAACCTCCTTTCATTACATAAATGAACAATTATTGGATGATACAAATGAAAAAACCTCATTTATATATATATAGGAGTCCATGGGGTCACAATATAATCCTATCCGACCTAAAAATAATAATGTAAGGGCACAACAATAACAATAGTGGGCTTTTATGTGGCACAATAATAACAATATGGGAACTACAGGGGTACAACAATAACAATAAGGGGGTAACACTAACAACAATAAGGGACTACACTAGTAATATAGGGACCTAACATGCCCCTCTCCTTCAAAAAATTGTTGTCCTCAACGCTATCTCTGGATACTTCTGTATAAAATTCTCATCCTTCGATGTGGAATCTTCAGTGGGTAAGTTCTTCCACTTGATGAGATACTCTGAAATTGATCGATTTCATAACTATCAAGTTCTTGTTTCCATGACTGCTTCAGGTTCCAATATGATTTTTCCTTCCTCATCAAGTTCTAGCAATATGGTTTGAACTAGAAGTTTGTCCCTATAACCTTCTTTAAGCATGAAACATGGAAAACTGGGTGCACTCGAGAAGAAGTAAGAAGCTCCAATTTGTATGTCATAATACCAATATTTTGCAACACCTTGTAAGGACCATAGTACTTTGGTGATAATTTATTATCCTTCTTAGCTTGCTTGAGGGACATTTGTTTGTATGGTTGCAGCCGTAAAAATACCCAATCTCCTACATCAAAACTTCTCTCATTGTGATTTTGATCTCGTTATTGTTCATTCAATTTTGTGCCAAATTTAGGTTATCCTTTGAGAGTTGGAGAACTTGTTTTTTGATGCTAGATGTGATCTTTCACTGCTTGTACCTTAGAATTTTCTCTTAAAGATGATGTGATGGAGTGTGGATGATATCCATAAAGTGCCATAAATGGGGTCGTTTTTGCTGCAATATGGAAGGAAGTGTTATACCACCATTCAGCCAGAGGTAACCACGTGACCCATTGTGTTTGTTTATCATATACAAAACAACTAAGATAACCTTCCAAACATTTTTTCACTATCTCATTTTTCCCATCGGATTGAGGATGATAAGATGAGATATGAGCTAGTTGAGTACCCAAACAAGAAAATAATTCCGTCCAAAAATTTCCAGTGAAAATGGGATCTTTGTCACTTACAATAATCTTTGGGTTTCCATGTAGAATTTGAATTGTTTCCATAAATGTAGTAGCAATTGTACTTGCTTTAAATGGATGAGATAATGCATAAAAGTGTTCATACTTGGTAAGTCTATCAACTACCACCATGATGGTACTCTTTCCTTCGGAATTGGGTAAACCTGTGATAAAATCCATTGAAACCTCCTCCCAACTTTGACTTGGAATGGATAAAGGTTGTAGCAGACGCGGGGTCTTCATTGTATCAACTTTATTTTGCTGGCAAACCAAACATTCCGCCACAAACTTTTGAGTATCATATTTAAGGCCATCCCAAAAAAATCTTTCTTCACCCTATGGTAAGTTTTTTAAAATCCTGAGTGCCCTCCTAAGGGAGAGGTGTGCAATTCCAAAAGAAAATTTTGTTTTATTTGGGAATTCTTACAAAGATATAAGCGATATTTGTACCATATGGAATCATTTTTCCAACTAAATGTATCAAATGCAATGGGATCTTGCTATAACTTTTGAATGAGTGTCCATACTTCTTTGTCATTCTTTCATTCCTCCCTTGCTTCGGTTATCCAATTGTTGGAGAGGTAAATCCCCTCTTCAGACAGAGGTGATCCCTACTACCCAGATTGGGTCTAGCAACAATCAAGTCACGCTAAGACGCAGGTCTCTAGTTACAAAATGACAAGAAAAGATAAGTTTCCTACCTCAGGTCCTACGCGATGGTCGTCGAAAGAAGGATGATGTTTCCCATCCTCCGCTTCAGCAAATCACGATCCTTCCGCTTAGCGTGTCCGAACACCTGCACATATGCGAAGAAACACGACAATATACAGCATAGAATCTGAATCTTGTAACTAAACATCAGTCAGAGAGGATGTAACTCATTGCATCAAAGATCAAGATACATGAGTGAAACCATAATCAAAGTCGCTTATCATTAATAAAACAAAGGAATGATACAACCTTAAGCTCTGACGCTAGATCTTCCTTCGGTAGGGTCGATAGCGAAGCACGTCTCAATGAAGCTCGTCGGGAATGGGACAAAGCTCTCTCTCTTCGGCTTGGCTCTCAAAGGCTGTCTGGCGATAGTCTCCTTGCTACAGATTCAGCTCTTAGTTCTATGACCATTAAGGCTAGCTTGCAAAGGGAAAATGGCAAGCTTATATACATGGTGGAAGGGGAGTTGGGATCCCTACAATGGTGGGATTGGCTTTATCCTCAAGGAAGCTTCCTTGATAGGTGGAAAACTACTTCCCCTACATGGAGATCCGGAGCCAAACCTCCCAACTCATTTTAGAGACTCGTTCAGGAGTTGGTTGGAATTAAACTTTCGCCATTTATTTAAAAAAAACAATCCTTATTAAGCTTGGTGCGAGTAATACACCAGGACAGAGCGCTAGTTGGCACACCCTCTTTGGTGGATTTCCCCCATTGGCGCGAGGGCTGAACTGGCTAGTTGCGCCAAGGCCAAAAGGTCTATTTTTAGGGTTTTTTACAGGAAATTGTCTTCAAAGGAATGATGGTCTGTGTCAAGGGAATGCCATGAAAGTGGTTTCAGGTCATGTCATTGCTCACAGGTCACGGAAAAGGCCCTCCAATGTGCAGGAAGGGGGATTGTAGGGATGGTGACAAATTACTGTGTAACACCAATATGGTTGGATAATAGAAATGGCACAAAGCAATGCTTCCACCTCCTCATCCTTTCTTGAGAGTGCATCTGCAACAACATTTAGCTTCCCTTTTTTGTAGATGATTTCAAAGTCATAAACCAACATCTTCGTGACCCATTTTTGTTGCTCTTCTAGAGATAGTCTTTGTTCCAAAAAGTATTTAAGACTATCATCATCAATTTTTTCCTTTAAGTGTCTTCCCATTAGGTAAGGTCACCATTTCTTTAGTGCATGTAGTATTGCCAACATTTAATTCTCATAAATAGCTTTCTGTAAATACTTTCCTTTGATTAGATGGCTTTCAAAAGCAATGGGTCTTCCTTCTTGCATTAAAACAACACCAATTCCATTTCCTGAGGCATCACATTCCACAATAAAAAATTTTGTGAAGTCTGGTGTAGCTAAGACTGGTGCTAGGCAAATTGCCTCTTTAAGATGTTGAAAGGTCTTAGTTTCTTCAGGAGTCCATGAAAATGCATCTTTCTTCAATAATGTTGCTAGAGATGATTTTATTCTCCCATAATTCTTAACAAACTTGTGATAATACCATGTTAACCCGATAAATCCTCACAACTGCTTTATGGTTGTGGGGACTTTCCATTCCTTAATGGCTTTAATTTTGTTAGGGTCTAACTTAACACCCTCCTGAGATACAATATGACCCAGATATTCCAACTCTTGTACTCCAAAGAAACATTTGGAGGTTTTTTCATATAATTGTTTCTCCTCCAATAGTTCGAGCATCATGTCAACATGTTGAACATGATCCTTCCAAGACCTACTGTAGATTAGTATATCATCAAAAAATACTAACACAAATTCTCTAAGGAGGGGTTTGAAAATGGAATTCATCAACCCTTGAAATGTAGAAGGTGCATTGGTAAGGCCAAAAGGCATAACCAAAAATTTATAATGACCCTCATGAGTTCGAAATGTTTTTTTTGGAATATCTTCGGTCTTCATTCTAATTCGACGATACCTTGAATGGAGATCCAACTTGGTAAAATAAATTTCTCCATGTAATTCATCAATCACAAGAATGGTAAATTTATCTTTAGTAGTGAACTTATTAAGCTCCCTATAATCCAGACACATGCGCCATGATCCATCCTTCTTGTGCACCAATACTATTGGAGCAGAGAAAGAACTTTGACTAGGTTGAATTATACCAGTCTCTAACGATTCTACAATCATACATTCAATTTCGCTCTTTTGGCCATAAGGATATCTGTAAGGCCTGATTTTTGTAGGAATACTTCTTGGAATCAAATGAATAGCATGATCATGATCACGAATATGTGGGAGTCAATTGGGAGTTTCAAACACCTTGGAATGATTTTCCAAGACTTCTTGGAGATCTGGAGAAATAGATGATTTTGATGTTGGAACTTCTAGTGAGCATAATTGTGCAATTACGCCTCGTTGCTCTTTCTTCAAAAGCTTTGTCATGGCATTAGAGCTTATTATCTTTCCCGACTTCCCTGTGATACGCCGTAATTCAACTACCTTTCCTTCCGGGAAAAAAAAATAAAATAAATAAATAAATAAAATAAAATAAAATAAATAAATAAAAATAAAAAATAAAATAAAAAAATAAAAAAAATAAAATAAAAATAAAAATAATCAAGAAAAGTTCCCGAAAATTAAAAGCTATTGTCCCCAAATATTGTAACCATTGTACTCTTAATACAACATCAGCACCTCCCATTGGAATGGAAAGCATTGGACTATTCAATACATATTCCCCCATGGTTAGTTGATATTGTGGCATTTTCCAGAGCAATTTATAGTTCCTTCATTTGCAACTATCACTTGACACTCTGGTGTTGGGTATAGGAAGAAATGCAATTCCTTGGCTACATTATAATGAATAAATTATGGGAACTACCTGAATCAATCAACACTATTACTTTTTTCTTCTTGATATGTCCTTCTATCTTGAGATTTTAAGGAGTGGTAATTCCTGCCAATGCATTACAGGATATGGTCAAACTCATTTCTTCTTTCTCTAAGGTTGGTTCCTGGTGTATATCCTCTTCTTTTGAATTTTATTGATAATTTTCTTCCTCCTCTTCACAATATATGTAAAATAATTTCTTCTCAGCACACTTATGACCTTTAGTGTATTTTCTATCACAACTGTAGAAAATCCCTTTTGCTCTTTTTTCTTCCAATTGTTATGGTGTCAACCTTGTAGGTTATGGAAGTCTAGGAGTAGCAACACTTCTATATTTATAGATGTGAGTGGTAGGATTCCTTGTCTCCATAATTTTACTTTCATTTTTTCTTGCCAACCTGAATGCCTTCTCCAATGAATCAGGTTCCCAAAGGCAAGCCTCGTTTTGGATGTTATCCTTTAAATTGCCTATGAAGACATCAATCCTATGTTCCTCTGGGATATCAGTTACCCTTATATTCATTTTTTTTAAGTCCTTAATTTTCTCCACCATTGAACCCTTTTGTTTGAGATTTATCAATTGGCTAAAGAAAGTGTTGCTCTTTGTTCCTCATAATTATGTATTATCATTTCCTCCGTAAAAATTGACCAAGTGACAATTTTTTTACGAGAGAAAATCCATCAATACCATACAAATGTATTTTGTTCTAAATATAAAATGAAATATGTACCTTTTGTGTGTTTTTCACATTATGGAGATCAAAATATTGCTCCATCCGTAGTATCCATGTTACGGGATCGTTGCCATCAAACTTCCTCATATCGATCTTTGGAATATGGTGGGTCTTCAATACAACATTACAGTTTACGAAATCACAATTAACATGTATTTTGTTATCATCATGAGTTTCCTCTACTACATTTTCACCATCATCAATCATTTCTTGTATAAGCTTTGTCAAACCTTCTTTCAAACCTTCCATGCCTGCTTTTAGATCATTCTTCATGTCTTTCATGTTAGCTTCCATGTCATCCATCTTGCCTTCCATGTCATCCATCTTAGCTTCCATGCCATTCTTCAAACCATCCATCATAGCTTCCATGCCTTTCTTCAAACCATCCATCTTAGCTTCCACACCTTCTTCAAAACTTCCATTTCATTTTTTGTTGCTCTTTGCGAGAGCGAAAGTTGTTGCGCGTGTTCTTGTAATTTTGATATATCATGTTGCATTTATTTCTCTTCATGAGTAATAGTAGAGCCTTCTAAGGGCTTAATGGGTGTTGAATTATTTTTTGGAGGCATTTTAGAACCCAATACTAATATCTATGCTTCAATACACCCTTGGAATCACTTCAAACTGATTTTTCAAACAAGACTTATGCAATTTGAAAAAAAATACACACATTTTTCTTGCTTTTGAAGAGCTTGATATTGAAACTAATGTATCTCTGTAATTTCGAATCCCTAAGATTTTATCTTCGGTCCTTTAGTATCCCTTTGAATCGTCTTTCCAATGCCACAGGTCTGACCTGATTTGGATTCTTCAAGACAAGGTTATGCCCAATCTCCCACAATGTTCTAATTATGGACTAGTTTAGTAGAGTGAACTTGTACGGCGTGCCACATGTCATTGTTTTCTCATTCGGCTATGAAATTTATATACAGGAAATTTCAGTCTGTTTAATTTTGACCACTTTATACATAATTCCTATCAAATGCTTAGAGAGAGAGAGTTATGACATTTTTCCCAAGGTCACTTCTTTGAGATGAAATTCAGGAGCCTACAAAAACACTAACTTCAACATATCATATCTCAGAAAATATTGTGAACCAAGAACTAAAATTTGTACACGACGTTCCTTAGGATTTCTTCTCAAATGGGTTTTTTTTTAGCTTCTGAAACTTCGTAGAAAAAAATTTACAGCGAAAGTTCCACAGTGGCATGTTTGAAGTAGAGAAACCCTAGAATCCAAAGCTCTAATACCAAATGTTAAGAAACCAACTCCCAAAATAGAAAAAAAGAGAGATCAATGCCTTATAAATCAACCACTTCGAGAGGGAAACATCATTTACATTACATAAATGAACAATTATTGGATGATACAAATGAAAAAACCTCCTTTCTATATATAGGAGTCCATGGGGTCACAATATAATCCTAGCCGACCTAACAATAATAATGTAAGGCCACAATAATAAAAATAGTGGGCTTTTATGAGGCACAATAATAACAATATGGGGACTACAGGGGTACAAAAATAATAATAAGGGGGCCACACTAACAAAAATAAGGGACTACATTAGTAATATAGGGACCTAACAATCTCATCTACCTCGTTCTAGCCCTTGTATATTCATGTAAATGGGTGGTCCAATAAATTGATGTTAAGCCTACCTTTTCACATGGGATTTACAATTAAGAAATTTACATGGAACAACTTGTTGACTATATAAAGGAGGAGGAGATATAGTCATAAAAACAATTCTAAAACACCACAAGATATGTGTATATCTTTGTTATTACACACAACACACCCATGGAGAAAGATGAACCATTTTAAGTTTCCAACTAAATTGACTTAATCAACATAACTAGAAAACCATATGATTTTGGTAGAGAGTTAAGAAAACGTTTGTTAACACTCAAAAATCATACAAGCAAAAGGCATTAGAAAATGTCAAACATAAGGTACAAATAAAGATTTACAAGGAAGAAATACATTATAGGAGCTTAAAATTTTAACTTTTCCTAAGGTCAAGCAGGCAAATTTATTAAACTACACACAGGAAGCACTGACCCCAAGCGATCATTGCGGCTTTTTCTTCGATACTTATGAAGATCATCGCGGTTATCCCTCAAAGAGTCGTGCGGTCCTGAGGATGCGGAAAGTCACCATCTGGGACCACTTGGCACACTTGGAGAAAAAGATTCTCACTCACGCTAGCCAAGTACATCTACCTTGGAGCCACCTTGAGGCATTAGTGAAACACACAAAGGAATCATACGCCCACTCTTGTGTCAACATCCATCTTGTACCAAGAGAGGGAGGGAAAATTTGAAATTTATCTATAAAAACCAGCCATGGGAAGATAAATATGAGAACACATTTTTATGCTAGCCAAGTTGCTCAGAAGCAAACCAACTTGTGTTGTCCAGCAACAAGAGGATTGGAAGAATTCAGTTGTTGGCCATCCAACACCTCAATCCAAGAGAGAATATTTCACCACGTGTTCGTCGATCTACCATCCTTCAAGAGGGAAGAGAGGCTTGTTGAAAGCTTGAGGGGAAGAGACCCCCTTGTCTTGGATATTGGAGCTCTGTAGCTCTAAGGATCCACTACAACAGATTTATCATCCTATATTCTACTACTACCAGCACCTAATAAAGGGAGAGATCTCTCCATTTTTGAGTTATTAGTGTGTTTGCTCGATTGAGCATGTTCTTGTACATGTTATTTTGTTTTTTTTTCTTTGTTTATGTAGCATGCTATGTTTCCATTTAACTTAGCTTATTACATGTTAAACTTGTTCCACTAACGTTTGACAAACCAATTGAATTGTGACTTACGTGTAGGAAATAAGCCTCCCTATTGAGCATAGTGTATTTCATCCTCCCATGTGTCAAATACACTACAATAGGAATGGCGACTCCACTAGATTCTTTATTTTGAGCTAATGGTTGTTGATGCAGGTCCTCTCTCCTACTCAGACTTGCTGCAAAACCAATCTTGCTTCCTCTCAACACTTTTCAATCACCCTCAGTGAGAAATTTGGCTCGGAGAAGGCAAAATTTTTCAGTCTCTGTAATCCACGGGCAATCTATTTTGATAGACGTGTGGTCTTCGTGCCTGAGTGAAGATAATTCACGCGGTAGGCAGTGAACTCAATTTTCACTTATTTTTCTCAAATTTTGTAGTTGTAAGGTGTTGGAAACCCATAAGAAATTTTTTGTCACTGTGCTCTAGAAATTCATGACTGGTTAGGACACTTTTTGCTGGAATTAACCTAGCAAATAGCTTGTTTTAATTTTAGTTTTTTATCATTGTAAATCACATATAGTTTAAGTAGGGGAAAGTAAGTGGCCTTCAATCCACATATGCTATCTGAAAAAACGATTTTCTGGTAAAAAATATTGAACACATAGAGTAATTAGTGGAAAAATAAGTGGCCCATACATCCACACATCTTTAGCTAATTCTTGTTTTTCAATTTTTGCATTAGGATTCGGAACCAGGACCAAATTATCGAAAAGAAACCAAGTAATCTCTGCCAACCTTTCACCTCACGGTGAGCCTGGGTATGAAAATGAACTTTCTTAATATAATTTTTCATCTCCCTATAGTGCAAAACTTAGTCTAACTAGGCAAGGTGTAAGCGGCCCATAATCTGCACATCATTTATTTTTTCAAGGAACAATCACACATAGCGTAATTAGAGAATGATTGTAAAGAATCACCGCATATCCACATCTCATGATACTTTTTATTGTACAATCCAAAGCACACACGAAGCATCAGTACGTATTGGACCAAAATACACCCAGTGTGTTGGAACCTTTGTCCTCTTCTTATAGTTACTTCACCAACGAACACCATAAGAAAATTAATGCTCTCTAAAAATAACCTCTAATCGAACTCACTGGATTCTCCCCACAGGGGCCAAAAAATAAATTATAGTTCAGGTTAGGACCATTAGGGGTAGGCATCCAATAAGCCATCGTGGTTATTCTACATTTTGTGTGAGGAGCTAAATCTGAGATCTTTTAACTAAACCTAGAATTATCATTTCAATTAAACATAATAAGAAGGAAAATAGTTTATTTCTAGCTCAAAATTTATTTGATGATAAAATACAAGTAAAATTCATTTACAACATATTAAACAAGTAAGATATTTCATTTCAGAAATTTACATAAGTAATCAAAAATCGAAGAATACTTGTATCAATAGCTTGGTTAAGATGCTCCTAATTTTTTTGAGACGCTCATGTTGGCCTACCCGACTGGATTTACCTCCCAACCAACTAGGAATGATTTTCTAGCCCAAGGAACCTCCACAGGCTCCCTAGCACTCCGAGCCCAAGTCCAACCAGTTGTAGTGTGTCCAAGTTAGAATCAACACCCTCCAATAGATCTAAGTTTGATTCCTCTCATTTTCTCTCCATCTCTCCCTTCTCTTCTCCACATTTATCCTCCAAAATAAATTTCTCCAATGCCAAACAAAGACCAAGGATCTCCCCCTCTCCTCTTACCCTCATTCCCTTTTATGTCTCTTCCTCTCATCCACCTCAACTACCTACCATTAATTCCATGACTACCACCTCATCCTTTTAATTTATTAACCTTGACTTTCTTACCATATCTTATCCAAAAGTAGATATGAATATAGATATTTTATTCAAAAATAATTGGGAGAAGATCATACATTATCTAAATGTAGATTTGAGAAGACATATTGGGTATACAAAATCTATATATTTGATTTAGAAATAAATGAGAGAAGACCATACTGTATCTAAAATTTGATTTGAGAAAACATATTGGGTATACAAAATCTAGATATTTGATCTAGAAATAAATGAGAGAAGACCATACATTATCTAAAAGTTGATTTGAGAAGACATATTAGGTATACAAATTCTAGATATTGGATTTAGAAATAAATGAGAGAAGACCATACATATTCTAAAAGTAGATTTGAGAAGACATATTAGAAATGAAATAACAAATAATAAAATTTGTATCAGTAAAAATAAAATAAAATTACAAATTCACAAGTGTAGATATTACTAAAAAATTATAAGTCATTATTTACAAATTAATTAAACACTAATCAAAATTTACCTTACAGGACCATTACATATACCCCTCCTTCAGAAAACTTTGTCCTGAAGTTAGAATGAAAATGACACAATGAGTTTGAAATAAGTTTAAAAATAAACTGTAACAAAATAAAGAGAGATATAGTAGTCAAATTAAGTCAATAAATGATACCACCTCCCATCAAGAGTCTCCAATCTAACTTATAACCTCTTATCCTTCCTAACGTAGTTTCTCTCCCATCATATCCATCCTCTGCTGCAATATACTATGGCATCAGTTATACCGATCTAACCACTGATAAAACCAATGTGGTGGAAGCGTCGACTATATTGACCTAACTTCCCTAGTAGGTAACTGGAAATCGTCATCACACGTCCAAGGGAGGGTGTCCATCACTACCCTCCCACGATTCTAGGCTTGGAGGTTACACAGTGGGAAATGCCTCCACCCCTCCTCAAAACCAGGGTCAACAACCTAATATGGACCACACTACAAAGCTGGTTGGATACTTGTCAGCGAATAATCTAGTCAGGTAGTCTTGTCACCTATATCATTTACACTTTACCCATGTCATGATAGTGCATATCAAGTAGATACAAAATGTAATAGAATAATGTACATCATACCATTCCTCGTCGGATATGTCAACATTTCCCATCGAAAGCGTAAATCTTGGTAATCATATAGTTCTTTCCAATCTGTAGTTTAGTTCTCATTCATGCATATACATAACAACAAAAACATATATAGATAAGTGATCTTAATCCTCATGTTATTAAGTCCAACATCCATGTCTCAAATTTTTCACCCATAAAAACATACTGGAAATAAATCGTACATTAGATCAATCATAATTTTGATAAGTCATTCATTAGATAAATCATATCCCCTTAAGTCATACATCAAACAACAATAACTCTGAGAATTCATACACTAGATAAATCATAACCAATTAATTCATACATCAGGTAAATCATACATCAGGTAAATCATACATCAAATAATTCATACATCAAATATTTTAATCAAAAATACCTAATATATCTAATGATTTATATAAGTAGTTTCATCTGTCCAACTAAAATGCAACAATATTACACAGTGTTCAGAAAATAACATGGAACTACAAATAAAGTCTTAGCATAGGTACCTATATAAGTCAAAATGGGCATCACAGATGCTCAAAAATGAGGGGTAGTCACGATGTATAGTCTCTGCATCCTCCCAGGTATCAGATTCTGGAATATACTTGTCCCACTGGACCTTAACCTGATCCACCATGCGACGTTTGAGATGTCAAACCCTACGGTCCAATATGCATAATGGTTTGACCATTACGGTTCCCACGTCCGAGACTTACAATTCCTCCAATCTAGTTTGTGAGATTCATCAGAAACGTAATGTCGTAAAATAGATACATGAAAAACATCATGAGTTTTATGAAAATGGGGTGGAAGTACAAGACGATAGGCAACTGGTCCAATATTCTACTTGATTCTAAAAGGTCCTATAAACCAAGGTGACATCTTTGTCCCTTTCCCAAACTGTATGGTGCTTTTTTTTGGTCGAATAAGAATAAAAAATTGGTCTCCTACCTCATAACTACGATCAGTCCTATGTGAATCGACATAACTCTTCTGTCTATCTTGTGCTTCCTTTAACCTTTCCTGAATCTGTCGTACCTATTCCTCCATTTCTTGTACCAACTCCGGCCAAACTATTACTCGGTCCTCTAACTTTTCCCAACTCAATGGCGTCCTACATGGCTTCCCATATATAGCTTGATAAGGAGGCATCCTAATGGTACTTTGGTAACTATTATTATAGGAAAAAACTACCAATGGTAAGTACCTTTCCCACTGAGTCTGATTATCCATGACGTAAATTCTGAGCATGTCTTTCATAACCTGATTTACTATTTCAGTCTGCCCATCTATTTTTGGATGATTGCAGCGCTTAGGTTCAACTGAGTCCCCAATGCTGACGACAAACTTAACCAAAACCTAGATGTGAAGCGAGAGTCTCTATCATAAATAATCATTGTGGGTAACCTGTGTAGTCAAATAACTTCACTTATAAAAACTCGTGCCACATTAGTAACATCGTAAGTGTCTCTCACTAGAATGAAATGGGCACTTTTGGTCAATTTATCAACTAAAACCAATATAGCATTGTACCTTTGTGAAGTGAGTGGAAAACCTACAAAACAATCCATATAAATGACCTCCCATTTAGACATAGAGATGTCATGCAGTTGTAGGAGTCTTGCTAGATGGTGATGATCAGCCTTCACTCATTGACATTCAAGACATTTGGCGACAAACTGGACTATGTCGTGCTTCATGCCTGCCCAAAAGAAGAGTTTCTTCATGTCAGCATACATCTTCTTCACTCTAGGATGTGCACAATAGAGTGCTCTATGTGACTCTTCAAGGATGGTTCTTCTTATACTCCCTTCCTTAGGGATGTACATTCTTCCTTGAAATCTCAATATTCCATCTAGTTCAAGGACATAACCCTCAAAATTTGGTTTTATCTGCTTCCCACTCTGGAGTGACGATATAACCTTCAGATACCAACGATCTTCAAAGAGTTTTTCCAACACACGTTCCCTCAAATTAACCCTCAAGGGTACTAAAGAGAAGGTTCGTGGTCTCCTTCTTAGTGCATCAGCCACCACATTCTCCTTTCCCTTAATGTATGAGATCCCAAAAACACACTCACTCATGAATTCACTCCATCGTCTCTTCTTGGCATTCAAATCTCTCTGAGTGAAGAGGTACTTCAATCTCTGATGATTAGTTCTTAACTCAAAGTTTCTCCCAATGAGGTAATGTCTCCAAAGTTTTAAAGCTAACATCACTGCTGTTAATTCTAAATCATGGGTAGTATAAAATTATTCATGTTTCTTCAACTTTCTGGATGTGTAAGCTATTACTCTGCCTTCTTGCATCAACACTGCTCCCAATCCTTGCTTTGAAGCATTTTTGCAGATAATAAAGTCCTTTTCTATGCCAGACACTTAAAGGATCGGTGCACTAGTTAGCAATCTCTTTAGTTCAGTGAATGCAATGTCACATTCATACGTCCATTCATACCTAACCCATTTTTCGCTGTAATGTGGTGATGGGTTTTGAAATCTCTGAAAACCCTTCCACAAATCTTTGATAATAACCTGCTAGACCCATGAAGCTACGCACCTCATGAGCATTTTTCGGCACTGGCCAATCCATTATGGCCTTTAATTTTTTCTCGGTCAACTAAAATCCCTTCTCCTAAAATGATGTGCCCAAGATAATGAATTTTATTTTGAAAGAAGGAACATTTTGACAATTTTCCATACAATTTATTTTCCATTAAGCAGGTTAGCACAACCCTTAGGTTCTCTTCATGCTCCTTTTCATTCTTGGAATACACCAAAATATCCTCCAAAAATATTTGCACAAATTGGTCCAAATATTTCCTAAACACACCATTCATGAGACTCATGAATACTGTTGGTGTATTGGTTAAACCAAATGGTACAACTATGAACTCGTAGTGCCCAAACCAAGTCCAAAATGCAGTTTTTGGGATATCACCTTTTTTAATCCTCAATTGGTGGTATCCAGATCATAGATTGATCTTTGAGAAAATTGTTCCTCCCTTCATTTGGTCAAATAGGTCGTCTATTCTAGGTACCGAGTACTTATTATTTATTGTGGCTCGATTCAAGTCCCTATAATCTATGCATAGCCTTAAGGAACCATCCTTCTTCTTAACGAAAACCATTGGTGCACCCCAAGGTGCAATACTAGGTCTAATAAATCTTAACTCTAAAAGCTCTTTTAACTGCATCTACAACTCACAAAGTTCAGGAGTTGTCATCCTGTAGGGTGTCTTGGAGATTGGTTCTACACTAGGTTTTAAGTCGATTGTGAAATCGATCTCCCTTAGAGGTGGTAATCCGGGAAATTCCTTAGGGAAAACATCCTTGAATTCTCACAAAACTAGGTACTCATCTAGGGAGGGTCCTTTTT
>CM076575.1:453618316-453852435 GCA_034641835.2 Pinus albicaulis | reverse complement strand
AAACGGTTATGGAGTATTAATATTCATCTTGGCCTGAATGCCGGAAATCTGATTATATTGAGGATGTCTAAATCCTGATGCATCTCACTGCTAATAATGAGAATGCAGCCGAAGCTTGCAAACTTCTTCCATGATAGAAAATCTAAAAATTCGATTTCAGAGATTTTCCCCAACTTAAAGATACAAACAAATTTATTTAAGAGCCAACAGTAAAACATGACAACGAACAACTTATGGGATAGGTTCCCAATATTCTTCTTCGTCTTTCATCTTGACCCCGGCGGAGAGGAGGGTAGCTTTATTGGCTTCAATGTCCGCCTGTTTATTATGAGTTCTTAGCACATGGTAGTAATTCAACTTCTGAAAAGCGTTTTCCAAACCCTTAATTCTGGATATCAGCCTTGCAAGTTTGAGATCCGAGGCTGGGGAGTCAGAAACCATTGCGTTTATAATGATCTGGGAGTCACCTATGACATTAGCTTCACTTATATTTAAATCTTTGAGGATCTTGAGGCCTTGGTAGAGGGCCAAAGCCTCAGCTTGAACGCTGGATGAGAATCCAAGCCCCCAAGCAAAGGTATGAATTTTTTCCCCAATTGGACTTACAACAACACCTCTTGCACCAGCTTTGCCCGGATTGCCCTTTGCTGCCCCATCAAAAAAGAGAGAGTGCCTTGAGTGTGAATTGAGCCAGTCTTGAAGGTCAGTTTCGGATTTCCTTATTTGCCAGTCTTTGAGAGGAGGGACGTTTCTAACTGCTGATTGAAATTGCAAGTCAAGGGAAGATCCCCAAGCAATGTCCTGTTGGCTAAGATTGGAATCATCTTTTATATCAATCAAGCACTCCTTTAAATGACATTTAATCTTAATTTCTAAGACCTTATGATTCTGTTTAATGTTTCTGAAGATTCTTCTATTTCGTTCTAGCCAGATCTGCCAACAAATAACCTTTGGAAGGACAGCCCATGCGGATTTAATTATCTGATTTTTAGGAGGGGGGCCAGGATATCTGATTGCCCAATTAGAAAAAAGATCAGCAGTGGAACAAGGAAGCAAAAAGTTGGGATCCAAAATGTGGATAAAGGAGAACCAGATCTGCTTAGAGAACTTGCATTCGAGAACTAAATGGACAGTTGTCTCTGCATTTTCGTTGCACAGCGAGCAGATGGAGGGACCATAGAACCCTTTTCTCTGCAGGATGTCATACGTAAGGATCTTTCTGTGGCAGAGAAGCCAAGCAAAGAAGTCGACTTTGGGCCATGAAGGAAAACGCCAGACCCCCTGCCAAGGAGCAGGGTCAGGGGGGATGTATGGCCTCTCTTTCAGCTTGTCATATCCCATGGAGACAGTGTAACCTTTCGCGTTCGGCCCCCAGCCTTTCATATCTCTTTTCCTCATGCGCGTGGGCGCCAAGCCGTGAAGGAGGTCAAGCAGCGTGGACCATTCGAGGGTCAGATGAGCCGGCACCTCAATTCGTTTCCAACCTACCCAGACAGAGTCGCTCCACAGAAAAAGATCCCACAACGAACACAGCCCCTCTCTATCCATCCAACAACGCAGCGCTCTAATGGAGGCTCTGTCTTCAATTGGGTCCTTATTCATAATTTTATCAGCCCAGATATTGATCTTTTTGCCATTTCCTGGAATCCAATAGGAGTGCGCATTGATTAAGCGAGCAGCTTTAACATAAAGTTTGAGAAAAGACGAATAAGGCAAATGGATTACATTGTCTAAACAGGTAGAACAAGGACCTCTTAAATACTTTTTCCAGAGAGCCAATTGGGCCCAGCCAAGCTTGGGCGCAATGATCCTCCAAATAATCGTAGCTGCCATAGCCACATTTTGCTGAGAGAGTTTTTTGAAATTCAAACCACCCTCCCACAGAGGCTTGGAGATGGTTTCCCAACTGATAAGGGGAATCTTGTTTTCATTATGTTTGCCTCCCTTACAAAAAAACCTCCGCATGAATTCTTCCATTTTTTTTAATATACTTGCCGGAGCGAGAAGCACAGCAAATTGAAATAGAGGAAGACTGGAGAGCACATATTTAATAAGGACAGACTTGCCAGTAATGTTGAGCCAGGAGAAGCCCCAGGCTTGGATCCTAGACTTGAATTTTTCAAGCTGAGGGAGCCAGTCTTTGCTTGTAGATTTCTTATGAAAAACAGGAAGGCCTAAATATTTGAAGGAGATCCAAGTGGAGGAGGCTGCAAAACCCAAACATCTACAAATAGTGGAGAGTAATCTGGGTGAGGTGTTCCAGCTGTAGATATGACATTTGTTCTTATTTACTATGCTGCCAGAGGCTTCACTGAATTCATCCAAAACTGCTTTAAATTTAGAGGCAGAGGAGAGAGAGGTAGCTCCCAAAAACAAAGTGTCGTCCGCAAATAGGGTGTGGTTTATATTTTTGACCCCTCTTGCAATACACAGTCCGTTGATATCTTTATCTTGCATATTTTTGTCTAACAGGAAACTGAGGACAGAGGCTTGGATGACAAAAAGCAGAGGGGAAAGAGGACACCCCTACCTTAGCCCTCTTGAAGCTTTGAAGAATTCAGTGGCTCTTCCATTTACAAGAGGAGCGATCCAAGGCTCCGAGATGCATGCCCAGATCCATTTGATGAAATTTTCTCCAAAACCAAACTTGCTCATGACTTTTAAAAGAAAGCTATGATTTACTCGATCAAAAGCATTTGCTAAATCAATTTTAATCACCATACCTTGTTCTTTTCGAAGAAGACTTGAGTGGATTGCCTCTTGAACAAGGGTGAAGTTGTCCACGATTTGCCTTCCTTGGATGAAGCCTCCTTGATTCTCCGGAATTATTTTGGGAAGAATGAGCTTCAGTCTATTTGCAATAACTTTAGTGATTAGCTTGTACCCAGTATTTCATAAGGAAATCGAGCGGAATCTGCTGAAATTGTTGGCTCCTTTTTCCTTAGGTATGAGGGCTAAGAAAGCGGAGTTTGTGCTGTCTCCAATTTTCTGAGTATTTTGAGACTTCTGAGCCATTTTGAGCAGATCCTTTTCAACAATTGGTCAACAAACTTGAAGGAGCCTGGCAGAAAAGCCATCCGGCCCGGGGGCCTTATCCGGATCCATATCAAAGAGGGCCTTTTTGACTTCGTCTTTGGTGACTTTGGCCTCAAGGATCTCATTCATACGAGGAGAAATTGCAGAAGGAATAATGTATAGCAGATATGAGTATTGGTCCGAGTCCTTATCCTCACTATACAAGTTTTGAAAGTGAGAGAAGGCTGATTTTTTAATGTCTTCAAAATCCTTGAAGGTGACGTTATCCTCCTTAATCTTAGAAATAGTGTTGAAGCATTTCCTGGCCTGGGCTTGTTTGTGGAAAAAGGCAGAGTTCCTGTCCCTTGCTTTGAGCCAGAGATTTCGAGATTTTAATCTCCAGTATTCTTCTTCAGCTAGGCAGGCCTTATGAAAGCGTTGTTGCAAATGAGCCTCTTGGTCTAACATCTCCTCTGTGACTATAGCGTGCTCCATATGAGTATGATGAGAGGCGAGAGAGACTTTGATGGATTTTCTTTCTGTATCCAGGTTGGACAGGGTTTTGGCCCATCGTTCTAGATCGCCTTTTACCCTTCTAAGTTTTTGCTCCCAGATATAGAAGGGAGAACCATTGACAGGCTGACTCCAACAATCCTTGACTATTTGCATGAAGTCTGATTCCTTGACCCAGAGAGGACTAAATCTAAAAGGAATAGGACCCAGATCTAGATGGGTCAGGAGCTCAAGCTTTATAGGCTTATGGTCCAAGGTGCTGTTAGCAAGGATGTTCATTCTGGGTTCTAATCCTAGTAACAGAAAAGAGCTTTGAATGAAAAATCTATCTAATCTGGCAGCGATATGACCAGGGCCCACTCTTTTGTTAGACCAAGAGAACTTACCGGAAGAGGGTTTGATATCCAGCAAGTCCCAGTCCTGCAGCAGATCCTCCGCCCATTCCCTTGTCGAATCTCGAACAGCGCTGCCTCCTCTTTTTTCAGACGAGTGGAGAGTGAGATTGAGATCTCCAGCAATAATTATATTTTCCAAATTTGTCAAGTCTGCTTGTTGCCTTATAGAATCCCAGCAATCCTTTTTTTCCCCAACATTGACTGGAGAATATACATTGAAGAGGAAAAATATTTCCTTAGTATCCAGATTCTGCATTTTCAGCAGCAACCAGTGAGTATTACTAGCCTCAAAAGTGACTACAAATTTTTTAGGGTTCCATAGAGTGTCAATCCCTCCCGAAGCGCCCCGGGCAGAGATTGCTCTTGCTTCACGTTTGAGCCAAATTTTCTTGCATGCTTGCAGGAAGACTACGTCTTCCAACTTAGTCTCCTGGACGAGAAGTATGTCTGGAGTTTCTGTTCTTATTAAGCTTCTCATGGCTTCTTCCTTAACTTTACTCCCCATACCTCTACAATTCCAGGAGATGACCTTCATTATTTATGTTTCTGGTGGGCTCCCTTGGAGCCTTGGGTCTTATTTTTCAACATCCTAGGCTTTGAGGCTAGCAACTTTTCCAGAGTTGGCTGGCTGCCCTGTAACTTATCTTTGTAAGTCTCCTGCTCTCTTTTTTCCCTGTCAGATTTACGGCCTCTTGTAGATCTTCGTACCGAGGTTTGGGATTCTCCTATTTCTCCTTCCTCCTATGACTCGTCCAATTCTTGCTCTTCTTGCTCATCTTCTGAGGTCATACCATTGGGATCTTCGGCACTTGTTCCTTTAAGGGAGGCTGAGGGAGTGTCTTTGCTAGGAGAAACTGGATTTTGTGTCTCGTTCTCCTGAGTATCTTCTGTCTGCTGGCTTGGAGGGTCAAATTTGTTTCCTTGTGCCTTTTTGGGAGGGGGGGTTGAACATTAGCCTGAAGAGAGCCTTTTCCAGAGGGTCCTCCCAGTTTTTTCCCTTTGTGATTGGTTTTTGCTCATTTGACTTGGTTCCAGCCCTCTTCAATCCCTTTCTCTGGCTCAATGTTGGACGGACAGTTTCTAGTAAAATGTCCATGAACGTGGCATTTCCTACATTTGAACGACAGTTGCTCATAGTCCAAGATCTGTACATGAGACCAGCTTCCAACTTTGATTTTGATAGCCTCTAGAAGACCAACCTCTAGATCTACTTCCACGCAGATCCTGGTATAGTCGTACTGGTCCTTATTGTTTGCTCGATCTATGAATTTCCCGAGAGTGTTGCCAATGTGTCTCAAGGAACTCCAGTTCCAGCAGTGAACTAGCAGGTTTGGAAGGCGAACCCACACCGGGATAGCCTTGGGAACATCGATAGCCGGATCAAAGTCCGGAGTCCATTTGTTCAGATAGAGGCCCTGAGAGCCCATGAAATACAGCCCATTTTGAAAGATCAAGTCTTTGTCTTCTTTGGAGGAGAATTCGAAGAGGAAGTACCCTTTCCACAGAAAGTAAGAGGTGATCTTTTCCTTGATCAGAGGAGCCCAGTTCCTGTTAACCCATTGCTCAGTAGTTTTTGGAGAAGGCCACAGACCTGTGAACTGGCCAATGAGACCTCGATCAGCCAAAGATAAAGCTACTTGAATGGGGGCCTCCGGAGGCAAAGAGATCTCAGGAATTTCATCTAGCTTCTTAACAAATTTGGATGCTTCGCTTCTTTTCTTCTGAGGCAAACCGGCAAGAAGCTGGTTGAAGGTGTCGATGGCAGGAGAAGAATGCGGATCCATAGAAGGACCCAGCGTCTCCATAGGGAGGGCCTGAGGCCGGCCGCCACAGGGGCAACCACGCAGCAGAAGCCCTAGCAAAGCTCAGGACACGTAGAGAGAGCCGTCGGATCCCGACCTAGACATTGACGGCCGCCGCAGGGGCAGCCACGCAGTAGAAGCCCTAGAAAAGCTCAGGACGCGCAGAGAGAGCTGTCGGATCCCGACCTAGAAATTGACACGACACAGCAGGACGTAGCAGGACGCAGCAGGCACAGCAGGACGCAGCAGGAACAGAAACAGCAGGGCCCTGCGAGGGCAGGCGCAGCGCGAGGGTTTTCTTATGTAACTCTTCTGATTCACTTTGTTTTTCTTTTGTTTTTATTTTAATTTTGCAAAACATTTTTTTTTAAATTATATATAAAAATATTTAGTATTATTTTTATTTTGCAAAGTAGTTTTTTCTTTTATTTCTTATTAATTTAATAATTTAGTGAAGATTTGGCTTAAGTTGCAAGTAGGTTTCACTAGAGCTTGAAGTAATTTGAGGAAGATTTTTCTCATTAGTGTTCTTTTATCTCTTTGTTGTATATTTAATATCTGATCAAATCATACTCTTAATAGGAAAACAATTATTTTATAAGCGCATAATATCAAATGTGTTGCCTTTTAGATTATGATCCATAATGTTCTTAATTTATTTATTTATTTTCTCTCTGGGATTTTCTTAAGATAACACAATTTAAAATTTCACAACCATAACTATTTATGATAAGACTAATGAAAAAAATTTCGCTTAAGAGTTTATTCTTATCCAATAACTAAAGATTCGTTTCTTTCTAATCCATAACAAACTTTCTACCATTCATTTATCCATTTTCAATACCATAATTAAAAATAAATTTTAAAATATTTATATAAAATCTCTTTACATTATTAATATTATATCTAAATTTAATTTCATAACCTTTATCTTATTAAATATTACTTTATAAAAAACACAATAATAACTTTATCCTCTTATATAAAATTTTACAACTTAAAATAATTAATATAATTGTAAGCTCCTCAAAAGGCTAGATATATATTAAGAAAACACTAAAAGAATCTAAGAAATTTTAAATTTATTCAATTCTCATAAATTATTCAACACTTATTGGTGCTTTCTTAATATATATTTCACTTTTTGAAGATATATAATAAGGAAAACACCAAAACAATATAATAAATTTTAGATTCATTAGATTCTCATGAGTTATTGAACACCCGTGTTTTCCCTAATATATATATTTCAAGTTTTGAAGCGTTTACATTTGTATTAGTTTTTTTAAGAGTTTTTATATTTGGATCTTGAAACACATTTCTTAACCATTTAAATATGATAATTAATGGTAGTTATACAATAGTCTCGTTCAAACTTTGTCATAAATGCATTTTCTACTATTTATTCTTGAAAGTGCACTTGTACAACAAGTGCTAAAATAACTTATGAGAATATGATAAATCTAAACATATTTCATATTTTTTTTGGTGTTTTTCCTAATATATATATTATGTTTTGTAGAGCTTACAATTATATTAATTTTTAAAGAGGTTTTATATTTGAATCTTGTAACACATCTCCTAATTATCTAAATATGGTAAAAAAAAATAGTTGTGTTCAATATTTGCTACCATTTATTCACCAAAACAATATGATTTTATTTTATTTTATTTTTTATTTAAATTTATCCAATTCTTATAAGTTATTTCAACACTTATTGTGATACTGCATTTTTTAGAATAAATGGTAGAAAATGTATTTATGGAAAAGTTTAAATATGATTATTATATAACTAGCTCAACCACATTAGTAAATATGGTTAATATACACATATAAACATCATTTTCACCTTTTATAAACTAAATTTATTAATATGATTTTGCAAATATTATTATTATAAAATCTAATACAACCACATAAACTTTGATATTATTATAATTCTAAAGTAATAAAACCTAAAATAAATCAACCTAAATCTAAATACTAAATATAAAACCTAATTATTAAAAATAATAAACTCTAATAAATCTAAAAAATTGAAAACTAAAAAAATAAAACTAAAAATAAAACATTATAATCAACTTATATAACTTCACATAAACCTAAAACATAAAAATCTTAAAACATAAAATAATCATTATAATTAAAACATAAAACATTATAACTAAGCTATATGACTTCACATAAACTTAACTAAAACATAATAATCCTAAAACATAAAAAATAATCATTATAAACATTAAAACTATTAAAACCTGAAAGTTACTAAAAGAAAAGGAAATCCTTTAATCCTAAAAAGAATGGTAAATTGAAATGATTAAGAGGTAGATGAAAGGAAATATGGAGAACACAAACTAAAATATAAAACCTAATTATAAAAAATAATAAACATAAATAATAAATTAACAAAACATAAATCTAAAAATGTGAAAGCTAAAATAATAAGTCTAAGAATAAAACATTATAACTAACCTATATAACTTTACATAAACCCAAAACATAATAATCTTAAAACATAAAAATAATCATTATAAACATTAAAACTATTAAAACCTGAAACTTATGGTAACTTACTACCATAAGAAAAAGTTTGAATATGATGGCCATTATCTTGATTGTGTAAATCCTTTAATCCTAAAAAGAATTGTAAATTGAAATGGTTACCAGGTAGAAGAAATGCAATGTGGAGAACGCAATTTATTTTAGATAAACTATCAATCCAAGTACCTTTGCCACTTTTAAGAAGCAATTTGAATTTTCCGGTATGACGTATAGGATATATATCTTAGAGATTGTTCTCAAGGTCACAATCTTTGCGGTATTGTAATCTATGGTCTGCACTATTATACTAATGTGAAAGCCACACCAAAGCTCGAAACTCCTAACTGTGAAAAATTAAATCCTACAAAAACAAGCGTGGTGACCTGCAAACAAAAAGAAAGGCGTTGAAACTTTTGATAAAAACTATATATAATCAACCAACAATTTGAATTTTGGAATGGAATCAAATGATATATCAAAACACAACAAAATTGAGAAATATTAAGTGATTGATATATCTTGTGGTGACCAATGGCATTACATAAATGGTACTGGATGGTGTTTATTTGAAGTAGTTCGAGCCTCTCACTTTGCCACGACGCTTGTTGGCCAACTAGATGATGAACAGACAGAGGAATGAAGGGAACAGACTATTCTTTTTTAATTATTTGCTAACATTATGAAGAACAGATGGAGGAATGGGAAATTGGAAATTTTTAATGTTTTTATTAAATTTTCCAAAACGAAAAACATTTTTCACTGTTACAACCGCCACCGCTGTCAATTGATCGAAAAGAGTTACTATCATGGCAAAATCATGGCAAAACAAGTGATGGAGGAGGTAAGCTTGTGAATTTGACCCCATGGTATTTCAATGTCTTAAATACCCCATGGTATTTCAATGTCTTAAATACAAAGTTATTTATAATTTTTTTACATCATGGTGTATAAGATGAAAAATATTCTTTATAAAATTGAAAAATATTTTTAATAAAATGAAAAATATTTTTAAATTATTAAATAGTATAATTTGATATTTTTTTAAAGAAAAGAATTTTTTTTATACAAATACTTAGACCACCTCTGTTTACAAAATTATAGAGTATAGACCAAGCCTATCAGCGTAATTATCATAGTTAAGAGATGTATTTTCAACATCTCAATATAGAAGACCAAGACCTCTTTTAAATTAGCTTTATTTTTTGGGTTATCTCTCATTTAATGTGATGTAGCATATACTGCAAGTTACTATATGCCACATAGTATTAAATGGCTGATAGCACAATAAAAAATTGGCAAGTCTTATTTCTTTAGCTATAGATCATTTAATATAGTGTGGCATATACTGCTCACTGTTAGATTTAATACCACACCCCATTAAATAACCAGAAAAATAAGCTTTGCGAATTAGATCCAGCGCAGAGTTTATAATTTGTAGTAGCTTTGTGAATTAGAGGAAGCGCAGAGTTTATAATTTGTAGTCGGTGCATTACTAAGGGAATCCTTAATTACAATGTGTGTTTGGCGTGTGCGGTGTTTGTTTCTTTAATTATGGAATGGGTGTGTGCCCTACTATTTGTGGCACTTTTGTCTATTGTTGTTGTGAGTTTCCAATTTTACTACTCTAAGTACTATAATTAGAGAGGGCTGAGAGAGCACAACTTGTGCGTATGGGGAGCTTTACGCTAACCAATATTTCATATGCTATAGGTCCATTAATGTGGTGGCAGATACACTGTCCATCGTTAAATTTAAAATTGTTTAAATCTAATGGTGGGCAGTGTATCTGTCACCGCATTAATGAGCCAATAGCATACGAAATAAGTGTTGCCTAGCTTTACAGTCATGCTGTAATTATGAAATGAGTATGTGCCCGTACGATTTATGGCGTTTCTGTCTTGTTGTGGTTGATTACCAATCTTACTGTAATTAGAGAGAGCACAACCTGAGCATATGGGGAGCTTTCCAGTGATGCTGTAATTTTGTAAGAAGTTTTTTGGATTATCCACAGTATTGAGGAACATGTGTCAACGTTTCAAATCCCAACTGGGATCCATCATCGTTTGAAACGTCGACACATGTTCCTCAATACTGTGGATAATCCGGAAAACTTCTTACAAAATGATCACCACAGGTGTTTAAAAACCAAGATGCTGTAATTATGAAATGATATTGTCTAGTTGAAAATAATTAATATTATTTTTATATTAATGGAGAAATGGTTACATTGGTGTAATGTATCTCCTTAGTTTAGGATTAGTGCCTAGAATTTAGGAGTGTGGTTACCATCTCCTAGTTCTTTGCTATGTACTTAAAGTTGTATCTTTCTGATTATTGAATGTAGAGTGATCTCTCCGTTTGAGTGCAGTCTCCAGGTGTAGCACTCACCTGTAAGCTGCAACTCCTTCTTTTTCAATTCAATGTGATTTTTATCTTGGTATCAGAGCACAGAGTAGGGGAAGCCTTATTTTTTTTTTTTAGCATCATTGACTATAGAACCTTAGTGGCAGAGGTGTACAAAGAAGATTTCGTAGGAGTAGGTGGACTGCAGCAACACCTGAAGCATAGGGCTCAGATGAATGATCGTCTCTGAGCAGAAGAAAGGGTTGGCGTGGTTTCGTCGCGAACAATCGCGCCATTGGAGTGAGTTTGAGGGCAATACCCGCGCCAACGCGCCAAAATACGCCATTGGCACGGAGCTACATGCAATAATCGCGCCAGTTTTGGGAGATACGCACATTTTGATTTGGGCGCGGATTTTTTGCCTTGGAGAAGTGCCAACCTCTTTCTCTTTGGGAAGGTCTACAATTCTTTGCAGATCAGACCTGCTCGGTGGTGGCACATTGAAGTTCCGAATTCACCTAGTGGTGGCAGATCAGACTTGCTCGATGGTGGCATATTGAAGATTTTTTATTTGCTCGGTGGCAGCAGATTGGACTTGCCCAGTGGCAGCGCATTGAAGTTCCTGATTTGCCCGGTGGTGGCAGATCGGACTTGCCTGGTGGTGGTGCATTAGAAGTTCACGATTCGCTTGAAGGAAGCGGGTGGACTTGCCGGTCGCGCATGAAGTTCCGGATTTGCTCGGTGGTAGCAGATCGGACTTTCCTGGTGGTGGCGTATTGAAGTTCCGGATTTGCTCGGTGTAGCAGATCGGACTTGCCCGGTGGTGGCACATTAAAGGTACGAAATTTCCAGCAAATAGTGGTCAGGATCTGGTATGTATTGATTTTTTTTTAGTGTGTCCTATAATTGTTCAGTTGGGTAGAATTATTCATCGGAAGATCAGAAAGCTTATCAGTATAGTATGAATAATAGTATAGAGTCGTATCTCCACGAGTCTGGAAAACTCAATGGATCTAATTTCACCAACTGGAAATTCAAGATACAAACATTACTTGAAAGCGCAAATGCGTGGTCGATTGTCATAGGAAATGAGTCGAGACCAAATTTGGTTACAGGGACAACCGCACAAGAACAAGACTGGGATAAAATGGAGACCAAAGCAAAGGTCATACTAAAGATGTTTGTCAAGGACAATATTATCCCACATATTAGAGACAGCAAATCGTCCACTGACATTTGGACGACGATCAAGAACCTATACCAGACACTGAATACAAATCATGTCTTGTCACTTAAAGGCAAGATGTTTGCGATGAAGATGGAGGAGAATGAATCCACTGCTGGATTCATTGCTAGAGTCAAAGACCTGAAGGACAGATTGGGAGACATCAAAGAGAAAGTGTCTGATTCCGATTTGGTCACGATTACGTTGAACAGAATGAAAGATGAATATCATATGTTCATCAAAGGATTGGTAGCAAGAGAGAAAGCCCCTGCATTTGAAGAGTTGACAAGGATTCTGCTACAAGAAGAAGAGCGACGACACAATCTGAAATCACAGAGCAATGATCTTGCTCTGATGGCGAAAAGGCGACAGTATAGAGGGAAGAATCCACAACAGCAACAACAACCATAGTAGCAGCAGCAGAGAGGAGCCAACACGTTTCAAAAGAGACCGTTTAAAGGTATGTCTACTAATAATTTTCCTAGCAAGAAATGTTTTTACTGTGGAAAAATTGGTCATCAGATTAAAGAATGTTATAAGAGGCAGGTAGAAGAAGCAAGGAATAAACAGAGAAAGCACAAAGGTTACTTTGTTGAGGAAGATGAAGACCATAGCCATGAACTTTGACTATTTACAGCCGATTGTGCCCTTTCAGCTTCTAAGGGAGATGAGGACGAAATATGGTATGTCGATTCTGGTGCATCCTCACATATGACAGGTTAGAAGGAATGGTTTTAATTTCTTGAAGAAACTTCATGTGGGTCGAAAATTTATTTAGGAGATGATAGCGGATATGAGATCAAAGGGTATGGCGATATTCCAGTAAAGTTACCTAGTGGTGACATTAGACACCTTAAGAATGTATTGTATGTGCCCGAAATTAAGAAAAACTTGATCTCTGTATCTATGATAACTGATCAGGACATGCAATTTCAATTCTTCAAGACTAACTGTGTCATAAAGGATAGCAAGATGGAAACAATTGCAATAGGAGTGCGTGTGGGGAGCCTGTATAGACTAGATGTGAAAAGTATGCCACAGCAAGCCATGGTCACAACTGGATCGACAGCCAAAAACCTCTGGCACCAGAGATTCGGCCATCTTAATTTGTAAGACCTCATTCTACTTCAGAGAAAAGGTATGGTCGATGGACTCCCTGTTTTCCATAATGTTCAGTTGGATTGTGATGGATGTGCATTAGGGAAAATGCATAGAGAAGAGTTCCCTTTACATGTTAATAGAAAGGAAAGAGATATTCTAGAGCTGGTGCATAGAGACATATGCGGACCTATGTAGACTAGGTCACTAGGTGGTGCATATTACTTTCTTTTATTTACTGATGATTGCACTAGATTCTCTTGGATATACTTTCTGAGTAAAAAGAGTCAGACCTTTCAGTATTTTAAAGAGTTTAAATATATGGTAGAAAACCAGACATGAAAAAGCATAAAAATTCTCCACTCAGATCAAGGGGGAGAATACAGGTTGGGAGAGTTCATGAATTTCTGCAAGCATCATGGGATTGTTCAACAGTTTACAGTGCCTCACACACCACAGCAGAATGGAGTGGCAGAATGAAAGAACAGAACTCTTGTGGAGTGCGCAAGGAGCATGCTTCAAGGTAAGGGTCTATCAAATAGTTTTTGGGCGGAAGCTATTAACACTGCTGTCTATCTAAAGAATAGGAGTCCTACTAAATGTCTTGGCTTCAAAACCCCTTTTGAATCATTATTTGTATTCAAACCAGCAGTGAATCATTTAAGAGTATTTGGGTCAAAAGCTTATGCCCATATACCCAAGGCAGATAGGAAGAAGTTAGATCCTAAAGCCATGAAATGTATCTTTGTTGGATATGGCACTGAGTTTAAAGCATATAAGTTATTTAATCCTGTGACTCATAAGGTTTTTGCAAGCAGAGATGTCATATTTCATGAACAATTTGAAGAAGGAAAGGATGACAGTAACAATGATTAGCACATTCCATTACTAATGGAAGAAAACAGTGAGGAAGATGAAGAGTAAGAGCAGAAAGAAGAAGAAGTAACATGTAATGTAATCAATGATGCAAGCCTGGATAAGGCTGAAACAGACAGATTTGAGGTAAGTCCCCTACCAAGGATATAAGGTAGGAAGAGTCGATTACCTTCCAGATTGAAAGACTATGCTTTAATGACAAACATTTTAAACATTGTAGAACCTGCAAATTATAAAGAAGCAAGTGAATCTGATGCATGGAGGGCTGCAATGCATGAGGAAATTAAATCAATTATCAGAAACCATACTTGGGATTTAGTTGAACTTCCTGAAGGTAAAACCCCCATAGGATGTAAATGGTTGTATAAACCTAAAATAAATGCAGACGGGAGTATAGAAAAACTTAAAGCTAGACTGGTAGCAAAGGGTTACTCACAGCAAGAGGGAATAGATTTCGATGACATCTTTGCTCCTGTAGCAAAATTAAACATTATTAGAATGCTAATTTCCTTAACAACAAAACATAAGTGGCAGCTACACAAGCTAAATGTTAAGTCTGCATTTCTGAATGGTGATTTGAAAGAGGAAATTTATTTAGTTCAGCCTGAAGGGTTTGTGAAAAAGGGGCAGGAACATCTTGTTTGTAGATTGAAAAAGGAACTTTATGGTTTAAAAGAAGCACCCAGGTCGTGGTATGAGAAGATTGATTCATTCTTTGTACAACATGGTATTTTATACACTGACACATCTGATGTTACTCTAGAAGGTTTTTCAGATTTAGATTGGGCAGGTAACTTGGATGATCGAAGGTCTATCACATGTTACGCATTCAGCATTGGATCCAGGGTCATAGCATGGAGAAGCAAAAAGCAAAGCACTGTAGCTTTATCCTCATGTGAAGCTGAGTACCAAGCACTGTGTGCAGCCACATGTGAAGCTATTTGGTTGAGAAGACTTCTCAACGATGCAGGAGAAGAACAGAAAGAATCAACTATCATCAAAACTGACAACCATAGTACCATCAAGCTTGCATACAATCCAGTCTTTCATAAAAACACCAAGCACATCGATACTCAATTCCATTTTGTTCGAGAGAAACTATAGTCAAAGGAGATATTTGTTGAATATTGTAAAACTTGTGACAATATGGCTGATATTTTTACTAAGACTCTTGGGCTTGTAAAGTTTGAATTGTTTAGAGGGATGTTAGGAGTTCAGGGTAATCCTTTCTCCATTAAGGGGGCGAGTTGAAAATAATTAATATTATTTTTATATTAATGGAGAAATGGTTACATTGGTGTAACGTATCTCCTTAGTTTAGAATTAGTTCCTAGAATTTAGGAGTGTGGTTATCATCTCCTAGTTCTTTGCTATGTACTTAAAGTTGTATCTTTCTGATTATTGAATGTAGAGTGATCTCTCCGTTTGAGTGTATTCTCCAGGTGCAGTACTCACCTGTGAGTTGCAACTCCTTCTTTTTCAATTCAGTGTGATTTTTATCTTTTCTACCGAGTCGACAAATATGACTTAGGGCTAAAAATGGTCGGAATTGGTAATTTTTTAAAAATCCGGTAGAGAAATGTTTAAATCTTGGTTTGATAGTGGAAATATCATTAAACATTTCTGAGCACTCAAAATTTTGAATTTTAATAAATATAATTTGGATTTACAAAAATAGCTACAAAATTTTATGTCCTCATAAATATGGTTTAAGGAAATATATCACTAAAATATAATACAATATGATATAAGTATTTATATTAAGTATATTCTATTTTATGTTTTTACAGTTTTCCAACAATATTTTTTAATGCTGCTATTTGAAATTTTACCAAAAATTATTTAAACATTATATTTGAGCTGTTAAATTTATAAATATTGAATTCCCCAAGGATTTTCATGAATGCAAATATATTCACAAAACACATTTCAAATAACAAAAAACCAATAATTTATCATTAAATTCTGATGGAAAAAAACAAAATTATAGAATAGTTATGATTTACTTTCTCATTATACTAGTATTCTCAAGGTATAATTTTAACTATAAACATTTTAATGACATGAATAATTATGAAAAATAATTTTTTTCTTAAAACCTTATATATGTAAATAAACTCACATAATAATTTTATATGTCAAAAGTACCATTACTTAGAGGGTAATTGAATATGAAAATCCTATCGAAAAACATTGTGTTTTCATAAATATGTAATGATATTATAGCTAGCAAGTGTTGCATGGCAGCGTAGTCCTTCTTGGAAAAGTAATTAAGAAAACATTATTTACCAATATGGCTTACAAAAGAAGATTGAACCATCTATTTTGAAAGCAAGATTTAAATTTTTAAAAAGCAAATTCATATGAATAGTTATTTATTGTAAATTAGGTATTGACACCATCTTAAAAGAATGTATTCATAGCATCCCATATATTTTATTTTAAATTAGTTATTGACACCATCATAAAATAATGTATTCATACAATTCAATATATTTTAGTTATTGATATTTTGCAACTTATAAAAGATAAATTCAGAATTTAAGTAGCAAAACAATATATATATATATATATATATATATATATATATATATATATATATATATATATATATATATATATATCATTTTTCTTGGTTAATTTTAATGAAAATCAAATAGAGATTTTTAAAAACTTAAGTTTAAGTTGTTTAATGTAAAATTCTATTATCTTAGAGATTTTTTAGGATGTTGAATCTATCTATGCTTTCAAAAATGAATTAAACATCAACAAAATCACAATCTTATGATTGCATCATCAAATTTTAATAAAAAAACTATTATATATATATAAACTATTTTTAAATTTCAATTTTTTTTTTTTACTAACAAAATGATTTAAAATAAAATTTTGATATTAAATAATATATATTTTTAATATTTATATTAAAAAATATAATTAAAACATAATAAATACAAAATAACCGTTACTTAAAAAAACTAAATTTCATTAATCACATTATTTTTATCAGAGAGACGTGAATTAATTATGAACATGACAGTTAAAACGCGCGCATTTGATTATATGTTCTTAGGGCTCATTTTGAGTAAAACAAGTGATAAATAAGTTGGGTTAATATTTTATATCTTAATTATTATTGAGAATTTTGTATTTATATTCAATTGTATTTTTGAATTACATTAAATATATTATAAATAATATACGTTTGTATTTTGGAAAATAAATTAAATATTTTTATATAACAAAATCACTTTTTTTCTAAAAGGTTTTTAAATTGGATAATAGGAATTTTTTTTTTTTTTTGTAAATTTGGTGGTGCCTTCTATTTTCTATTTATATGTAAAGATAGGTTACAGTATAAAAAACATTCTTGGCCTCAACCTGCCTGCAGGAAACCAGGTCTGTTGGCCATCTAATTCCGTTAAAAGCTTGCCAAAATTGAAATTGTCTCATTCTTCTATACTTCGCATGAGCTAATTGTCCTACTGTTTCAACATGTTCATATAAACTAAGTTCATAAACTTTCCAAAAAACCATAAAACAGAAAATTAGGAATAACTAGCCATCTGACGAGGACACTGGGGCTGGATCATTGGCACAAGACCCAGGCATATCAGTCTGTTGCATGTGCTGGAGCAGTTTCTCTACTCTTCCCATTCTGTCATCCAATCTCTGAATTGCTTGATGTTGGGAAAATTTAATATGCTGCAGGTTGGTGTCAATATTCTCCAACAGGTCTTTGAGGAACAGCTCTGTCTTTGGCTGAACTTTATACTCTGGAGGTTGTGCACTCTGAATTGCTTTTGCCAGAAGACATTTCATTACCCAATATGTGTGAATGGTTTGGTTGAATAAGGTGAAACGTCCACGAGTATTGCCAGGATCCTGAATGAAGTCAAGGATATCAGCAACAGCTTCGTTGTCTTCAGGGTTTATCTGCAGTTCTCTTTCCCAACCACGTATTTGATTTCGGGTGGGAGATGCATTGCCTACTATATAGTTCAGCACCAGATTCTCCAGATGTTCTTTGTTAGTTTTCCTTCCTCTTTTCACTGGCACCTGTTCATTCTGGATCTTTTGTTTTCCTTTAGCTATATCAGAACGGAGACAGCGTTTCCCCATAGTAGCTTTGGTCCTATTCAATAGAACAGACAGAAAAGTAATAACAGTAATAAAACCCAGAGCACTGATAAAATCTCTGTTTTCATTGCCATGCATTTCGAGAATCCAATCCGAAACATGAAAATTGCAGACCTCAGAGACAAGGCAATTGATTTGCAACCAAGCATTATGATTAGGAGCGTGAGTACCAGGTTGCAATCGTGCACAGCATATTTTGGACGCAAGAGCAGATACCATGCCGGCCGCCAATAAACTGAGCATGCAGCTATAGGGGTTTTGCAAGCCCCTTGTGTCATTGGCCTTCGAGGTTTTAACAGACGCCAGACCACTATGAACTATACCCAAAGCATCAGTTTGCGAATCCACCTTACTAAGGAGGGTCAAAGGTATGACACGACCGATACTGACTCTGAAATTTAACCAAGGGACCAAAGGCCAGGGTTGTGGAAGGGGCTTTTTATCAACAGAGTACCACATAACTAAAACTTCCCGCATCGTGTGATTGGTCATGGTAATGGTCTTACTTCTACAGGCATTAAGAGTTAGACAAGGATCCCTAAAACAGGGCCGGACAGGGTTTTTCAGTGGTGCTACAGACCAAAGAAACCAACTTAAAATCCTAGCAAGGCGACTAATCTCTATCCATTTTCGATTATGCAAGAGAGTATTCATGGAAGTGAGGACATATACTGAAACATACCTAGCCTCAGTTGCGCTCGCCCTCCTCTGCTCCCAAGCTTTTGCTCGCAGTAAGTTCTGTAAGCTATGCATAAGCTTTTTGGGCGAGGGGGGCATATACATTACCTTAAACTTGCCATCCTTCCGAGGCGCTGACAAGCCAGCAGAGCAAGTCATGTTCATAATTACGCTAACACATGCCACCACCCACATTACTAATACAATTTGGCGGTGCGTCATTATAACTGTTAATTGTCCGTAGGGCGGTGTGCCATGCGATTGCCACCGGTTGTCCTATTTCCCTGACTATCACCCCGATCGGGGGGGAATTGGATAATAAGAATTAAGATTTTGTAAGCATATAATTTATAAAACTAATCTATCAAAAAATAAAATTCACACGAAAATTTTCATAATTGTATAATGCTAATTCATTTAACTCTAAGGAATAGAATAGGAGAAAGTCTCATTTAATTATTGATTTTTAAATCTTTCGATCTAAATTTACACCCTTTATTAACATATAGATTTATATATTTATTATTTATATTATAAATTTAAATTTTTATAATTTTTAATCAAATCCATATTAACTTAAATTTAATAAAAGTAAATGATAAATTTGTTATAACTTAACATACACATTAAAGATTAAAATTTATTATTTTTAAATTATTTATCTTATAATTAACATAAACATAAAAAATTAAAATTTATTGTTTTTAAATAATAGTTTAAGTTATTTATCTTGAAATTGATTGAATAAAATCTTATTTTGTAATCATTAAAAATATGTACCCGTTGTATCATGTTCTAAAATAAAAGAAGTATGGACGCAATGGCCGCTACAGAATACATATTATTATTATTTAAAAAACAAAAATTCACCCTACAACAAATCACCTTAAAGTACAATCATCATTACCATGAAAGAAAATGGAAACGGGGAATTTAATGACTATAATATAAAATAATAAGGCAATTTATAAAACTGTATAATTCTTTAAAGTGTCACGCCTGTGCTTTGTCATCAAGAATGATTATATCTACCTTGATTTGTCATCCAATCCATTACTTTATTAAATTATGAATGGAATAATCTTAATTAAATATTAGATGCAATCACTCTGTGATTTGTCATCCAATCCATTATTTTATTAAATTATGAATGGAATAATCTTAATTAAATATTAGATGCAATCACTCTTTGATTTGTCATCCAATCCATTATTTTATTAAATTATGAATGGAATAATCCTAATTAAATATTAGATGCAACCATTTTTATGTGAAGGGATGCGTGTCACTTTTGTTTTTCATTTAAGAGTTAATAATGTGATAATGTAACTAATTTTCACACAATCTTACTAAATTGCTAATGAGAAATCACTTAAACATAACTGCATAAATATATTTACATTAAAGGTGTTTACTTTTGAATCATGCCACTGCTCACCATAATTGACCTTTTTATTTTTTGTCATTGATTCAAGTAAACAACTAACACATTGTCCACCATTGGGTTTGTATAATAAATATTTAAAAAATATATAAAATCCCAAAAATAGTCACTCCTTTTAATATTAGCAATGTATTACATATTTACATAAACAAATTATTTCCTTTTGGATTTAAAAAGTTTTTTAGGTCTTTGAAAGAAAAAATTAAATTAGAAAATGGTAAACTTTCTTATTCCATAATGATTTTCCATTTTTTTTGTATTTTCTTACTTTCTCTTTCCCATTTTCTAAACTTTTCAAGTTTTTGAAAGGAAAAATGAAATTAGAAAATGGTAAGTTTTAACCATTTATGTTATAAATATTGTAGTGATACCAGCTTCCTCCAGGTTGTTATTTTGTACAGATCTCAACCAATCATGGCTTCCCCAACACCCAGATCTCAACTACTGTAGCATAGATGGTGACCTAGTTTTACTTGTCGGAGATTCATGGATTTTCCAAGAAATCCCCATTGTGCTAAAACACTAGTACTCATTTCCTTAACTATTGGTTGCTAGCAATGTTAGAAGAGGTTAATTGACTTACGATGCTTGCGTGTGGTTTTTTTAAGGATAATGCTTTGAATGTTCTCATTTAAATTTATTTTCTTTTGTATTGTAAACTTAGAATGATTTTCTTGGGTTATTAATTACAAGTTGTGTTAACAACCATACAAATTTTAAGGATAATAATAATAATAATAGTAGAGGGAGATTGAAGTTTTTGGATCGTGTCAAAGTATTATTGAAATAAATTAGACAAAAAAAATTTAACATTATACATCCTAAAAAATTGTTTTCTTTGTGAAAATAATACTTTTCATTTACTATATTTTAAGTTTATTTTGAATTAAAAACCACACTTATCATTTCAATTCAAAACTTATATTCCTTTCTAAACTTGAATTTATAATACTCTTCTAATTTAAAAACTTATGTATCTAAAATTCTTCATAATAAATATAACCATATTTAAAAAATATATAAAATCCCAAAAATAGTCACTCATTTTAAAATTAGCAATGTATTACATATTTACACACACAAATTCTTTCATTTTCCATTTAAAAATATTTTTAAACATTTGAAAGCAAAAATTAAATTAGAAAATGGGAAAATTTCTTATTCCATTATGATTTTCCTCTTTTTTTTAATATATTTTCTTACTTTCTCTTTCCCATTTTTAAAGATTTTCAAGTCTTTGAAAGGAAAAATGAAATTAGAAAATGGTAAACTTTCTTATTCCAATACCATTTTTCATTTTCTTTTCTATTTTTTTACTTTCCCTTTCCCATTTTCTAAGTTTTTTAATTATTTGAAAGCAAAAATGAAATTAGAAAATGGTAAAATTTCTTATTCCATTATGATTTTTCATTTTCTTTTCTATTTTTTTACTTTTCCTTTCTCATTTTCTAAACTTTTTTTAAAGCAAAATTAAAATTAAAAAATGGTAAATTTTCTTATTCCATTATAATTTTCCATTTTCTTTTTATATTTTTTTACCTTTTATATGTAAATATTTCCATTAATATCATCTATTATTGAATATTTCTAGCCCTCTCACTGATCACTAAATTCATTTCATATGCAATTTTTCATTTCAAAATGAATTTTTTTTGTATTTTATTAATTTCCGGCCACATGATGAAATAATATTAAATTACAACGAAATTATACATTGCAAGACTATGTTATTATCATCACGGTTCCATGTTGGCATTATATATATATATATATATATATATATATATATATATATATATATATAATTTGTTTTATAAAAAAATTGGTGCACTTTAAAATTTTAAATTTGAAGAGTTTTTGTTGCCTTGCATTTTGATTTGGTAAAATTATTTAACATAAATTAGAAAATTAGAAAATGGTAAACTTTCTTATTCCATTATGATTTTCCATATATTTTTTTTTGTATTTTCTTACTTTCTCTTTCCCATTTTCTAAGCTTTTCAAGTTTTTGAAAGGAAAAATGAAATTAAAAAATGCTAAATTTTCTTATTAGAAAATTAGAAAATCTTGACGAGATAAACTACTTTCGACTATTAGTTGGTAGTTAATTAACATTTAAAAAAAATTGAGTAATGACCACTAGTCTCTATATGATGGTTTAATATACAATTATATATAAGTCGTGTAATTCTCAAGTCTAGAACATTGATTGAAATTTTTTCTAAAATCAATCAACAATGTTATGACTAGCAATTGCACCGGGCGGTGCAAGGGAACGCCGAAAGGGAATATGAAACTTGATATGTAAAATCCCTCCATTCCAAAGGCTTCCTCCACTCATTCCAATATTACACTAAGTTCAGGGACCCCTATTGTGCATCTGGAATATCAGCACCCCAATGATCTCCTGGAAGGCCGAGAGAAGGTGCTACATATTCGGCGATATATTCAACAACAGGGGCATCTTCCTCTTCGTGATCCTTAGTTTCTTCTGCCTCTCTGTGGAGGAGCAAATCAACCTGCAACATACCAAGGAACAAATTTTAAAAAAATCGGATGAAGTCAACATGTTCACAACCTCTCACTTTCTAGCATGAAGGCATTTCAACAAATTTTAAGAATTAAATAAGGTAATACTGAATAATCTGAACAATGCCATGAAATGGAGTGGAATGCAAACGAAGACTCGGCCTTACCCTTTACGTCTTTACAGACTTGAGCTTCACCGCAAGAAATACAAGTGGGCTCAAATTCTTCACCCTCTGCTTTCACATCATCGTCCTGTAGCAAACAGAGCTCTTTCATGTAAAATCCAACATGTGAACCCAGCAACACCAGCATTACCGTTTTTCTTTTGCCAGAAGGAAGATGGTGAAGCAAGATATTCACAGCTCGAAATACCAAAATAAGCAGGGATGGAAATAAATTTAAATCTTTTATCAGAGTAAAATTACAAAATGTTGAAGATTCGGATGGAGTAAACATGTTGACAACCTCTAGGTTTCTGAAATGTAGCGCGTTTCAAGAAGTTTTCACAAACTAAATTATGGCAAGACTGAATAATCTAGACAATGCCATGTAATAGAATGGAAAATTCCATGAAATAGAATGGAATGCAAAAGAAGACTCAGTTGTATTGCGCTAAAAAGCATTACCCTTTACTTGTTTATATACTTAAGTTTCTCCGCATGGGATATGAGTGGCAGAAAATTCTTCACCCTTAGATTTCACATTAACGTCCTATATTCAACAGAGCCCATGCATATAAAATTATAGATGTGAAACCCCAGCAACACCAACATTACTGTTTTCCGGAAGAAAGATGGTCAAAACGAGATATTCCTGGCTGAAGACAACAACTCGAAGTACTGAAAGAAACACGGATGGCGATTAATTTACATCTGCTTTTACCATGAAACACGCTGACACCCTCTGGATTTCTTAGAGGTAATGCATTTCTAGGAATTTTACGAATTAAATTAATATAACACTGAATAATGTGAACAATACCCTGAAATGGAACAGAATGCAAACGAATACTTCGTATTGACATGAAAAGCCTTACCCTTTACTTCTTTATGGACTTGAGCTTTCTCTGCAGGAAATATGAGTAGAAGAATGTCTTCACCCACTCCTTTCTCATCAATGTCCTCTAGCAAACAGAACTCATGCATACAAAATGAAAAATACGAAACCTCATACAATGCTTTCACACGAGGGAAATAACTCAGAACAATAATATTCATTCACGCCACGAGGGCATGAGGGTAACCTATGTTACAGAGCAAAACCCTCTGATTCCGTAGAAATTCCTCCAAAAATTGCAGCGTGTATCTCCTCTTGTACAGGGAAGTTCCAAATCAAAAATCATGGACAAATGAACCGACAAAAACCCAAAAATGCTAGACAATCAATGAATTAGGGTTTTGATAAATCTATTCCATCCATGAAGGCCCATCTCCATCATACATGTGTCCTCTTAACGTACCAAAGCCATGTGATATTAAGGTGAAGACATCCCTTCAATTTAATGGCACAATAAACTAAACGATAAGAGTTCTGAAGGGATTTAATACGATTTGGGAGGCACCGACGATGGATTTTCAATTGATGCGTTGGCAGACAGAGAATGAAACATATGGTAAGAGGGTTAAATGGATTTTTTTTATTGGTTGGAGGAGGTGCCACATGTTTAAATTTTAGTGGTTGGAAGGGTGATTAGAAAGGCTTCTCATTGGCTGGAGTGAACATTGTTTTCTCACCCCAAGCCAACAAAGAGAACGCCTCCGGCGTAATTATTTGTGACTTTAGAGATGTGACACATTGTTTAAAGTAGCGGTGTTACAATTAATATTCACAACATTACATGAATATTTGTGATTTTCGATTAAGATTTTTAAAATTATTTTATTTAATAATTAATTTTAAAAAAATATTATAATGTTAAATAATTTAATATTTGTAATTTTGGATTGATATTTTTAAAATTATTTTATTTAATAATTAATTTAAAAAAAATATTATAAAGTTAAATAATATTAAATTTATTTAAAAAATATTTTTATTAAAGTTATATATATTGAATTTTACAATTTTAATATTAAATTTAATTTCAATAAAAATATTTTTGTAATTAAGTATAATTGAATTATATTTATGTGTTTTTATGCAAAAATGTTACTCAATAACTACAATTTTCACCAATTGTAAAATATCATAGATTTAAATGTATTATATTTTTTTTATAATCTAATTTTTTAAGGGCAAAAAAATGAATATAGTATTTTGTTAATCATGGAGTTTTCTTCAAACTCAATTATCATCTTCCATAGTTACTAATATTAGCAATGCAAAATTCAAATGAAAATTTCCAACCATATGTTTTATTAATGGAGTACTTAACTAGCTTTAGGAAAACAAATGCCAAGATATGAGCTCCATAAACATAAATAAAATTAAAGAAATACACAATCATTGTAAAAGAATAATAAGGTGTTAAAGATGAAAAAGTGACCCATGCATAATGACAAAGATCATAGAATCCGGGCTGCAGGTGGACTAGGTCTGCGGGACCCATCCATCTTGAATAATGTGATGGGAGCGAAACTTTGGTGGCGTTGGATTCAGGGAGGCTCAGACCTCTAGAAGAATATATGGATAACTAAATATGACATGCCACGAACAATATTAGGCCGTTTAAAGATAGGTATGATCCCAAGAGGCTCCTTAATCTCGAATTTGGCAGCAGTGAATCGCTATTTAATCCGGTCACATAGTTTTTGGGAGGTAAAGGAAGGAGGTACAATGCTTTTTTGGGAAGACTCTTGGTAACAGCGAGAGAAACTATTTAGTCGACTTGACCTGGGTGAATTTTTTTTTTATATGAACACTCCCAATCATAGACTTCTACAACACTATTGGTGCCAAAATAATAATGAGCAGTGGAGGAAATAGAAAGACAAAACATATTGGCTGACAGATCCAGAAACACAACAATGGGACAACCTAGCCAACGAACTCAAAACCAGAAAAATCAGACAAGCTTCTGCACCAGACATACTTAGATGGGGATATTTGACAAAAGGGAAATTTACAATTAAAGAAGGTTACTATATTCAAGCCCAACAAGCCCACTATGAAACTCGACCTCTATGGAAAAAAATCTGGGCATACAAACACTGGCCTAAGGTGGAATATTTCTTATGGTTGGTCATCCATAACAGGATTTTGACCTAGGAAAATCTACAAAAACGTGGAATGTCAGGACCCTCTCGGTGTTCCCTCTGTCAAGCAGAGAGGGAAACGACAAAACATCTTCTCAACTCTTGCCCTATGGTGCAACAACTGTGGAGGAACTTGGAACATCTGTTTAGACAAATAGAAAAGACAATGAAAGCATCATGGAAACCATCCGTAGATGGCGAAAAGGAAGGTTTCACTGTCAAGTGATTAATAGAGCATAGACCCTCTCATTCGGATTCCTCCTCTAGAATATATGGAAAGAAAGGAACCGCAGGGTTTTCCAAGACACTGAACAACCATTGCATCACATTTGGCAGAGATCTATAGATAATATTCGTGAAACTATCCTTGTCGAAAGCTGGGCAGAGGAGGATTGGTAAATAGTGGGGTTTGAATCCCAGATATTAGAATATTTAAATCTTAAACCACAGATGTTGTAAAAAATTTTGTGGAAGTACAGACCACCGAGTGAAACCATTGAGGACAACTGGACGCCCCTCCAACCTGGTTTTATCAAACTGAATTATGACGGGGCCTCTAAAGGGAATCCTAGGCAAGCAGGGTCAGGAGGGATTTTTCGTAACTCTCACGAGGCAGTTTGCCGGTTTTATGCCTTGGACCTAGGCTATGCCACCAATAATGAAGCAGAACTGATAGCGGTCAAACAAGGAATTCTTATTGCAATCAGAGAAAATTATCAGTGAATCATAGTGGAAGGAGATTCAGCAATGGTCACAGGAGTTCTTCGAAAGTTGCAGCAAGGAACATCTTGGGAGAAAATCTCGCATAGTTGGCGAACAACTGCCCTCATTCAAGAGGTAAGCCAACTGATGAAACAGATTCAGTACTTGATCCCAAACCGTATTCAGAGAAAAGGTAATGCAGCTGCAGATTATCTGGTAAATTGGGGATGTAAACAGCTTGAGCGTTCTATAGATGCTCGCCCCACAGATGCAATTTGGGAGGTGGAACTCCGCTCTCTCCAATTGATAGTAAGCAAAGATCTCCAACCCCCCTGATCGGGGTGTACACCTGTCTGGCCACAGTCCATAAACGTGGATAGATGGCAGTTGTATCGTCCTCCAAGCAACCAAGATTCATAATGGCGCATTGGAATCCCAGCTCAAGGCACGATGTGAACGAACGCTCTTTAATGATTTTGCGTGTTGGACAGCCTGTGCTGTCAGACCGCGGATGGAAAGGTTTTGATATGGTAAGTCGGTTGCCTCCCTTCCTTCACGCGTTTTTGCATTGCTCTTTGCATGTAAGCATTTGGAGGCAGCAGAGGAGGAAACCGGGCATCGTTCGCTCAGTCATCCATTCGACCAGGTGGGGGTACGTATATAGTTTTGTTCTTTCGCTCATGGTTGTTGCTGCTCTGGTTTCGAGCTGTATGATGTATACTATGGTCGATTTGTTTTTTTCAATTGTCTTTAGTTCTGATACTCCCATCTTCAAGCTGATAAGACCTTGCTTCCGTGACCCCTGCAATTTGCTTGCCATCCTTAATTTTTGTGGTGCTACTCCTGTTAGTTCTGAGAACAGTGTCACTTCTATCCTGTTAGGCACCTTCCAGATGGTGGGGGGGCGTTTTGAGGGAAAGGTTTGGAGCTTGTGGGGTAGGGCGGGAGGCATGGCCACCCACAGTTGTTGGGTTGGTCAGAGTATAGTGCGTAATTATCATTCCCATAGGGACAAGCAAAGTTGTTTATGTTTTCAGTTTCTCTGGCGTCGGTTGGGGGGGATTTTTATTAAGGGAAAGTCACAGTTGTGTCCAGTCCCTGCTGTCATCCCTGTCACTGCTTATTCTGCGAGCTTTACCACTTCCCCCTGTGAGCGATCAACTCTGATTCAGTTCCTCCAGGCTAATTATGTTCACAGGTTTTGTGTTTTGAATTGGGTAACAGGGTCTTCGGCCTCCACTGTTTCGAATTGGGTTACCAGGTCCGCGGCCTCTTGCCCCTTGGGTAGTCATACCGCCCTTATGCTCTGCTTAAAGATCCGTGTCTTGTGGTTAATTTTCCTCTGCTAGTTGCGCAGCAGCACCTTTGCTGCTCATGGGGTAAAAACCAGGTGGTCTTATGATGTGGGTCACTCCCTCACCATTTCTTGCTGCATGTTTGTGTTGTTGTTTAGACTTATGCTCACAATGGGGAAGCGTCGATCCAATTCCCAGCCTGCAAAAGGGAAAAAGCAGGTCCAGGTTGAGCCTATGCCAAAGAAAAGAGGTAGAAAATCCAATCTAGAGATTCTAAAAAACTTAGCTGCAAACTATGTCATGGGAAATTCATCCATGGTTCGCTAGGAAATTCGGGGATGGGAACGAGACATCCAGACTGTCCCTGAAGACAATGAAGCAGAGGCAAAAATTTTGGACTTCATAACTGACCCTGGAAACACCCAGGGCCGTCTCACGTTATTCCAACAGACTATCCATACCTACTGGATAGTTAAATGCCTTCTTGCAAAGGCTATGCAGAGTTTCCCCCCTGGTCAGGCTCAGATAGACTCAACAAAGTTAGAACCCCGCATTCTGGACATGCTATAGGATATGCAGAACCAGTTATATCATATTAATATTACCCAGTATCAGGCAGTGGACCGTATGGGCAGACTTGATGATAGAGTTGGCCGTATGTAAAAGTAGCTACAACAGCTCTAGCAAGTGGATATGCCAGGGTCTACTGTCAAAGACCTAGCTCCAGTTTCTTCTTTTGATAGATAGTGATTTCTTTAATACTGTTGTTTTATGAAATTTGCAATTTTGAATGAACTTATTTTCTATTACCAAAATGTAGATATGTATACTCTAGAACAGATAGCTCATGTGGGTTATAGACGAATGAAACTATTTCAATTTTGGTATGCTTTTCATGCACTAAGATGGCCAACAGACCTGGTTTCCTTCAGGTAGGTTGAGGCCACAGACTGAATTTATATTTTTGTAACCTGATTTGCAAATATAAATAGAAAATAGTGAGGCTCTACTATATTTACAAAAAAATATCATAGAATCCGAAATAAATAAAAAATAAATTTTGATTTTATTTTTTAATACATACATACATACATACATACATACATACATACATACATACATACATATATATATATATATATATATATATATATATATATATATATATATATATATATATATATATATATACATATATATTAACTTTCAACATATAAAAAATTATTACTTCTTACATTAATGTTAAACTCCTAAGGTTAAACTTCTGTTGGCTCTGATACTATATATGCTCATATGGTTTGGTTATGTATAGATGTGCACATTTTGGTTTATGTTTTTAAAAGTGCTCAAGATAAATTCTGCTTATATCTTTAAATTTCCATTATACACATATTTTCGAACATTTATCTAAGGCTATGAATCAAACTTTCTGATTCTCATCATATATTTTAATAATTGTCTCGGTTATTATTTTGTACGCTTGGTCCTCTGCCATGTCCTTGGAAATTTATTATCATGCCAGCTGTTAGATTTCTTTGGATTTGTGCCTATTTCTATTGTGGCCACCTGCCCTCCTGTACACCGTTCAATCATTGGGAATCTACGGTGAGTTTTTTGTCGGGAATTTGCAAAGGTATTACCTTGAAACCCTAACCGATTCCCCTCATTTTCACTCTATTTGTGTGCAAACCTGGCAGTGGTTTGATGCTGCAGGCTCGTCGCCCTTATCCTCCTAGTGTTGTGACAAGTTTAGGAGAGTGCTTGCAATGCATTAACAATTCATTTGGACATGGCCCAAGAATGGGTAGAGTTTACTCTGCGAGTTTTCAATGATTTAGAGACAGGGCTACCTCTCACCCCTTCTCTGGAGATTGGGAAAATATTTCTGCCGTTACAAGGTCAGCTCCGGCTAACACAGTTTTCCAGTTCCAACCCATCTACAAACCTTCCTTCCGCACCTAGAAAAGTTCCTCTCCGCAGACACAAGTAATTCCTCTTGGTTCAGGTTGGCATCATTTTTAATCTCTGATTACTTTGTTCAAACCCTCAGATTATGTATTTAGTTTATGATGATTGATCTCTAAATTCTCTTTCCTATCCCTCATTCTTCAGCTTGGTGTTCGGCATGTCAAATTGTGAAATGTCATTGCAAGTAAGTTAATTTTTGGGTTTTCTTTACCCGATAATCTCTAATTTACAAGCATTTTGTTTATTACATTTTTCCTTCACAAATGAGTGCCATTGCTTGTCATTGCAGGTAAACCCTTACCCAAAGGAAAGGTATTACCGTAAATGTCTAACAATACCACGCTACCTTTCCAGGTACTCTGTGTCATACTGATCTATACAAATGGGACTTCTTTCTGTTCTCTAACGTGTTTAGTTTAATACCACATGGGTTTTTTACTCGAATTTACGAAGCTGGTCGAGTTGCTCGTTACTTTCCTTTCTGGCTTGTGAATGCCGAATTCAGCTTACTTGTAGTTCTTATATGGAAAACGTAATAGTTGTATGCTTATGGTTTTCTTTAAGTTCAATGGAGTTTTAATGGGTTTCCTCCAAACTAGTCCTTTTTGGTCTCAGGTTAATATTTCCAGAATCAGTTTGTATATTTTATAGTTTTGAAGTATAAATCCTTAAGGAATTGTTTTCAAATTTAGAACTGTTCCCTACGGGGTTTTTCTTTCCGACACTTATGGTGGAATTTTTCATGGAATTCTTAATGTAATGGAAGACTGTGTCCCGATGCGATATATACATATATTCACTATTTTTTTATATGTATTTTCATGCTATATGATTTGTTATGGTAAGTTGAGCCCCTGGTTGGACCATGAATTTCGTTCTCCACTGTATTTCAATTTCACTGTGCTTAGTTTTTGTTGAAGTTATTATCTAGTTGGGTATCTATGTACCATACAACTCCGGAACGATAATTTTATTTTTGCATTGTTTTACTTATTTCTGTTTAAGGTTACTGACAAAGGATTTTGTTTTTTTTCATTTAGGTGACCGAACCACCTCTATTCTTGTCCTAATATAATTAGGCAAGAGTAACGAAGAGTTCCGGGTTGAGGTTTCCACCTTGAACCTAGAACCAACAGTTCACTCCCCATTAGCTCTAATTGACAGAATTTTATAGTCTGACTCCTTGCTTCGAGTTTTCATTGTATATAGCAAGTTTTCAATAGCGTATTACATTCTTTTTCTAGTTATCCTTATTTGTTCATCTTAAAATTTGTTGCTTTCTAATCCATAACAAAATTTCTACCATTCATTTATTCCTTTTTAATATCATAATTCCAATTAGAATTTTCAATACAAATAAAATATTTATATTAAATATCCTTACGCTATTAATATTATATCTAAAATTAATTTCATAGTCTCTATTTTATCAAATATTATTTTGTAAAAAACACAGTAATAACTTTATCCTTTTATATAAAATTTTACTACTTAAAAAAAATTAATATAATTGTAAGCTCCTAAAAAAGCTAGATATATATTAAGGAAAACACCAAACCAATTTGAGAAATTTTAGATTTATTCAATTCTCATAGGTTATTCAACACTTATTGGTGTTTTCCCATATATATCACATCCTTAAGATATATTAAGGAAAACACCAAAAAAGTTTGAGAAATTTCAGATTTATTCAAATCTCATAAGTTATTGAACACTTATTGGTGTTTTCCCTAATATATGTTTCACCTTTTGAATAGCTTACCTTTGTATTAATTTTTTTAAAAGCTTTTATATTTGGATCTTGAAACAAATCTCCTAACCTTTTAAATATGCATTCAAGCTTTACCATAGATGCATTTGCTACCATTTATTCTTGCACTTGTACAATAACTGTAAAAATAACTTATGAGAATATGATAAATTTAAAAATATTTCATATTGTTTTGGTGTTTTGCCTAATATATATCTTATGTTTTGAAGAGCTTACAATTATATTAATTTTTTAAGAGCTTTTATATTTGAATCTTGTAACAGATCTCCTAATTATCTAAATATGATAATTATATAATAGTTTCTTTCAACATTTGCTACCATTTATTCACCAAAACAATATAATTGATTTTTAGATTTATCTAATTTCTATAAGTTATTTCAGCGCTTATTTGATATGGTTGATATACACTTGAATAATCATCATTTTCCACCTTTTATAAACCACATTTACTAACATAATTATGCTAATATTATTATTATAAAATCTAACACAACCACATAAAACATAATATTATTATAACTATAAAATTATAAAACCTAAAATAAACCAAACTAAATATAAATAATAAAATATAAAACCTAACTACTAAAAATAATAAACTGCTAAAACTTAAAATAATAAACCTAAAAATTTTAAAACTAAAATAATAAACCTAAAACTTTAAAACTAAAAATAAATCCTATATTATTTCACATAAACCTAAAACATAAAACATAATAATCCTAAAGCAAAAAAATAATCATTATAAACATTAAAACTATTAAAACCTAAACTCACTGCCCTAAAACCTAACGGTAGGTAATGAGCAGTTAAGACGACAAAAAAATTTGATCATTAAAACTATTAAAACCTAAACTTACTGCCCTAAAACCTAATGGCAGGTAATGAACAGTTAAGACGGTAGTTAAGATCAGCAGTAGGATGATGACCATTGTCTAAACACACTATGATTTTGTAATTCCTTTAATCCTAAAAAAAAACTTGTAAATTGAAATGGTTACTAGAGGAAATATGGAGAACAATATTTTTTTTTGATAAACTATCGATCCAAGTAACAATTTTTTTTTTTATAAACCATCAATCCAAGTACCTTGCTACTTGTAAGAAGCAATTTGAATTGACCGGTATGATGTATAGAATATATATCTTAGAGATTGTTATCAAGGTCCACAATCTTTGCGATAATGTAATCTATGGTCTGCACTATTATAGTAATGTGAAAGCCACACCAAATTTCGAAACTCCTAAATGTGAAAAATTAAAACCTACAAAAACAATCGTGGTGATCTCCAAAAAAAAAATGGAAGGGCATTAATTTTTTTTGATAAAAACTATATATAATCAACCAACAATTTGAATTTTGGGATGGAATCAAATGATATATCAAAACACAATAAAATTGAGAAATATTAAGTAGCATTACATAAATGGTATTGGAGGGTGTTTATTTGAAGTAGTTCGAGCCTCTCTTTTTTCAGGGAGAAAAAAATTACTGATATTAATTTATAATAATAGTGACATGATCATCACTCAGAAGACGATATGTGGAGTGAAAAATTCGTCAAAACCATAGATCAGAAAAGGTGAGGCAATGAAAACTGGTGTGCACCACCCATCAAAACCAAGTACATAGAAGACCACATCTGAAAACTAAATTAACCACATATCAAAACCATTGTTTGTGGTCTGTTGCCAAAATATAGCATCAAAATGTTGAACATCAGAATCCTTATGAAGACATATTAAACAGATATAAACCCAACATGTTGTGAACCAGTCCCCATGGACCATGCAATGTAGTTGTGATAGTAGATCATGTGACAACATAGAAGCATTCCTGTGCAAAAAGAAGCTTCCCGACAAAACGACCAATGCGAAAAACTAGTTGAAGCCCATGTGAGCTCAAGGGATTAAGAAGTCTTGTTGAAGGACAGTCTGCCTGTTCTGGTAGAGAGTCGCAAAAATGCACCTAGGATGAGCCTCCAAACCTTTTTTAGATAGACGGTCAGCTGTGGAATTGTTCTCTCTGTATATGTGAGTCATAGCATGCAAAGTGAAACGAGTAAGGAGCTCATGAACCTATTCCACCCACCCCTGTAAACCATTTGCCTGAAAGGATTGATGTCCAGAAATACCATCTATAACAATTTTGGAATCCCCATAAATATGTATTGACTGCAATCCAAATTCTTTGGCCATCCATAAACTAGACCACATCGCCAGAAGTTTCACTTTGTTGTTGTTGCCACGACCCTCATTCCAGTACATCTGCATAGAATCACCACTTCAGGCGTGGATTCAAGCGCTCACAACCATTATTACCCCCCCCCCCCAATGCAGCTCCATCGAAGTAGACAGTAGGCAGAGGAATAGGATGCGGGCGGATGAGTTGTGAGAAATCCCTGGTGGAAGGATAAATCACCATATGACTATTAATCCATCTCATAATCGCCCCATGTATAAAGGATAGATTGAATGGCACATTCTCAAAAATTAGAATATTGTGAGCAAGCCACATCTCCCAGAATAAGTAAAATGGAATGGTTTTGTAAGCCCCATTGAAAGCCTCCCATCGCTGGAGGGCCTCATTAATGTCCATTGAAGTCCATCCATACCCCATGATATGGGCAGAAAACAACTGCCAAACCTTCTTCATTGTTGGACAATATAATAACAGGTGGACAACAAATTCTTCATGCTACTCACATAATGGACAACAACCCGGCCCCATGAAGCCAATTCGAATGAGCTGGTCCCATGTGAGAATCTTTCCTTTCCAAACTAACCTTGTAAACAATATAATCTTCTTTGGTATCTTCCAGCTCCAGTATTTAGTGACAGATGAATTCACAAGTCCACCAAATCTTCTTTTCATGATGTCATATATAGGATTTTTACCGCAAGGTTCCCATCATTAGCATGCCCTTCCCATTCCAGCATATCTCCATCCAGGTGTAGACTCAGACCACTCAAATGGAGAGAATCAATAAAATTGTCCCATGCGGGAGCATCTCCATCAACAAGACCAACTTGTGCATGTGTCTTCCAAATCAGATAGCCCCATCGCCAATGTGAAATAAGTCGGTGAAGGTGGGTGATACCCCTATGCATCAGGCGGTGGATTAAAACTACATCCATTTGATGTCCATTATCAGTCCCTATTATACGGCCAATCCCCAGGGAAATGTCCAGGCCATTTTCGAGGCGCCATGCAATATTCGCTCCCACAATAGGCATGATTTTCTTAAAACTTTTCCATATAGCTGATTCTGCTCGTTGGTTGCACGTGCCACCCCTATAAATGAGGATAATAAGATTCATTGTATTGTATTTAAACTTCAATATGTTAGACCAAGTTCTCTGCGAATTAATAGCCCGCCAAAATGATTTCGTGAGAAGGGAATTTGAGAAGGTTATGACATCCAGTAATCCCCAGTCACCGTATTCAATAGGCTTTGAAACAACATTGAGCTTACACAAATGAATCTTTCTATTGTTGGAGACCCATGTCCAGAGAAAAATTGCAATAACAACATTTATGCGCCCAACAACAACTTCCGGAAAGTAGAACAAGTGGCCCCAATATACCATGAATTGTACCAGCACCGCTTGGATTAAGACAAACTGGCCTCCAAGTGATAGCCATATATGGCTCCATCTTTGTATTCTCGTTTTCAGCTTATCAACTAAACAACTCCAGTTAGTTGATGTGTATCCACATGGTTTTAAGCTGAAACCCAAATATGTGAAGCCCTCTCTCATAAGCCTGGTTGGTACACCCAAGAAATCCGTTATGAAGTTGATCTCAACAAGATCCCCTTTACCATAAATCAACAAAGATTTTCCTCTATTACATTACAAGCTAGTTGCCGTAGCAAATCGAATGAGAATAAAATGAGTGTAAAGCCAATTGTTCTTCAAAATCCTACCAAATATTAGTAAATCATCAACAAAAAGGGAATGGAAAATGCATATTGTAGGTAAAAGGGTAAAACCCGAAATAAAACCAACTCTAATGGCCCTCTAAAATGATTTGCTAAATACATCTGTAATAAAAATAAATATGACACGCATCCTTAACGAAGACCCCTTTCAACCTCTCACTTTGCCACTATACTTGTTAGCAAGGAAAAAAACTATTTTTTCTTATAATTATTTTCGAACATTATGTAGAACAGATGGACGGATGGAGAATTGGTCATTTTTAATATTTTTATTAAATTTTCCAAAAATAAATACATTTTTCACTGTTATAACTGCCACAACTCGAAATGATTTTTTAGCTGTCAGTGGAAATGATTCAAGATTGAAAAGAGTCACTAACATGGCCCAACAAGTGATGGAGGAAGTAAGCGGGTGGAATTTGACACATGTTATTTCAATGTGAAATACAAAACTTATTTATAACTTATTTATATTATTTATTGGATTGCATATAAAATGAAAAATATTTTCAATAAAATAAAATTAAAAATTATTAAATCATTAAATTATATAATTTCATATTTAAAAAAATCTAATATAGACCAAGCCTATAAGCATAATTACCATATTTAGATGGTTAGGAGATGTATTTCAATATAGAAGGCGGATTAAGGAATGACGGCAATTTAATGTGTGGTTGAAATGTCCCTAAGTTTAGTAGAGCCCGCTAAGGTAAAGCACTAGAATTTATAAAATGAAAAGATACATGCCAGCTGTGAACATAACAAGTGGTAAATAACAGCCACACAACAGAGACAGATTTAGTTAAATTAACCCAATATTTGGCCCATGGACGAATGTAACCAGATGCCTAGTAGCTTATAAATAAAATTGCATGCCTAGTTTTAACCACCACCGACCTATAAATTAAATTTCATACCCAATTTAAGTTGGCATTTGGACAAATAAGGAGGAACAAGACAGCAGTGCATTCAGATCGGGCTTTCCATCCGAGGCTTTTGCTTTCTTGGACAACGCATCTTCAACGGTTTGAACTCTTGTCTGTATGTTGCACCTTTTCAACTGCTCAGAGGCAGCTGCTGCTGTCTTTTTTTTCTTTTTTTAATTTATTTATGTCTCTAGCCGTTGGATGCTTGTCGTCTATTTAAACCCAAATTCAATTCGAATCTGGGCATAATTTTGAGGAATGGCGTAACAATTTGCTATTGTGCGTGTTATTTTGCTTTGGTCTTTGTTTACTGGTATTTTGTCGTTCTATTGGACTCTTTTTGTGTTTTCACGATAGGTTGTTTTCCTTTGGAATTTCTGTTTATGTGTGTTTCTTTTTCTGCTCGCTTTCAGTGCTGTGTTTTTTTTATTTTTTTGGGTCTGTTTTTGTATGATGCAAGAGAGTAGAACATGTGTACGGATGAATTTCTTCAGTATTCGCTATTTTGCTCAGGCTTATTGAAGATCCGGAATCCGGCATGGAGATTGTGTGATTCTTGAGCTGACCAGGTAAAAGAACTGTTCTAAATCATATATCTCTTGTTAAAGGTTGCATTTAGTTTGTTTCCATGATTTATTAGAAAATAATTTATAGAATTGAGGGGATTCCTATTTATTTTAAGAAACAGAGAAATCACAAGTCCTATATCCCTAGGACTATAATCTGATCAAATATAAATGTGTTGTTGCTTGCAGTTGCAGAGGATTGGTTTTGGCAGAAGCTCAGTTTGGATGCCGGTGCCGCTCCAGGGCATTGGAATTTAATACAGTTGTGAAATTACAAATCTGTGAGTCATTTCATCAACTCTGCACGTAGAAATGCTATGCAGTTATAGAACATGTTCAATGCAGCAAAAAGATAGAAATAGCTATTTGGCTATTTTAGATTTGCATTTGCATTAGATGCACATAGTGTATTTTGCATCTCTTAAAACCCTAACTGGAAATGATTTTTATTACCCTAAATTTTTTCTATAATAAAAATAAATGGTGATTTTATTACCCTAAATCATTTCAAGTATAGAAATAAATTCATTTTTGTTAGGAGGAAATTTAATTTGTTCTTGTAAGTGCGAGGAGGCGTGGTTTTAGAGATATGTCGAGAATTTATAACTTCCAGAATTTGGATTAAAGTAGTAACAACAACGACATGTATACCTATGTAGTTCTAGGTTTCTTTTTATAGGTTTACTGTTAATTATGCAAAACGCAGGGCTGTACATTATACGTCTTTGAACCTGTGGTTGTACAGTATTCTTCTTTGAACAGTTTCCTCGTGAGATTCAGAAGCCAAAGTCGTGTGAGGCGGAAAGAGAGAGAACCGCATTCGCAAATTAGACTCAGGGCAGAGTTTATTTGTAGTCTGTGCATTGTTAAGCAAATCTTTAATTAGGTCGTAGTAAAAAAAACCCACCGAATAATCCAGTGGTAAGAATTTTTAAAATTTTGATAAAAAAATTTTAAAATTTAAGTTAGAATAGTTAAATTTCAGTATTTTGGGTGCTTTAAAGGTTTTTGAAAGTGCTAAATTTATTTTTACCATAAAAAATACAATTCAAACACTCTAATTACTTGATTTTTTGAAATTATTTTTACCAAATTGAAACAAAAAAAACTGCCCTCCAAACCACTCCCTTAATTATATTGTGTTTTTGGAATTTGCTGTGTTTGTTTCTTTAATTATGAAATGAATGTGTGCCCGTACTATTTATGGCATTTTTTTCTGTTGTCGTGAGTTTCCAATTTTACTACTCTAATCACTGTAATTAGAGAGAGCTGAGAGAGCACAGTGTGCGGTGTTTGTTTCTTTAATTATGGAATGAGTGTGTGCCCTACTATTTATGGCACTTTTGTCTGTTGTGAGTTTCCAATTTTACTACTCTAAGTACTGTAATTAGAGAGAGCTGAGAGAGCACAACCTGTGCCGATGGGGAGCTTTAGAGTCATGCTGTAATTATGAAATGAATCTGTGCCCGTACGATTTATGGCGTTTATGTCGTGTTGTGGTTAATTTCCAATCTTACTGTAAAGAGAGAGAACACAACCTGAGCATATGGAGAGCTTTCCAGTCCTGCTCTAATTATGAAATGATCTCGTGAACTGGCAAATATGACTAAGGGCTAAAAATGGTTGGAATTGGTATTTTTTTTTAAATTTAATAGACTAATGTTTAAATAGTGTTTTGATGATGGAAATGGATTAAGCTTCTTTAAAAACTTTTGAGACATTCAAAATTTTGAAGTTTAATAGATGTACCCAGCATTTACAAAAATATCTACAAGATTTTTAAAATCATATAACAATGTTATCGATGAAATAGGTAACCTCAATGTTACCTACTTTTTCAAATATCAAGAAAAACACCTGATTTTGAAAAGGTGGCGATGCAGAATCACGAAAAAAAAGTTATGTGGGCTTCAAAGTCTCTCTTTCGGCCGGCTTGAGGGCTTATCGGTAACTAGTAGGTTGGGCAGTGCGGGTAAGCATTCCCGTGCAGTGCGGGTAGGCAGATATGTGGGCTTCAGAGTCTATAGTAGAAGCGGTATAGCCAGCCACGATCGATGATACTATTTTCTTCCCTCAATCGCTATGCTCAGGCTTTGGGGGGAAGAAATCGAAATTACATCAAGGCATAATTACATATATAATATATGCATTATCTGTTAAGGCATAATTACATATATAATATATGCATTTTCTGCTAAAGCATAATTACGGCAGAAATGCGTAATTACATCTATAATTCATAACAGACCGGACACACATATCTCATTCATGATTGGATCATTCAGGAAATCGTAATTACATATATAATGAGAGAGATCTTTGTATACGATATTCTTCGATTAGGGTACGATCGATTATGAGTATGAGAGCCTAAACCGTAATTACATATATAATATATATCATGAATGACTGGAAGCCTCTTACTTCTTGGCTTGGTCGGAAATGAAAGAATCATAAATGCATAATGACATATATAATATATGCATTTTCTGCTAAAGCGTAATTACTAATTGAAATGCATAATTACATCAATGCATTATTACATCAATGCATATATTATATATGCATTTCTTATTATTTCCTACTCCAAGCTGCTATTATATATGTAATTACGGTATTTCAGAATTGAGAAAATACGAGTGGTAAATTACCTAATGAAAGGTGGCATAATTGTCGAGTCACTTAACGTACCTCTCCCTCGACCTCGTAACCTCGGCCGAGCCCCTAACGGGCCTTATGGTCGAGCAATTATTTGAGCATGTTTTTGGCACTTTAATTTTTTTTCATCTTGTTTTTTTTTTTAATAATTTTTTTTTTTTTAAGTGGTGTTTTTTATGTCGATTTTGAATAGTGGTGGTGTATCATCACCAACGTTTTTTTTATAACATTGATTTTGACACTATAATTTTTTTAATCTCTTCTTCTTCTGTGAGATGTTTATTTTTAAGTGCATTTATGTACTTGTGTTTTAAAAATAAAAAAATATTTTTTTTAAAAATAAAAACTTGTAATGATATCTTCACTTTTTCACATACATAAAAGATGGAAAAAAGGTCAATATTCTAAAGTTTATATTTTCCACATGTTTATGTATTGTTAAATAATTTTTCAATGCACATCAAAAAAATTATCGCTAAAAAACCAATATTTTGAACCATATGACAAAAAATACAATTTTTCAATATAAATACAATGCAAAAAATACACTTTTACAGAGTTTTTGTTGAAAAAAACATATTAAATAAACTAATTTTTTGGGAGAATTTTAACAAAAAAACTTAAGAAAACAACATTTTTATTGAATTTTATGTCAAAAAATAATAGCAATCACATGTTTTTTGCAAAAAAAAAGGGTTGTTCTCTTAAAATATCAAAGTCTAAACATTACAAGTAAAGATGATTAGTAGTTCTGAAAAATAAGCTTTGTTTGCAAGCATAACTTAAACATCATCAACAATATCAACTAATACATCTTCAACATCATCTAGAACAGCATTGATGGCTTCTTCTGCAGCATTTGCTTTTTCATTTTGATCATCGCCGTCTTCTAATGGATCTTTCATGTCAGCAAATCTTCCAAAGTGTCCCTTTCCAATCATTCCATATAATGGTGGTTGAGGTTCCTTTGCTTTTTTTGCCACACGTGTTTCATTAAAATCTCCTTTCCTCAAACCAACTTCTTGCTTTGCATCTGGAAGGAATTTAAGAGCGTTAATTCTTTGTTGAATAAATTTGCATTGAACTGAATCTTTCTCAATGGAAATGCAATTTCTTCCTTTTTGTAGGCAACATGCTAGTGTTGTACCTAATCATCAAGCACAAAAAAAATAAGTAAGAAAATTACTATGGAGACATAAAAGTAAAAAAGACAATATTTAAATTTAAATTTGTATATTAAAATTTACCTGAACCTGAGAATAAATCCAAAACCCATTCTCCTTCATTTGAACATAGATCTATAAGATAGTTAATCAATGCTTGTGGTTTTTGATAAATGTTAACTATATCTCCTTTTGCATCTTTATCCTCATATGTTAGTTTCCTTACCACTGCATCATAAACCAATACTTGACTATGACTCTTCCCATCTACTCGATTCATAATAATATGCTTATAGCTATCCTCTTTTGTCCAACATTCAACATGGATGAACTCACAATCATTTATAATAGGTTGATCTTCAGAAGAAACAATATTTGACTTTTGCCTGTTACATAACATAGTAAAAGTTCAATTAAATTTTACATGAATAAATTTTTTTAGGAGGAATCAAACATACAATTTCAAAATCTTAACATGTAAGTTGCATCCTTGAGTTTGCTTTACCCTTGAAGCTTGTTAATAACATTGGAAAATGTGTGTCTGAATAAAATGTCACAAATCGCCAAAGTGGTGATGTTGTCACTTCTTGAAAACCCGTAACCACTTTATTAAAAGCTTGATAAGTATATGGTTCTCTATCATATTCAATGTCTGGGAAATTGAAACCATGAGGAATATCTGCAATAACTAGGCCATACTCCCTTTTAGGTATTAGTGTTGCAATGTCTTCACAGTCACCTTGTATTATTTGATATTGGACACTGTCGAGCCCATTCCAAATGTAATGATTAAGAGTAGGATCTAGTTCAACATTCATAAGACGTTTCCTTCTCATGTTCTCCATCTTAATTTTTTCAATAAAGCTTTTGAAAGTATCTGGTACTCCATTTTCATCCTTCTTCTACATCTTTAATGACATAAAAATATATATATAGATATGTATAAGTAATAAAATAAAAATAGTTAAAATATGAATAAAATAAATTTATAAATCAACATACGTTATTGAATGCAATATAAAACTCTTTTAGTGTTGATGTAGAACTTGCTTCTGGGTAGTTGCGTACAACATCATCCCAACTGTCTTCATTCAACATTTTAACCATGTGTTCTTGTATTTTCATATAAATTTTCTGACTGAATAAATCAAGTTAAAAACGTTAATATATTGACATGTATAACAAATTATACCAACATCATTATGTTTTATTAAAAATAAAATTATAATGAAAGAAATAATTCAAGAAACTTACTTTTGAAATTCTGCACACATTTCTTCCATTGATAATTCACCTGACTTCATACGGGCTAATACTGATTTGACTAATTTATCATCCTTCACACCTTGCATTGTTCTCCAAGGTGTAATAGTCATATCCTCTGGAAGCTGCTTCATTTCAGGACCCCCCTTACTGTTGGTACATATTATGGGTTTACTCTTTTTAACTTTCTGATTTTTTATGGAAATATTCTCCCATCGATCAAAAATGTCATCAATCAAATCCCATACCTCCTCAGTGCTAAATGCCAACTGAAAAATGTTATCTGTGCCTCTGAAGAGATTTGTATTCAATTTTCCATCTTTTGCTTTTTTTTCATCAATTTGATAACATGTTTCCATTAAACATTCCTTTCGAAATGCTACACTAACTTCTGTCTTATCCCCACGACATTTTTCTATGAATTCATTATGAATAAATCTAACCCTTTGGATGAAAGTCATTTTCATTCTGTACTCATTATCTGCATTATGATCCCATGCCAATAACTTTGATTCCATTTCTGTTAAGCCAGCGTAAATGATGCATTTCACTGTTTGAAAAGGATAGTTATTGGGATATTCTACAATCAATTGTCTTTTAGCCTCTATTGAATGGTTTCCTCCAATTACATAATATTTATAATCAAAACATTTTGCCTTTTCAAATGCTTGTTTGTTGGGAACCTGACATGGATTGAGAAGAACCACATAATCCACCACATGCGCATATGGATTGAACCTGAACAATGTTTTCAGATTATGTACATGTAGGTGATGGGCCTTTCTAATTTGATATTGAGATTGCCCTTCATCTGAGCCATAAAATTGGTTAACATTAAGTTCAAATGTTTGGCCACCAAGAATTAATTTATTCTTCTTCAACTCTTGTCGAATAGCATTTTGTTTTGTTTTAATAATTCCATCCTCTAACTCAGCACCTGGTGTTATGATTTCTCTGCTTCCGTAAGAGCTTTCAATTTGTTCTTCACTGCTGCTCACGACCTTTACAGGTTCACCAATATTTGATTTCCTAGCCTTATTGGATAACATATCAATTTCTTTATAAACAAGCTCTCCTCTATGAGGTACAAGAGAGAGATCTTTGGCAATTTTTCTTTTTGGTGTCTGATCTGTTTTGTTCTTTTGCACAATAGTTCTCATCTCCTCCTCACTAATTCTATCATAATTTTCTGTTTCATGTTCGACACCTTCAAAAGAAACATGTTTAAGTTTATTAGATTGACCCACCTTAGTGACACTTGGTTGATCCCCTCTTTGTACTGTTGCAGTGTCACGAGCTATTGCTCTTTGCTTCAATCTCCTTTCCTCTGCTTTGTCTTTTTGGAAAGTTTTGATCACATCCATAACATTTGGCACCAACATATAAATACCATCAAACATGTTTGAAAGACTCGGAACAAAATCCTATGAAAAAAAATAAAACATGTCAATGATCAATAATTTATAAAAAATTGAATCATCCTTACAATAATGCATAGAGGAAATAAAAATAAGCATACTTACAATGTTATTTGCAATGTTGTTTGCTATTTCTTCAGAAAACTTTGAAGTTGTTTCATCTCTGTCGTACTTGACGATTGATAGACGATATCTAACCTTCTCACGTTTCTGAGCCTCCCTTAGAAGAACATAAATAGTGTTTGTATTCGGGACCATACATATGTCTCGTACTCTGCCCATCACCTCATATTTCTCATTTAAGTCAATCATACCACAAATCAGATAGATGTGTATATCAACCTCCGTTTCACTGTCTTCAAGATACCATGAGAAATCGGTTTTATCTATTTCCTTGGCGTTTTTCCAATCATAAATAACCTTTAATGAACCTGGTGCCCCACTTGCTTGACTTTTATTAGTGTGTGCAACAATATCCTTATTGCGTCCAATAGTGTCCATAGTGCGTTCAGCTGCAACTTTAGATTTGGGAGTTGTATTCATAGTGCGTCGAGCTGCAGCTGTAGATTTGGGAGCTGCTGCCGTAGATTTGGGAGCTGCTGCCCTAGGTGCAGAAACATTCATAGAAATCTTTTTTGATGCCATTTTCCTGATATATATATATATATATATATATATATATATATATATTAGTTAATGGAAAAATATTGCGAATAAAATAAATTTAATAAACAAAATGTATTTCTAAAACTAAATAGTTTGAAATTAAAGCATTAAAATTAAACTTAAAAAATAAACTAGTATTTTGAAACTTCAGTTTGTGTTTAATATTTAAAAAAAAAACAAAAAAGTTATTAACTATCTATAACAAATATTATAATGTTATATAATTTTTTATTTTATTAATTGTATTGTTATATATATATATTTTTAATTAATTTTTATTGTTATATTAAAACAAATGTTTTTTTTTTGTAAATTTATTACATTGTATTTTTTTTTTGATATATATATATATATATATTTGTTATATTTTGAAATTTTTAACATTTATTATTTAATAATGTTTTTATTACATTATATAACAATTTTTTTTTTATATTTATATATAACAATGTTTCTATGATTGTTTTATTAAAATAAATTATTTAAAAAAAAAAAATTTAAAAAAATCAAAATTATAAAATGTGTTCTTAAAACAAATTATTAAAAAAAACAAAAAAATTATAAAAAAAAATTAAAAATCCAAATTATAAAAAAAAAATACCAAAATTAAAAAAAAAAACAATTAAAAAAACAACATTATAAAATTTAAAAATAAAAATAAAAATAAAACAATTAAAAACAAAACATTATAAAATTTTTAAAAAAATATGTATTTTGTTTATTGGTGGTGCCGGCCGCCCGGGCGGCCCCGGCGCCCAACGGGCGGAGCTCGAGAATCGACCCTCGGCTGATGGGGGCGCAGGGAGGCGGGTGGGCCGCCCCCGTGGCGCCGCCCGGGTGGCCGGCACCACCAATAAACAAAATACATAATTTTTTTTTAAATTTTTTTTTAAAATTTTACAATTTAACCATATAAACAAAATACATAATTTTTTTTTAAATTTTACAATTTAAACATATAATTTAAAAAAAAAAACAAAACAATATAATAAACTATAAAAAAAATATTTGTTTTAAGATTATAATATATATATATATATATATATATATATATATCACAATACAATTAAAAATATATATATGTATATATATAACAAAACAATAAAGGAAAAAAAAATTAAAGATTTAAAATTAAAAAAATAAAACAAAGATCTAAAATTAAAAAAATAAAATAAAATAAAATATAAAATATAAAATTCTCACATAAAAAAAAATTTAAATAATGAAATCACTCATATATTTATGATAAAAAAAAATACAAATAAAAAATGTTATAAGGCCACTTTTTTTTTTGTGTGCATGGTCGTTTTATGGATTTTTATGTGTAAATGAACCTATAAGTCTTAAAAAAGAAAAAAAATCTAAATTTTTATTCTTAAAACCCTAAAAAATTCAGTTTTTTTTGCATTTTCTTCACTAAAAAAATATTAAAAAATCAAGGTTTTTGAACCTAAAAACCTTAAAAAAATAGTTTTTGAACACAAAAAAACTATAGAAAAACATATTTTTCCCAAAATCATCTCTAAATTGACAGAATAGAAGGAAAACTAACCTTTGAAATGCAAGAAGCTGTTGTTACCAATGCCAACACAACGCCTCCACACAATTACGAATAGCAACACAATGTCTCCAATGCCAATGCAATGCCTTCACGAAGTTACCAATGCCAATGCAACACCTCCACAAAATTACCAATAGCGACACAAAGCTTCCAATGCCAATGCAATGCCTTCACGAAGTTACCAATGCCAACGCAACACCTCCAGAAATTTGCTCTAACAAATACCAGAAAACTTGATGTGATGTGATGAATAGAAACAATCATTCCTTTTTAATATCGTATATTGTCTGATTGATTTACTGTTTAATGAATGTGGGATTAAAATTTCAAATTTAAAATATTTACATTTAATTTATTATAGTTCATACTATAGTTAAAATACTTATTATTTGCATGTGGTTATCATAATTAATATTTACATGTACTGAATGTTACATTTAATTTATTATAGTTCATACTATAATTAAACTACTTATTATTTGCATGTAGTTATCATAATTAATATTTTATTTAATATTTACATGTACTGAATGTTGAATAATTCAAATATAATCTCATATTAAATATTAAAATATGAAATACTTACATGTAGTTAATTATATTTAATATTATAGATAAAATAGTTAATATTTGTATTTAGTTATCATAGTTAATATTTATATGTAATCAATGTTTAAAATCATGCGATTAAATTTTAAAATCTAAAATATGTACATGTAGTTAATTATAGTTTAAATAGTTAATATTTACATCATGTTATTTTTGTAAATATTTTCATGTAGTCAATCTTAAACTATTCAAATAAGAAAATTATTTTAGTTTCGAAGACATGCATGAAAGGGATATTTTTTAAAAAAAATTGAAATATATTTTAGATGAATATAATGTAAGTTTAAAATAAAAAATTTAAAATATTTACATGTAGTCATTATAGTTAAAATAGTTAAAGTTTTTCGTGAATTTGTTTGGAGGGAATTTTTGGAGGGAATTTTTTTCGCGAATTTTTTTGGAGGGAAAATTTGGAGGGAAATTTTCAGTCTTTAAGCTATATATTGTAAGTGGGAGAGGAATTTGTATCATTCAACCTATTCTTGTTGGAAGCCATGGTTTCTTCTGATAACGAAGTTTTTCTTTCTAGAACATCAACATCTTCGTCACGTAACAACTCTATTCAGAGTGATGAATATAACGGGAGTTCATTCACCATGAATAGAGAGTCAAAAAATCGAGCGCCAGTTATACCACTTACTCTTAATCCTAAGGATTATGAAAGCAACAATGATGAAGGGCATGATGAAGAAATTGCAGAGTCAAAAGTTTCACTTCGTCCTAATCCCAAGGATTATGAGGACACCATTGATGAAGAGGGAGATGAAGAATATCCACTTCAGCTTAATCCTAAGGATTATATGAGAACAACAAATGAAGAGGGGAATGAAGAATCTGTAGATTCAAAATATCCACTCTGTCGTAATCCCGAGGAGTATGCCAGCAACACTGATGAAAAGGGGGATGTAAAATTTCTAGAGTCAAAATATCAAATTCGTCCTAATCGTAAGGATTATGCGAGCACCACCGATGAAGAGGGGAATGATAATGTTTCAGAGTCAAAACATCCACTTCGTCCCAATCCTAAGGATTATGCCAACACCACTGATGAAGAGGGAAATGAAAAATTTACAGCGTTAAAATTTCCACTCCGTCCTAATCCTAAGGATTATGCAAGCACCACTGATGAAGAGGGGGACGAAAAAATTCCAGAGTCAGAATTTCCATTTCGTCTTAATCCTAAGGATTATGTCAGCACCACAGATGAAGAGGGGAATGAAGAATTTGCAAATTCAAAATATGCACTTCGTCCTAATCCTAAGGATTATGTCAGCACCACTGAGGAAGAGGGGAATGAAGAATTTGCAGCGTCAAAATATCCACTTCGTCCTAATCCTAAGGATTATGCCAGCACCACTGATGAAGGGGGGGATGAAGGATTTCCAATAAATATAGATTCAAGGCATTCACTTATTCCCAATCCTAAGGACTATGAGAGCTTTAGTGAGGAAGGGGAGGGGCAGGGTGAAGAAATTCTAGTGAATACAAATTCAAAGCTTCCACTTATGCCTAATCCCAAGGATTATGAGAGCGCCACTGAGGAAGGGAGGATGAAGAGTTTCTTGCAAATGATAATTTTAAAGACACAGATCTGAATATTGCACTTTCTCCAAGTGACCATTTCAAAGACACTCATGGTGATGAAGAATTGAATCCTCCCAAGGAAGAATTTGAAAGCATGGGTCAAGATGGTGAAGAATTTCTTTTGAGTCAGGGTTACAAAAGTGTCGATGATTCTTGTGAAATTTTTTCTTCAACTGATGATGGTAAAGAAAATTTTCCATGCAATGATGTTGATGAATTTCTTAACTATGTTGAGGATGATGATAGTGGGGATAATATTCCTTCTAATGGTGATGAAACTACTTTTACAAAGGATGATGGAATGATGAAGCTGTTGCAAGCAAATATTGCAACTAGGAGTAGGAGTAGACCTTTTCATATCAATCCAAAGCATTCCAGTTATACAAGGGCGAGGACAAAATATCTCACAAAAAGAAGTTCTGTCATTCATTTGATTTCAAGTGAATGTTGTCGAAGGGATTTCTTGAAAAATATGGATTTCAACTTTGTTTTGGAGAAAAGGAAAACATATATGTCAATGAATAAAAGCATGAAAAATTCATATTTAGTGGGTTGCATGCAATCTACACTAGCAGGTTATGATTATCATATTGGGAATGTATTGCTTTGCAGAAAGGCGTTCAAAATGTTGTATTCAATTGGTAATTGTCGTTTGTCAAGAATCCAGGATAGATTGGAAAAGGATCCCACATATTATTCAGAAGCACGTCATAAACGGGAGGTGGGGCCGTTTGCAAATACTGCAAAGACATGGATGAAAGACTTCTTTTCAAATCATGGAGAGTGTATGCCAAATAAAGACACAATACATATTCCAGATAATTTCTCGAGACGAGAAATATTCATGTTATACATGCAGAAGATGTTGAAGGAATTGGTAATTTTATTACATATTCTTATTTTACAAGGATATGGAAAATTGAATTCAACAATGTTCGTATTCCTAAGAAGACAAGGATGGGGATTTGCAGCACATGTGCTTCTCTTAAAGCAAAAAGAAATAAATGTCAAGGGGCAGAAAGAGGTATGTGTTCAAAACATTGTTTTTTAAAATTTGATACTTATCAACTATGAAAATATATTTATTCATATGTTTCTTTTATTTTATGTACAGATTCCGTTGTCAAAGAACTTCAAGACCATCGCAATCAACAAACAAGTGAAAGACAAAAGTTGTATAAACATCGAAAGAAGTGTTATGATCATCCAAATAAATATCTGGGATTGATAATTGATGGTATGGACCAAAAAGAAAACACTTCTTCCACATTTTGTCCGCACGCCAAAAAAATTACAGAAAGAAAATTTCATTCAGTTTCACTTGGTTGGTTGTATGGTATTTAATGAGAAGATGTTTCCAAGAGTTTTCTTCACAACTCCAAATATTCACAATGATGCAAATCTGACCATAACTATAATCCATGATGTGGTTACTCATTGGTCTGGGATTCTTCCTGAATTTTTGTATTTACAATTAGACAACACAAGTCATGAGAACAAAAATCAAGTTCTTTTTGGGTATCTAAACATGCTCGTTGAATTGGGGATTTTTAAAAAGATAAAGGTTGGTTTCCTTCTTGTTGGGCATACTCATGACCATATTGATCAAATGTTCAGTCGTTTTTCAGTAACATTGAGGAGGAAAGGTGTTGGGAGCCTGCCATCATTAATTGAATGTATTAAGAAATCGTACATTCCAGAGCCTATTTTTCATGTGTTGGAAGAAACTATTGACATGCGAAGGTTTATTTTTGGATTGCATGGTGAGGAGAAATGCATTGAAAAAATTAACGACATTAGCTTCTAGCATCAATTTCGTATCAAAAAAATTGATGGGATAACACTTATATGGGGCAAGAAGTATTCAACTATTGAAGAATGGGGACCATCATCAGGTTTAGCATTTTTGAAGTTCATTCCAGAGCGTCCAATGTTTTCATCAAAGATATTGTTATTACAGTCAGTTTCCGAACTCCATAATGCACGAAGGCAGAAGAGAGAGACAAATTATTTTGAATGTCTAGAGGAAATTAAAATATGTATTAGAGATACATATGAATACTTCGATGTTGCTGATTCAGTTTGGTGGGAGTCTTTTTTCAGTAATCAAAGTGATATGATTTCAAGATCAGTAAATGAGGATACGCTTTTGAAGACTCCTTTTTTTTTGCCACAAAATATGCCAAATGAACATGAACATCAAGAAACACACAATGTTGAACAACAACAGCCTCAAGCTATTATTAATTTCCCACAGTAGAGGAAAGAGAAATCTATATTGGTTCTAGAAGATCACGTGCACAACGTGAAGCCATGGAAGACCTTTACAGGGGTTCTGTGCAGGATCTTAAGGAGGGTTGCATGATAGCAGTGTTAGCAGATGAAGATCCACTTGGCTATCCATTCTGGATTACCAAGGTTATAAAGGTCATTAATGAAAATGAAGATATTACAGTTGTTGATGTACATTGGTATGCCACAAGTACCCACCCTTTCAATGGTGTGTACAAGCCAGAGATGGTAGTGGAAAAAAGAATTGGCAGAAAGAGAAAAAGAAAGGGCACAAATATAAATCGTCGCCGCACATATGTCTTAAAATTGGAGGATGTTGACATACTTGTGTATGACTTCAATTTGACAAAGAGAGGAACTCTTCGGTTGCAGACCATAAATATTTTGAAGAAATTGCTACCAGAACAATTACTGTTGAAATGGGACTCTACAGAATGTAGACGTAGATCTACAAGACTTTTGAACTCTGAAATGGTGGGCATGCATGTTGACTCAGATGGAGCACTAGTTGATGAAAGAGAAGAATATGGATCATCTTCATCTGCATCGAGCCATTCATCCGAAGATGTAGATTATGATGGTGTGCCAGAACCTATGGCTGATTTTGAATAACTATCTAAGACACTTTTATGTAATTGATGTTTGCATGGTAACTTGAAATAAAAATTTTGACTTCCATCTCATTTTTCATGAAGTTCCGAGACATTTCTATGTTTGTTGGATTATACGTTTTAATTATGAAGAATTCATTTTTTTAGAATATCGACAATGTAACAATGAATTACAAAAATAATTTATGTTATATTCAATGTACCAATGTTGATATTTTAATTATAAGTAAAATAGAAAATAGAAACTAATATTGAATTTTTAGATTATGCAGTGATATTACCATGATATTATATATTGTTACCATTTGGTATAAGATACTTTTAAAAGTTTTAATAATTATATGCGTCATTGAAACAGAACACTTTGTTTTGATGCTTGATTTTTAGGTTTTGGTTGAAATTATATTTAAATTTGTCTTATGCTAAGATTTAAAAAAAGATAAGTTTTTATTCTTTAAAATTAAAATTACTCTTACTTATTTATGTTTTAAATTGTTAAGTCTTATATTTTCTCCATAATTTCATTGTTCAAGTATGTTGAACACTTAAGATTGAAAAACTTTAGATTTACCTTTATCTTTAAGGTTATGGTTGAAAATAATTACAAATTTGGGGTTGTTTAAAGTCAATATATTTTATGTTTAACAACATGGATGAAAATTGTTCAAAATTATAAGCCCTCTAGACATGTATTTGTTTATCTTTAACATCATCTATCAAAAATTTTAGGAATTTACGATTTTAAAAAATGTCCTAATATGTTGTCTTTAATTCCATTGTCACAAGTGTCAAAATTATGACACAATTTTTTTTTTTGTTATTCCAGCATCAACTGGTTTTGTTTCGAGGGTGTTTTTTCAATCTTTTTGCAACAAACAATTTTGTTTTTAGCATAATTTTAGAAAATGTTGAAATTTGACCTTAAAAAAAAAACAAGTGCGTTCTGGAAGACACACTTTTTTTTGGGGGGGTGTTTTTTCAATCCTTTTTTCAACAAACAATTTTGTTTTTAGCATAATTTTAGAAAATGTTGAAATTTGACCTTCGAAAAAAAACAAGTGCATTCTGGAAGACACATTTTTTTTTGGGTGTTTTTTCATGTTTTTTGAGCGTTTTTGGGCTAGAGTTCCCGTTTTGAGGTCAGGTTATCTATTTCATCGGTAACAGTGTTATATTTGAATTCATAAATTTTCAGAGTTGTTTTTAGTATTTTTTGGAAGCTTTTCCGCTGGTTTTTTAAGGTCTAGGTTCTCTAAAAGCAGGTAAGAATTTATTGAAATCACAAATTTGATGGGTGCACAATCGAAGTGTCCTAGGAGTTTTTCAAGGCGAATCCATATATACAGTGAAAAAAACCAATTTAAATAACACAAATCAAGATTTCACTTCAAAATTTTCAATTAAATTTCAATACAAAAAAATCCAAAAAATCTAGCTAAAAATAACTCCATAATTTTTTTTTTTGTAAATTCGATGGGTCCATTCCATTTTCTATTTATAACTGTAAAGGCAGGCTACATTATGTAAATAATATCTGTTTAGCTTGGCCTCAACCTGCCCGCAGGAAACCAGGTCTGTTGGCCATCTATAAGCATAATACGCTGTCCAAAACTGAAATTGTTTCATTCTCCTATACTTTTCATCCGATGTCTTTTCTATAAGTCCTATACTTGCTTTCTTAAAACATTTAAAACTTCTATTTTTAAACAAATTTATCATCAAAATTTAAAACATATGTTCATTCCTACTATCTAGAAACATACTGCTATATTTCTGACGAAGAGACTGGGGCAGGGTCTTTTGCACTGGTCCCCGGCATATCAGTTTGCTGTAGCTGTTGTAAAATCTGTTGAAGGATTTTTTCTATCCTTCCCACCTTATCATCCAGCCTGCTAACTCTATCCACTGTCTGGTATTGGGTTATCTTTATGTGCTGTAGTTGATCTTGAATTTCTAAAATCTGGCCCTGCATGCTTGTCCCTTGCTTGGCAGCTTCTACCTGAGTATACTGAGGATGGAAACTTTGCATGGCTTTAGCTATTAAGCATTTAACTATCCAATATGTATGGACAGTCTGATTGAAAAGGGTGAATCGTCCCCGCGTATTTCCTGGGTCTTGTATGAAGTCCAGAATATCTGCTTCTGACTCCTGATCTTCAAATTTTGTTTGTATGTCTCTCTCCCATCCTCGAATAATCTGCCTTGTATTAGAGGAATTGCCAATGACATAGGTAGCAGCTAAAGTTTCCAGGTGTTCCTGGTTTGTCTTCCTTCCCCTTTTTTCCTGGACTGGTTCAGCTTGCTCTGGCTGCTTTCCTTTGGCAGCCTCTGTTTTCACTTTTCGTTTTCCCATTAGCACTGAAACCCTATGGACATGCACCAATGCATCAACAGGAACAGTAACAATATAAAAAGTTAGAATATCATGTACAGTGCGCCACCTTTGGTTGTCCATCTCCTGGCTGCCATGCAATCTAATAGACTTAACATTGGTGCTTACACTCTGAGAATTATTAGACAAAACGACTGTATTAACCTTGGGACTTTGGTTCAGGGACTGTAGGTTAACGCACGGAAAATTATACCTGTGCATAGCCTCTCTCTGGGCTCTTGGGTTCAGGACAAGACGACAGTTTGCGGCATGGAAGCCCCAATTGGTATCGGGCCCTACAGTGTGGGCATTGCTTATGAGACGACCCCCATAAGGCTAGAAACAGAAAACCCAAACCCGAAAACGCTGAGAAAATGCTGTGAACCCACCCTCGAAAATGCAAACATTAAGACTCCAACTAACACCCTTCTGAACAGGGCTCATGCACCTAACAGTCCTGAAATTCAGATTCTCACCAATACCCACTAAATCGAACCCACAGCAGAGCTTAGAGCCATTATGACTTAGTAATGAGCCCGGTTCTGGTCCCAGAGGCTCACGTAGTCTTCCCATTTCATACATTTCCAAATGGGAAAGTTTTTTAACAGACTCATACTCAATTATCTCTACAGTACTAGCAATGGCGGACAGTAACAGAACCCAATAAACAAAGTAAGCTTGACTACCACTGGGGTCTCTAAAACATGGCTGGATTGGTTTCTTTAGAGGAATTTTTGGATACAGGATTCGACATAAACTCATCAGGTAATCTTCCATAAAGCGTCTACTATATGCAACAGTATTAGACTTCAGAAGAATGATCAGGATGCATCTTACATACCGTAACAAGATCAACTGAAGCGCCGGCTGAATTCTGAAACTTCTCCTTTGCCTTCTGTTTCCCACAGGAGCCCGCACAAGTTTTTGCATGCGAGAATGAGAAGGTGGAGGACCGCCTTTTACTTGAGCGGTAGATTGACGTGTGTGAGCTGGCCACCCAGCCTGGCCATATTCCCTCTTAACTATCTGCATTGATGTTTCATGTCCTAGCTTCATCATTATCTTGACAGCGGTGGCATTAATCCGCGTGCCCTGTTGCCACGACTCCCATTTCTAATTGCCGGAGGATCACCCCGATCGGGGGGAATAACTCCATAATTTTATAGACAAATTCAAAAGTTGATTAAACCAAAACATCATGAAAAATAAAAATATATGCCATACTATTTATGACGTTTCGGTCATGTTGTGAGTTTCCAATCTCACTGTAATAGAAAAAGCACAACCTGTAAGTACGGGGAGCTTTCCAATCTTGCCGTAAATGTTCTGTGGATGGAGTTTCTCTCTTTTCCAAGCAAACCGATTAAACTCGAGGCCTTTTAACCTTTTCCCGTAGAGATATTTCTTTCACCATTAAAACCAAACCAGATTATTGGTATTTGTGCGTGCAACAACCTGTTGCAGCGGGAATGTCCGAAGAGAAAATGAACACGAGAACTCAAATTAGGGTTTAAGATTTGTAGAACTCAAATTAGGATTTAAGATGATCATTGGTATTTGTGCGTGTGACAATTTGTTACTGAACTTTCAAATTAGGTTTTTTTTTTTTAATAGGGTTATAATTTTGGGTTTTGAATTTTGGTTTTTTCGATTATTTGTATTCATAATTGAATTGTTTATGAGAAAATTCAAGTTTTAAGCTGAAATTTAATTAGTATGAACTTTGATCTTAATTTTGGATTTATTAATAATTAAAATTTTTAAGTGCTTAAAAAAATTTCAATGAAAATTAATGTATTTATTTGATTTTAATGTTGGATGATTTTTTTATAACTAATCATAGTGCTTAAAATACCACCATTTAAAATAAATAGATATATGCTAGTTTATTATTTTAGACTCATCTTAACTCTAGATGCTCTGATACTAGTTTATATAAAAAAAATTGATATCATATGTTGGGTTCAAAAATTATGTAGAAAAAAACAATATAAAAAATAACATGACATATTGGTGTTAAAATACATTGTAACTTTATTTTTAAAATTAGTCTAGATCCATTTTAACCCTGGATTATCAAGTATTGAGGGGAATTAGATCGGGAGTTATTTTTTTTATTATAAAATTGCAGTAGAAGATGCCTCTATGCCAATACTTGTCCAACCATTTTAGTCTATAAATTGAGGGCCTAGGTCCTAGGTGAAATTTATTTTTTTGGCAACTTTTTTTTATACTTTTTAATGCATTTATAATATGTAAGTTGTTGTGAGGTTAATTGTCTTACTTTCTGCTAAAGATAAATTAAACACGAATTAAAATAACATTGTAGTAGAATGAACAAGCTTTCTTGAATGTGTAAAATCCCATAGGGTTCTCTACTTTTGTTTTAATTTTTTTATATCCATTCTCATTGTATAAAAGAGTTTATAACAATTACTTAATGTGTAGAATTTATGTGGTTCTCCATTTTCCTTTCTAGTGTGGGAGATAAGGGAACACCAACCCCTTTCATGAAGAAAGGAATTTATATTTTAGTTAAAACTTCATTGGATCATGATAAACATGATGTGGGGATTTAATGTTCTAATTTTTTTTTTTTTTTTTTTTTTTTTATACAAATTTGGAGGTGCTATACCCATTAAATTCCTAATGAGTCAAAGTGGGAAGGTAGAGAGAATAGAACTCGTAAATTCAAATTGAAATCACCATTCTCTTTTTTATAGTGATGGGCATTGCCTCTTCACTTCTAGTCCTTGAGTTTTTCTAGTGTGATAAAGAATTTGAGTCTCAACAATTCCATGGAGTATTGTGTCACTATGGTATATCTATGTGATCATCATTGAGTTATCTTCAATGTGTGGAGTTTAGAATAAGGAGTTGGTGCATAAATGCTAATATGTGTAAGTTTCGTTTTATAATTGTTTCTTTTCAATACTCAATAAAGTTATTTTATTGATTAGACCATACATCCCTAACAATATTAATTTAATTAAAATGGTGACTTTTAAACAAATAATGTCAATTTAATTATAAGATTATGTCTAAAAACTTGTAGCTTGGCAAGATTTGAATTAAATATGTTCCAAACATGAAAATTTTATGTAAGCATCATTCATTTGATTGTGATATTCAATATGGTCATGATGACTTTGAATTTAATATGTATGTATCTACCAAGAGAGTAGTCAAGAATGTTCATATACCATAAATCTTAGTTGTCTCCCACTCTAGCTCTAGCTCTAGATTCAAACTTTTACAATGTGAGAAATAAAAAGCACAAACTTGAAGGTACATTCAAGTAAACCTTTTAGTTAACGATTTAGTCTACTCAACTAAGGTAGACACACTATAATTGTAGCCTAATTTAATTTTCATCTGAAACATTAAGTACTATAAATGTATGAATTTGAAGTAATACCTTTAAATAATGCAAAACCCTATTTCAAAACTAGAGTACCAAAATAAAATCTAAAAACAAAAATACAATAGAAATGGTCTAACACTAATTTCTAAAAGAAATTATGCAGTGCTTTCCTTGAGCAATATTCTCTAATAAGATGAGTTATTTGTAATTTGGATCAGCCAAAAATTACCTTTTATAAACCTACAATTATGACTCCACCTCAACATCATTGCTTTCCATGTTAGTTCACATCATTGCTTTCCATGTTAGTTCTATGTGAGAGTGAGAATGAAACCTCTTCCACCTCAACATCATTGCTTTCCATGTTCATTCTATATGTGAGATTTAAAATGAAACCTCTTCAAAGAAAATTAGAAAGGGTTATAAATAGCATATCTAAATGGTTTGTAAAAGAATGTTCTAAATCATATTTCTCATGTTAAAAGCTATTTTTAGTTTATTTCCGTGCTTTATTAGAAAAATATTTATGAAATCCCTGAAACATAGATATCACTAGGACTATAAATCTGATGATCAACTCTGCACGTAGAAATGCTTTGAATTTATAGAACATGTTTAATGCAGCAAAAACATAGAAATAACTATTTAGCTTTTTGCAAAATCATAGAAATAGCTATTTAGCTTTTTTAGATTTTGCATCTGCAATAGCTCCACAATTTTATATGCACATAGTGTATGTTACATTTCTTAAAACCCTAACTGGAAATGATATTTTATTACCCTAAAATTTTTCTATAATAAAAATAAATGTGATGATTTATTACCGGAATCATTTCAAGTATAGGAATAAATTCATATTTGTTAGGAGGAAATTTAATGGGTTATTTTATTATACCAAGTGCGATGAGACTTGGAGATATCTCCAGAATTTATGACTTGTAGTTTCTAGGGTTCTTGTTAGTAACAACAACGACATGTAGTTTCTATGGTTCTTTTTATAGTTTTACTTCTAATGATGCAAAACACAGGACTGTACATTATTCTTCTTTGAACATGATTGTACAGTATTCTTCTTTGAATAGTTTCCGCGCGTGATTTAAAGCCAAAATCGTGTGAAGCCGAAAGAGAGAGAAACGTATTCGCAATTTAGAGTCAGGGCAGAGGGCAGAGTTTATTTGTAGTCGGTGCATTATTAAGCAAATTTTTACTTTAATGACATTTTGTTTTTGGCGTGTGCGGTGTTTGTTCATTTAATTAATCATGAAATGAGTCTGTGCCCGTACTGTGGCATTTCTGTCCGTTTGAATTGAAGAATTTTAATGACGTAATCTAGACCAAAACGGTCTGAAAGAGGCAGATATCCATCCCACATAGCATCATACTATCCAGTTTCTCTCCATTATTGTATTAGAGAGAACGCAACCTGTGCGTATGGGGACCCCGGAGCTTTAAAAATTATGAAATGAGTGTGTGCCTGGACTATTTAAGGCGTTTCTGTCGTGCTGTGATTTTCCAATCTTGCTGTAAATGTTGTGTGGATGGAGTTTCTCTCATTTCCAAGAAAACCGATCAAACTTGAGCCCTTTTTAACCTTTTTCCCAGTGGAGGTATTTGTGCATGCGATAACTTGTTACAGCGGGATTATGCGAAGAGAAAATGAAGACGAGAATTATATTTTATAACTGCCATGTGCAGATTGACTTATCAGCATGTGCTGTAGAAGATGCTTCTATGCCCAATACTTCTCAATAAATTGAGAGTCTAAGTGCTATAAATGTAAAGAGTTGAAACTTTTTGGGTTGTTTTTTTGTTTTTTTTTTTCCTGCATTTATAGCATGTAAGTTGTGAGGTTAAGTATCTTTTAAGATTAACTAAACACAAATTAAAATAATATTATTCTAAAATAAATATACTTTCTTGAATGTGTTATAAGGTTTTTTATTTTTTATATCCATTTTCATTATATAAAAGAGTTTAAAACAATTATTTAATGTGTAGAATTTATGTGGTTTTTCATTACCATTTTCCTTTTTATGCCAACCATAGATCCATTTTCCTTTCTATGCCCACCATAGATTGTGGGAGATAAGGGAACACCAACCTTTTTCAAGAAGAAATGAATTAATATCAAAACCATACAAATGGAGCAAGGGTTTAGGAATTTATATTTTGGTTTAAACTTCATTGCATATGATGCGGGGATTTAATGTTCTAATTTGTTTAGTTTTTTTTCTGAACAAATTTTGAGGAGGGCATTGCTTATTCACTTTTACTCTTTGAGTTTTTCTAATGTGATAAAGAATTTGAATTTGACTCTCCACAGTTCCATGGAATATGGAATATTGTGTCATTATGGTATATCTATTTGATCATTGAATTATCTTCAACGTGTAGAGTTTAGAATAAGAAGTTGGTGCATAAATGCTAGTAGGTATAAGTTCCATTCTATAATTGTTTGTTTTTAACAAGGAATTAATATATTTTATTGATTAGACCATACATCTCTAACAATATCAATTTAATTAAAATGGTGACTTTAAAAAAAATTGTCAATTTAATTATAAGATTATTTCTAAAAACTTGTCTCTTAGCAAGATTTGAATTGAAGATGTTCCAAATATGAAAATTTTATCAGTAAGCATCATTCATTTGATTGTGATATTCAATATCATCATGATGACTTTTAATTTACTATGCATGTATCTACCAAGAGAGTAGTAAAAAATGTTTATATACCATAAATCTTAGTTGTCTCTCACTCTAGTTCTAGATTCGATTTTTTATGATGACACAGATAAAAAACACAAACTTGAAAATGACATTCAGGGAAACTTTGAGGTGGCAATTTAGTCTACTCAAATAAGGTAGACACACTAATTGTAGCATAATTTAAATTTCATTGAAACATCAAATACTATATGAATTTGAAATAATTAAAAAAAAAAAACAAATAATCAAAATACTAAAATTAAAAATAATTAAAATTACGAAATTTAAATTAAAAAAATAAAAAATAAAATAAAAAGAAAATTAAAAATTATTTAAAAAAAATTAAATTAAAGAAAACATGTATATATATGAAAAATAATTTTTCAAAAAAAATAACAAATTCTTTTTTAGTTAAAAAATAAAAATTTAAAAATAAAAAATAAAAAAATAAACACATTATTAAAATTAAAAGTTAAAAAAAAATTAATACTTGGGTCTGTGGTGATGCGGTGAATTTTCTGGATTGATATACTTGGGTGTGCGGTGAATTTTCTGGATTAATTTTTGGGTCTACGGTGAAAATTTTGTGGTGAATTTTCTCCATTACTACTTGGGTCTGCTGTGATTTTTTCTTGATAAATTTTCGGGCCTGGGCACTTGAGGTTGCTGATATTCAGGTGCACACTTTCCTTATGTTTTTCTAATACATATCTGCTCATATATTCTCAAGTATGAATAATTCACCACAGCTACCAAATATTACCAAAGGTAGACCTAGCACAGTTACTCTACAGAGCATTTATATACTATATAGAGTCTTTAGAGAAATGTAGAGAAGAAAGAGAAGTCAAACTACAAACCGAGTTAGAAGCCATGCTGGAAAACAAATTCACATCTCTTGAAGACAAGATCCAAAAACAAATAGAAAATAAAATAGAACTATTGGAGAATAAAATGGAGGCAATGGAAACTAGGTTGTAGGTCATAGAAAAACAAAACCAAGATACGAACCAAACATCCCAGCAAGGAGATGCTGATAATATAGAGAGTCTTAAAATGAAGGACATGATTAAAGAACTAGAAGAAAAATTTAACAACAATCTCACCCTAAATAGTGGGGAAGGTAAATTAGATATCAAACCAATTAAAGATGAAATGAAAAAATTGATCGAATTAGACCATGAGCGTAAAAAGGGCCTTGAACCTTATAATCTTCAGTTTGAAAGAGGAGGTAGACGAGGATACTTTAGCCATAGCCCAGATAGAATTACATAATAGATTACAAATTGAAACCACGTGTCTCACAAAAGCAACAAGGTTAGCGAAATTAACTGAGAATAAAGGAAGGCGGATCCAAATAAAAGTGAGCTCTACTGACCATAAGTATGACATACTTAGTAAAACCTCAAGTCTAAAAGGAATGAGAATATTTATAAACAAAGATCTCATTCCAAAAGATCAAGCAGAATTAAGAAAGGAGGTTCAAAAGGTAAAATAAGCTAGGAAGGAAAATGGGCAATAATCAAAAATAGAAAAGTCGTTATTCGAGATAGAAACCAAAAATATAGTAATAAATAGCAATTCAACATGCTTCGAATTCTTTCTTGGAACTGTCGAGGCTTTCCATGGAACAAAGGCCCCAAGCTAAGTTGGATCTCAAATGATGTTGATATTATATTGCTTGTTGAAACTTGGGAGCACGAAGAATCTAAGGTCCCTAACATATATGGCTTTGAACTATGGTCTACCTGGAACAAGCGATCCTCCAGTAGAGGCATTGGGGCATAACTTGCTACATTAAGAAGAACATCTCCCCCCATGCTAGGATTTATAAAAACGACCCTTACAACCAATAAAGTTGGATTGAGATTACTGACATTAATGATAAAAAGACCTACATAACAATTTGTTATTTTTCCCCCAATAATTCTAACTTCTATAAGAAAAAGAATCTAGATAAAAATAGTCCTTACAATGGTTTAGAGAATGATATTTCTAGCCTAAGGAATGAAGGTAATATCCTTTTAATGGGTGACTTTAATGCTCGAACTTCAAGCAACCAAGCTACTCTTCTAAGCAATCATTCCAACCCCAATCCTCTTTGGTTAGACGAAGACCTTACTCTGGCTAGTCGGTACAAAAGGAGCTCTGAAGACCTCGGAGATAATTTGTTTGGGTCGGAGCTAGTCAAGCTCTGTAGTGCTCAGGATCTGATAGTTTGCAACGATCTAAAGAAGTGGCCCAATTCTAGAAAGATGACCTGCATCCATGGGCTTGGTAGGAGTGTGGTAGACTATGTTATTTCTGATCTCCCTTTATACAACGAAATAATAAATTTTGACATCTTAGATGACCACGAGCCTAACTGTGATCATAGGCCTTTACTCATAACTCTCAATTTGGTCATGCATAGAGATCCCATAGAAGATAATCCTTATAGTCAAAAGAACTTAATCTTTGATAGAAATAAAAACAATCTCTTTCTAAATGAATTAAAAACTAATTTGCTTCATTTATCTAGTATAGACAACATAGATGACCTCTATCATAATTTACTACAACCCTCTCATATTCTATGAACAAGTTCTCAATTGAAGTCTCAAGTAATAAAAGAAATAACAAAACCAACCCTTGGTATGACAAAGATTGTAAAAGTGCAAGGAGAGCAATTAAGGAAGATGTTGATGAATCTCTCAAAATTAACAAGATTAAAAACTACAAAGCCCTAACTAAAAGGAAGAAAGGCAATATATTCGTAAAAGACAAGAGAATCTCTTACACCTCTCTAAGGTGGCTCCTAAGAAATTCTGGAGACAGATTCTAACTAGGAAAACTAAAGATAATAATAAAATTGCTTTACATGACTGGAATTCCTATCTTAAAAATATTTATGAATCTTCAAATGCCAGGGATTTTGAAACCCTGCTCACAACGAAAGAATTTTTCTCATTAGAAGACATTGATTTTGGGGTTAAAAGCCTAGAAAATGGTAAAACTAAAGACATTGAAGGTTACCAGGCAGAAATCTTAAAAATTGGAGGTCTTGTCCTCATCCCCCACATCCACAAGCTTTTCAACCAAGCAGTCAAGCAAGGGTTCCCTAAACCTTGGACTCAGAGCCTCATTATCCCTATTTTTAAAAGTGGGGATACAAATATCCCCTCTAATTATCGAACAATTATGATCAACCCTCTCTTAGCCAAGTTATATGGTATTATTTTGGAAAAGAAGTTGAGCATTGGGCTTGAAAGTGAAAGTAAGCAGGCTAAACGCCAAGTGGGTTTTAGATGGAAGCACTCAACAACGGACCACCTCGTTATGCTTAGGATCAATGTGGAAGAATGTTGCAATGATAAATCCAATCTCTTCTATTGCTTTGTGGACTTTAGAAAGGCTTTTGATACGGTTCCTAGAAATAACCTATGGAATAGATTAGAAGAGCTAAGCGTTCCTTTCGAGCTAAGAGCGGCCGCTATAAGGTTATACGAGAATGTAATTTCCAAGTTAAAGAGCAATGAGGGGTGGACGAAAGATATTAAGTGTAATATCGGAGTTAAACAATTTTCTCCCCTACTGTTGGTATTTTACATCAACAATGAGAGGTGTTTTGGGAAGCCGAGGATATTACTTCAGCACGATCTTAGCTGGGATAGGCATCATCCTTCTTCTCTATGTTGACGATATTGTTCTTCTGGCAAGGTGCTCTTCTGATCTTGATAAGCAACTTAGACTTCTTAAGGATTTTTGCTCTACCATGGGTATGACTGTTAACACTAACAAAACAAAAGTTATAATTATCAAATCCAAGAAGGACGCTTATGCTAATTTTGTGTATGACAATAGAAACTTGGAGGAAGTGTCTTCTTACAAGTACCTAGGAATTGATATTCATCACAAGCTCAACTGGAACTATAGCATTGAGAAAAGGATTAATGAAGGGTGGAAAGTTTATTTTGGTCTTGGAAATAATTTTAAAAATATGTGTCTGTAATGTGGGATGACGGGATGAAAGAAGTTCCTCTTTGAGCATGATCACTCATTATATATATGGATGTGAGGTTTGGGGATTGCGACATCTCTAGAGAATCTGGAGAAAGGTGAGCAATTCCAGAGCGTTTCTTTATATAACCTTGGTCAAAAACATTTACCCTATCTATTCTCCTTATAAGTGGTCTTTGCCCTATCGAGGACTAGCTATGACTAGGATTCTATTGTACAAACACAAGCTCATGTATAGAATATGAACTTCCTAAGCTAGCTTTAAATTCCATCAAAATCACCTAGAGGCTTACACGAGGTTGGTGCTCTGAAATGCAGGGCTGGATTTCAAACCATTGGGAGATCGACGAGAATTTTGCATTGCAAAACATTAATAACATTAAAAAAATTGTAACTTCTAAGTTCAAAGAAAAAATGTGGTCTGAGAAAGATCTAACAGCTAGAAGAAAATTAAGATATTATAAAGAGGTCATCAACCCCACCCTAGAAGATCAAAAGTATTTATCTGTTTTAACTAGCTCAAAAAAAAAAATTAATATAGCCAATATTAGAACGAACTCTCATGAGCTCCATAGTGAAACAGGTCGTTGGACAGTTCCTAAAAAGCCTACATGGATGAAGGAGTTGCCATCTATCTGAGAATATGAACATGAGGATGAAAATCACTTCCTCTTAGAGTGACCCGCGTACGGAAACATTAGAGCTCAATTTCATAATCTTTGTTGCAATATTGACCTTCCTAGCCTTTTAAGATGTCAAAACTATAGTGAGCTCGGGAGGCTTCTCTCCAATCTTTTTGAGCATAGGAATAAAATCTTAAATCAAATTAAATAACTCTTTTCTTTAGGTCCGACAGACCAAAGATTGGTCTCAGTGGACGTTAACCACCACCACCATCATCATCATCATTATATATATATATATATATATATTTTATAAAAAAATGAATTAAAGAATTCGTAATAATAAAAAATTAAAGAAAAATTAAAAATAATAAATAAAAAACAAGGTTTAATTTAAAAAATAATTAATTAATTAAAAGTTTATTTAAGTCCTAGTCGCTGCTAGCTCTTCGCCACTCGTCGGTCGAGCACTGCGGCCGCTAGGGTGGCGGGGGTCGATTCCCCCCGCTTGTCCGCTAAGCCCCATGGTCCTATGGTGGGGATGACCAAGGCTTTACTATGACCTTTAATTATTTTATTTATTTATTTATTTATTTTTAATTTATTTTTTCTATTTTTTAACAAATTTTTTTAATTCTTTTCTATATATTATTTTTTTAATATATTTTGTATTTTTTAATTAATTTATTTATTTTATATTTTATTTTATTTTTTTAATTTAAAAAAATGATTTTTATTTTTATTATTTATAAATGTATTTTTCATATATATATATATATATATATATATATATATATATATATATATATATTTAAAATTTTATTATTTTAAGATTTTTATTTTTATTTGATTTTTAAATTTATTTTATTTTTTTTAAATTTAAATTATTTTTATTTTAATATTTTATTTTATTTTTATTTTTAATTAATTTTAAAATTTTTATTTTATCATTTTTTTAATTATGTGGTTTTTTTTTAATTATTTTTTTATCATTAAAAAAATAATATTTGTTTTTGGGTTTTATTTTTATTTTTTTATTTGTGCAAGTGATATTTTATCTTTAATATAAGGCCTAAAAATCGTTGGAATTTTATTTTCATAAAGGTGATATTTTATCTTGAATGTTATCCTTAGATTTTCAAGACTTTTCAAAAACATGATATTAGATTATCTTTAATACCATGCATAAAAATTGTTGAAATTTTAATATTTTTGATATTTTATCTTTAATGTCATGTTTATCGTTGATTTAATGTCATTATTAAAAATCGTTGACAATTTACCCTGAAAAGAAAAAGACGTTATTCCAACATTAACACTTTTTGATTTCAAAGTGTTTTTTGCACACAAAAAATTGACAATGTTATTCCAACAACAACACTTGTATTTTTCACACTTGTATTTTTTTAAAAATAATAATAATAATTTTTTTTTAATTAAAAAATAAAAAATTTTAAAATTTTAAAAATAAACAAATTAACATCCACTAAGACCAAACTTTGGTCTATCGGATCTGAAGAAATGAATTATTTAGTTTGTTTTAACATTGTACTCATGTGCTCAAAGAGTTTGGAGAGAAGTGTCCCAAGCTCACTATAATTTTGACATGTTAAAAGGCTAGGAAGGTCGGTATCACAACAAATATTATGAAACTGAGATCTAATATCGGTGTACGCAGGACATTCTAAGAGGAAGTGTTTTTCATCCTTAATGTTCATATTCTCACAGAGATGACAGATTCTTTCCACCCATGGTGTTTTAGGAATTGCCTAATGACCTGTTTCACTATGGAGCTCATGAAACTTTGTTCTTATCTTGGCAATATTATTTTTTTCTTCGAGCTAGTTAAAACAGAGAGATACTTTTGATTTTCTAGATTAGGGTTGATGACCTCCTTATAATATCTTAATTTTCATTTAGCCTCTAAATTTTTCTCACACCACGTTTTCTTTTTAATCTTAGAAGTAACAATATTTTTAATGTTATTAATATTTTGCAATGCAACATTTTCGTTGATCTCCCAATGGTTTAACCAAGCCTTGGTATCTTTATACCAACCTCGTTTGAGTCTTTGTTGGTTTTGGCTGGAATTATATATATATATATTAAATTTTAAAAAAATAAAAATTTTAAATTTTAAATTTTAAAAATGAATTAAAAAATTAGTAATAATAAAAATAATAATAAAACAAAAAAATTAAAAAAAAATAAATAAAAAACAAATTTTAATTAAAATTAAAAAATTAAAAAATTAATAAAAAAGTTAATTAAAAGTTGTATTAAAGCCCTAGTCCTTGTCGCCACGGGGTCGCTGAGCTCATCTGACAAGCGACCGAGAGCTGCCAACTCTCCGCCACCCGTTGGCCAAGCACTGCGGCCCCTAGGGTTGCGGGCAAGCCTTTAGTATGACCATTAATTTTTTGTTTAATTATTTTATTTATTTATTTAAATTTTTCATTTTTTCATTTTTTTTTTAAATTAATTTTATTTTATTTTATTTTTTATTTTTTTTTAATTTTAATTTGAAAAATGTTTTTTTCTTTTTTAATATTTTTTCATATATTTATATGCATTTTTTTAAAATTTAAATTATTATTTAATTTGTATTATTTTTGCATTTTTATTTTTTATTTGCTTTTTAATTTTTAATTTTCCTTTACATTTAAATTTCTAAATTTAAATTAATTTTTATATTTTATTATTTTTAAATTTTTCATTTTCATTATTTATTTTATAGTTTTTTTAATTATGTGGTTTTTTATTATATATATATATATATATATATATATATATATATATATATATATATATATATATATATAATTTAATTTTCTTTTTTACAAGTGATATTTTATCTTTAATATCATGTATAAAAATCGTTGGAATTTTATTTTCATAAAGATGATATTTTATTTTGAATGTCATCCTTGGATTTTCAGGGCTTTTCAGAGACATGATAATAGATTATCTTTAATTCCATGGGTAAAAATTGTTGCAATTTTAATATTTTTGATATTTTATCTTTAATGTCATGTTTATTGTTGAAATTTTAAGGTTTTTCAGAGATGGTATTTTATCTTTAATGTCATTATTAAAAATTGTTGACAAATTACCCCAAAAACAAAAAGACGTTATTCCAACATTAACACTTTTCGTTTTCAAAATGTTTTTTGCACACAAAAAATTGACGACGTTATTCCAGGCTTTAATACAACCTTTAATATTTTTATTTATTTATTGATTTTAATTAATTTATTTATTTATTTTATTTTTGTTTTTTTAAGTTATTTATTATTATTATTATTTAAAAAAAATTGGTTTAAATAAATTTTTTTTCTATTATTTAAAAATGTATTTTTCTTATATTTATATGATTTTTTTTTTTAATTCCAGTTTTTGTTTAAATTTATTTATTTATTATTTTATTTTAATATATATATATATAATTTTAACTAATTTTAAATTTTTTATTTTCATTATTTATTTTATCTTTTTTTAATTATGTGTTTTTTTTCTAACTTAAAAAATTAATATTTGTTTTTGTTTTTATTTTTTGTTATTTTTTATTTTTATTTTTACAAGTGATATTTTATCTTTAATACCATGTCTAAAAATTGTTGGAATTTTATTTTCATAAAGGTGATATTTTATCTTAAATGTCATCCTTGGATTTTCAAGGCTTTTCAGAGATAAGAAAATAGATTATCTTTAATACCACGCGTAAAAATTGTTGCAATTTTAAGATTTTTGATATTTTATCTTTAATGTCATGTTTATCGTTGAAATTTTAAGGTTTTTTAGAGTCGTGATATTTTATCTTTAATGTCATTATTAAAAAATTTTGACACTTTACCCCGAAAAGAAAAAGACGTTATTCCAACATTAACACTTTTCGTTTTCAAAGTGTTTTTTGCGCACAAAATATTGACGACGTTATTCCAACAACAACACTATTCCTTTTCAGGTTGTTTTTTTCACACACAAAATTGGCGACGTTATTCCAACAGCAACACATTTCGTTTTCAAGTTTTTTTTTTCACACAAAAATTTGGCGATGTTATTCCACCATCAACACTGTTTATTTTGAGGGTGTTTTTTCAATCCTTTTTTCAAGAAAAAAATTGGTTTTTAGCATAATTTGTTTTTGGTTTTTTTTTCATGTTTTTTGAGTTTTTTTGGGCTAGAGTTCTCGTTTTGAGGGAATGGTTCCCGTTCGATCGGTAACTATGTTATATAAAGTTGTTGTTGTAATATATATCCACACAAATATTCTTGGTATAAATTTAAACAAATGCAAAGTGCGAGAGTAAAGCCCAAGTGTTGAGAGTTACTAATATATGCTTCAACGTGTTACATGGTCAATCTCTTCCAAATATTTTGTATGGGGGCGAATGTATATAGAGTGAACATGAGGTAGTATATTCTATTTAGATTGCATCGAGCTTAGGATGTATGTTTTCCTCGCTCTTTGTTTCTATTGAGTATATAGTCTTTAGAGTTTTGATGAATTCAACATGATTCTAAATTGAGGGGATTTTCATGGACATATTTCAAATCTTGTTTTAACTCTTTTTGGGAGCATTTAATTCTTGTTTAAGCATTTAGTTAGCGTTATCCAAAATGTACCTAAGGTTTCTATACATGATATACATGATATATATACATGAGGTTGCAAGTTTCTACATATTGTATATGAATCTCTAAATTGTTTATGTTGTAATAGATATCCACACCAACATTGTTGGTATAAATTGAAACAAATGCATAGCAGTGATACTAATGTCCAAGCATTTAGCATCATTGATATGTGCTTCAAAATTTTATATGGTTGGTCTATTCGAAATATTTTGTATGTGGGTAATGTATATAATGATAGTGAACATGAGGTATCATATTCTATTTAGATTTCCTAGAGTTTTGGGTGGATGTTTTCTTACTTTGTGCTTCTGTTGAGTGTATATTCCTTGGGCGTTTTGAAAAATTCTAGATGATTCTAATTTGAGGTTATTTTCATGGTGGTACTTTTAACTATTCTTGAGGGCATTTAGACCTTGTTTAGCAAGCAATTAACATGCTACAAAAATCTTCCTAAGGTTTCTAGTTAGCGTAATTTGGGGGTTGTAGGTTTCTATGTGTTCACGTCTATAAATATCTAAACCATTTTCATTTTAATAGATATCCACACTAATATGCTATTATAATTTGAAACAAATGTGTAGTGGCGAGACTAAATTCCAAGCACCAAGGGTGTCTTCCCTAGTGATTTCAAGGAATCATTACGCAAGAGATAAATCAAGTATAATGCCTCCTATATTAATTACTCACAACACCAACACTAGGTCAAGATGTTCAAGGTGAGAACAAGGTGGTTTATTCAAAGCAAGAATTTCCATATTTGATTGTGAGGAGTTTTTAAGTCAATTTATGATATTTAACAAGTTAAAATAGGTCAAGTTGGTATCCCACACTATTTGTTACCCACCAAAGCACCCAATAGGAGAAATTTTCTCCTAGATTTATTTTCAACAAGCAGCCAACAACCCTTGACAACTGTCAGTGTTGTCGATATATTGCATCAGTTGATCTCCGCTCATTGATCCAATTATATGTCCCCTCACCCATATGTTGAGAGCATATGTTTGAATGTGGCCCATCCAATCCAAAATTAATTTCACTATGAAATCAAGTGATTATTCTTTTTTTAGCACATTGGGTATGGATTATTGGGTGACTTAGAAGGAGGAAGGGTTTTGAATGTAGTCTTTTTCCCTCACCTTAAATTTGTGTTGGGCGGGGGGTTATAGCTTCAGGATGGGCACTAATTGGGAAACCCCGACTTTGGTAGCGTGATTTCGTTTTCCCGCTTAATGTTTTTCACTCCCCTCCACAGATTACATGCCCTATTTCATCATCTTCCCTCTCTGGGTCCACAATGCTTTGGTACTTCCCCTCCCCTTGTCCACATGTCTGGGTCATTCCTGGAACGTTGCCTCGAAGGTTGATGAAGCATATCATGGTCACATACAAAAGGAAATAATATCGCAAAATGAAAAGTTGGGACATTATATTAGTGCGTGGGAAAAAGCCAAATATAAGCTCTACCCTTTCATTATGGCCATCACCCTAGTTCCTAGGGCCCAATGAGTGCCCCCCATATCATTAAGGAACCCATGCATATCCCAACCCTTGATGGGAAATGAACTTCCCTGCCTTAAGGATGTAATAATTGTTTATATCATACACAACATGCTCTCAACCCCTAGAGCCCGGAGTAGTATAATTAAAAAAAATGAAGAAAAGGCAAAAGGAAAATGGAAAAGAGTGAAAAAACAAAGGTTGGGGTAACTAAATCTGTACACCCAAATATGTGTACATCCATCATCATTACCACCCTTAAATCTATTTCATTTGGCCTTGAGACCCCTGTGTCCCAATCCAAATCATCATTATCCACATGAAGCCTATCACTTGAAGGATGTACCTAGGACATGTAATTCCCTTTAGGGGCTGGGAACACCTAATAAGGTTGTTTATTAGTGACTCCTACCTAGGGAGGTAACACTATTACATGCTAAAAGCCCCAAATTTGGAAGGGAATTATGAAGTCTCCTTTGTGCCCTTTATTAACAAGATTGGTTCACTTAGATGCACTAATGAATTATTGTACTTGATGGTGAGGAGATGCATTGGATCTTATGCATAATTGGAAGGTGGTTTCATCATGGGTTGGGCAACTTAACTGGGGCCTAAGCCCACTAGAGGATCATATTGAGTAGGGGATGCGTTGATAGCCATGGGAATCTATCATGTGATAGATAATTATCTCATCTCATGGGAACGATTAGCACCTTCAACAACTTGTTTGTTTCCCCACATTATTCAAGAGATGATGCACTTGGACCAAATTTTCCCCCAACCGGCTTAACAGTGTACACATGGTTTGGTAGTTGATCCAAGGCCCAGAGGAGGTTTATCTCACCCTTGAGACATGCGAGGGAATGCACCATCTTCAAATCACTCTTTTGGGGCAGTCTATATGCTTATCTTTCACCAGGAGACCCATGAGACTAGTATTTGTGCTTCAAACCCACTTTGGGGCACCACACGATGAATTACATGGATATGAAGGGGGCATCCCCTTGTGCATAATTTATGGAGCCCTCTCTCTCATTTTGGCACTCAGGGGACTTAACATGGTCTTCCAATGACCTCATTTCATCGTGACGTCATCATTTCAAACTACTATTGGAAGGTTTATTCATAATTTTTGGAGCTACTTCACGGGGCTTGTCACCCAGGACTTGTTTTGGCACATTAAAATAATGTTAGGGGATTAGAATAGGAATTCAAACTCTTAGAGGTCTCATATAAATAGAACTAACTCTCATTGTGAGAGAGCATCATCATCACTTAGACTTCTCTTGTAAATATAATTTTGTACTTCTATTCTTGGATGAATTGGGGCCTATTTGATGCATTTCAATATCTTTGGAAGCTAGATTTTCAATATTTTTTGGAACTACTTCTTTGATATATGGTTGGATATATCTCTTGGCATCTTGTAAGTGTTATTTTATTGAATATTTTTCTTGGAATAATGCCTAACATGTGGAATTATTGCAACTAACTAAATATTTTATGCCCTAATCAGTTGAATATCATTTTAAAATATTGTTTGGTTGTAAATTGCACATGTTACTCATTGTATGACAATTATATGAATGTTCCTAGTGGATTGAAATTTGGTTTTCTTCCATGAAATTCCATAGGTCTTGGGTGGGTAAATCTTAAGGCTTGGTTGCTAGTCATCCAACTTTAGCCTCCTTGAAGATGAATTTGGAAAATTTCAAATCATCATAGACTCCATAGCTAACGTAATTGGGTAGGTGCATGAACATTGGTAATCATCGCCTCTCTCCCTTTTATCTCCTCTAAATTTTCGACCCCTCTCCTTTGGACGACTAGCTAGGGCATCCTACAAATTTCATTAGAGAAGAAAATTTGCAATTTGTTTGGATATAACTCTCCCTTAGTGTTTTCTCTAAAGCATCTCAAAATTTGGTTGAGTTGCCATGGTGGATTCTCCATAAACTTTGATTCCCTAGGTGTGCCCTAGAAGGGAAACCTAACTTGAATCTCTTAGATAGGTGGCTTTCTTGAGGATCATATGAACTTAGTATTTAGTGGGATAAACCCTAAGAGACCCTTTCCTTTTTCTTACCTTGACCTAATAAATACTTTGGCAATGCAATGCTTCAAAGAAGCTAAAGTCTCTCCAAGAAAGACCTAGGAGGAAAATCTAGACTTAGGGATAGTCAACGATGATGAGTATGTGCAAGGTCAAGACTTCCAAGATGAAATAGGACTTATCAAGAAGCTTTGCAAGATGATTGGGCCTCTCCTTGAATTGGCCTTGTGAAATCACTCCATACTTGGTCATTGGCATATCCATTTCGAGTGATTTCCTCCTACCGGGACTCCTCCCAATGGTGAAAGTCCATAAAGAGCAGCGGACATTGACTGAGGTGACAGTGGGTCTTTGTCCCATTGTTGTCATTTGGTCTAGTTGTTGTCCCATAGGTCCCCCTCCTCGGGACGTGCTGTGGCAACACTATCAAAAGAAGAAAAAGCTATGGATGGTATAAAATAGTATACTTAAACAATATATAAAGTTATAATATTAGCAATATGATCCCTTTACAAGAAAAATATCAAAGAAAACTAGGGTTTTAGGAACTAACTATTTCTAAAATTTTAAAGAGTACATAAATCAACAATACAATAAATGATTTAAGATCTACTTCTAACTCTAGACGTCTAACCTAACTATGTTTTAAAATTAAGGTATAGTTGTCACAAACAGTAATTTAAACCTAAAACATATAGAAATTTTCCAGATTTGATTGTGAGGAGTTTCTAAGACAATTTATGCTATTTAACAAGCTAAAATAGACACTATCAAAAGAAGAAAAAGTATGTGTGGTGTAAAATAGTATACTTTAGCAATATATCAAGTTATAATAGTAGCAAATGATTCATTTTACAAGCAAAAGATAAAAGATTACTATTTCTAAAATTTTAAAGAGTGCATAAATCAACAACGCAATAAATGATGATAAGATCTATTTCTAACTCTAGACATTTAACCTAACTATGTTTTTAAAATTAAGGCATAGTTGTCACAAATAGTAATCTAAACCTAAAACATATAGGAAATTTACAGATTTGATTGCAAGGAGTTTCTAAGACAATTTATGATAATTAATGAGTTAAAATAGGTCAAGTGGGTGCCCGACGTACTATCAAAATAAGAAAAATCCAGGGATCGTGCAAAATAGTATAGTTTAGCAATATATCAAATTATAATGGCATAAAATTATCCCTTTTACAAGCAAAATATCAAAGAAAACTAGGGTTTTAGAAACTAACTATTTCTAAAATTTTAAAGACTGCATAAATCAACAATGCAATAAATGATGATAAGATCTATTTCTAACTCTAGACGTTTTACCCAACTATGTTTTAAAATTAAGGTCTAGTTGTCACAGACAATAATCTAAACCTAAGACATATAGAAAATGTTAAAATTTGGTTGCAAATCATTAGAGAACTTTTGAGGTCTAAAATAGGCATCCTAAGAAAAATGTACAACCAAAATAAACTTTATAAGAACCAATAGGATTCAAGATGACGATGTCAACCATGGGTGATGATTCGCCATTTTTGGGGTAAAAAAATAAAAATATTAAAAAATAATAAAATAATAAAACTACTTTTTCAACTTGTATTTTAAACTTATCTCCCTAAGGTTTTATTCAAATTTCAAGTGGGGCTACTCGTTGGATGAAAAATTTAATTCCTCATCCAAGGATTACCCATGTTTCATACTTTCTATGAACCCTACTACATGAAAAATTATAATTACATGAAACATCATGATTGCAATCATGTTTTGAATGCATTTCTTATTTTTCGTGTACCAGGGTCCATTGAAAGTATACAACATGGGTAATCCTTGGATGAGGAATCAAATTCTCCATCCAATGAGTGTTCCCGCTTGAAATTTGAGTAAACCCATAGGGATATAAGTTGAAAATACGAGTTGAAAAATAATTTTTTCTTTTTTCCCTCTAAAATTTGATGATGTAATCTAATCTTATTTTATTATTTCATCTATTATTTTATAATTTTCTTAAGAGGCCCATTTTAGTCAAAATTCCCCTAAAATATGATGATGTAATCTAATCTTATTTTATTATTTCCACTCTTATTTTATAGTTTTTTTAGGAGACCCATTTTAGTCCTCAAACTTCCCGTAATGATTGACTATTGGGATAGAGTAGTCCCTACTATTATTTTTGGGCTAATGGAGTAATGACTCACTTGAAGAAGGAAAAACATGGATTTAGGGTGATAACTAAGGTTGTCCACTACTAACTTAGAGGATCTTCCTATAAGGTGATAACTCTGTTTGCCCACTACTAACCCTAGAATATCCTTTTATGAATTTTACAATATTTTAAGACAATATCAAGGGAAACATCTCCACTAGAACCCTTCCCAAGGTTTACAAGATAGGTTATATCTAAGAATCATACAGAGAGAATGCATCCTCACCACTAAGCATATTTGCACCTAATACATTAAAAAATAAATTACAAAGACTTAAAAATAACACCTATTAGGTAAATAATTTCCCATCCATAAACCCTAGCCATGAATCATGCATCAAGCTTGAAAAATAATTCACAATTCATCTATTCAATAGGTCACATAATTCACTCATCCATAGCTAAGATAAGAATGTGAGAGTAGAAAAGTAGTAGTGTATCTCCACAAGTAGCAACAATTGAAATAGAGGGAGCACTCCCCTTATTTATATGAAGAAGGCAAGGGATCTACCTCTACAAGGTGAGTATGTCTAAGGTCGACCTCAAAATATGCCTCTACAATGAAGAATGAATGCTCAAACATGAATTCATCCTCAATAAATGTTCCATATAGGTCACACATGTGAGTTGAATGAGAAAATAAATTTGACATCCCCTCCAAAATAGGGTAATAATGCTTCAAAAGTCATGTCTCCTCATCAAAAGTTGTGACTTCTCACTCAAAATTCATGTCATTTCATCATAAAGTACCAATTAATTCTCCATCATGTTGAAAAAACATTAGAAATTATTATAGGTAGCATATCTAGATGGTTTGTAATGCCCTTGGCCAAGAATAGTTGATATGAGGAAGTTAAAAAGGAAAATGGTATTGGAAGGAAGGAAGCTCATAATTCTAAAGAGGGAAAAAAATAAATAGAAGGGGGTTTAGAATTAGAGGATTTATTAAACAATAGAGTTCAATGATAGTGGTTTTGTTGTAGTTGGCTGCTATAACAGGTTGTAAAGAGCTATATGTTGGATTCTCTTATATTAATAATAAAGCATAATATGTGTTTGTTGGTGTTTTTCTCCACCTCAACTTCGCTGCATTCCACATTAGCTCTATGTGTGAGTTAGAATGAAACCTCTCCAAAGAAAATCTAGAAATGGTTATTTGTAACAAATCTAGATGGTTCATAACACCCTTGGCCAAGAATAGTTGATATTAGAAAGTTATAAAAAAGGTAGTGGAAGGTGTTAAATGTTGTAGCTATGGTTGGTCTTCATAATCAATATTTTAGCCATTGATGTATTTACAATGTTAAATATAAAGCATGTTCTTCATGATATTGTCAAAAGTTTAAAATATATGACATGTTCTTCATGTTAGGTTTCAAAGAGAAAAATTATGAATTTTGGCTCCTAAATGACCTGGTCAACCCACCTACAATGGCAAGTCGACCTAGCTTCTAGAGGCACCCATTCAACCTCTTAAGACTCTATATATACACACATTTTTTCCTCCACCAAAAGTAAGAAATTTGGTCTGTCTGAGGCAAGCAATAGGATATGTCTGATGCAAGAAAAGGAGGACGAATTTGAGCAATAAAAAGAAAGAATGTTCTGATCTTTTGTGGAAAGAATAGGGATGACTCTGAGGAGAAGAAGGAATGAGACTGATTCAAAGACAAATCTTAGATAAAGAGAAAGTTCAAATCTTTGGCAAAGCATTTGGGCAACATAAATAAGTTTTTCTCGAAAGAAGAAAAAGATCGAATTTGTTGGACAATTTGGAGGGCATTTGACCCGGTTTGACTTGGCTATATTGTTAGTCAGTTTGACCTAGTATATGATTTTATGTATCTCTGTTGGACTTGATATTTTCTCTAAGGAAAAGGTTGTTGGGTTTTTCCCCCATGTGGGTTTTCCCAGGGTAAACTCTTGTGTCTCTTGATTGATTGTATCTCTATGGTATTATTGACATTTTGTTTCTACTATTGATATCTCCTGTGTACTTTATTTATGATGAATTTGAATGCAAAAAAAGAATGTAATATATCATAAGAAGTAATTATAAGATAAGAAGATCCCTAAAATTTCAACATGGTATCTAATTTGGGATATGAGAGCAGTCTTGTAGTAGTCAACTTACAATCTAAATTTTGAAAATGGAAGGAGTAGATCTAAGGGAGACCAAGATTTATTTGTGCCCTTATCCTTATGTTGATAGTAGTACGAATTCAATAAGGTCGAGTATCTTAGAGAATATAGATCAAAGGTACATTCTTAAGGTCAAAGTGTGCTAATAAAGGGTCGAAGCCCTAATAAAATCTCAAAAGGCCAAATTTCATTGAAGAAGTCTGAAACATATGCCTTCATCTTATTACAGGTAGGTCGAAGTTTCATTTTGTACTAACATTCATATAATAATAATGATGCATCGTTAAGCTTGAGAGAAGGTAGAAACACGCTTGGAAAAATGTCGAAGACTTGAGTAAAGTTGGTTTGTTTTCAGGAGGGTGAGAAAGCCTTAGACATATTCCATCAGGCTAAATCTCATAACCTCATATTGAAGTTACCTTAGTGAGTTATAGAGGTTAAATAGCCTCAGTAAGTTGACAAAGTAGTCTCAAACATTTTCTTTAGAAAGTTGGGGTTGTGTCATTCTTATTGCAAGAAGATCGAAGAGTTCAAGGAATAATGGTGGAAGGTATTGTTTTCCTCCTGTATTCTACAGTTTCACTAGGTGACTATGGATTTTCTACAATCTGCTGAAGATAACATTTCTTGACCATCAACTATCTTTAGAAATCTCACTGCCTTCATTATATTTATAAAACCTTTTTCACTATCTCTTAGTTTGCCTCTTCAAAATCACCCTGCTACTTTTAAAAACTCATCTCTGGGCTTATTTCTCTCATTTTCACCCTTCTTGCCTAAAAAAAGTCTCATTGCCTCATATTCCCCACTAACCCCCTCACTTTTACCATTCTTCCTTATTTGCACTAAAACTATGTAAAAAGTCCCTTTTTACATTGTTTTCATCATAAAATTAAACTTTTGGGACCCACCTTTTATATTAAAACTCTGTTTTAATATAAAAACCCAACTCTTTGTGCTTTTAAACCTGACCCTTTATAAATTTATTAGCCCGACCCCTTCATAAATACTAAAGCCCCTGCTTTAATGTTTTTGAGCCCCCTGCCTTTGTTTAAAGATTCTTCTTCTTTCGTTAATGAGTTGAAGGATGTTAAAATGGATCTTGAGGATAGGCTTGTCAGTTTTGATGTCATTTCTCTTTACACCAATATCCCCATTAATGAGGCTATTGATGTCATTAATCACATTACTGACCCAGATACAACCCATTTAGTTGAGATCTACTTAACCTCCACTTTCTTCAGTTTTGAAGGAGAATTCTATGAGCAGACATGTGGTGTTGCCATGGGTTCTCCCCTTTCCCCGATTGTGGCTAATTTGTTTATGGAGGACTTTGAATCTAAGGCTCTTTCCTCAGCTCTTTTCCAGCCTAAGCTTTGGAAAAGGTTTGTAGACGGTACTTGTGTCGTGTGGCCGCATGGCAAAGAAAAATTAGATGATTTTTTACTTCATCTTAATGATCAATCGCGCTCCATAAAATTCACCATGGAATACGAAGCGGATGGTAGTCTTCCGTTCCTTGATGTTCTTATCTCTAGAAAATATGACGGTACTTTCTCCCATCAATTTTTTCGAAAGAAAACACATACTGAGCAATATCTTCATGCTAGTTCACACCATTTCCATGCTCAAAAATTAGGTGTCCTAAACACCTTAGCCACGAGGGCGTTGAGGATATCTGATGAGTCTCACCTTGAGGGAGAAAAGTCCCATCTGTTGACTGTCTTTTGTAAAAATGGTTATAGCAGGTCGCAAGGCCTTAAAGCTTTCCTCAAAGCAGAAAAAGGTCCTTCAATTAGAAATAATAAAGACCCTAGCCATTGGTCCAGCAGTGTGCGTCTTTCGTTCATTCAGGGAACCACTGATAAAATTGCTAGGGTCCTTAGGGAGCATAAGGTGTCTTCGTCGTTCAAGCCCCTAAACATGATTCGCAGCTCTCTCAAATCGGTTAAGGATCCGATTGACCCTAGGGATGGGAAAGGTGTCTACATCATTCCTTGTTCTTGTAGGACTCCCTACATTGGTGAAACGGGATAGTCTATAAATCAAATAATTTGTGAGCATGTTGCTGACATTAAACATGGAAGATCCTGATCGTCTGCCCTAGCTGAACATGTAGAAAAGACTAACCATCATATCTTCATCGAAGAGGCTAAGGTCATCGCTAGGATCGACCATTTCCATCATCGGAAGCTTAGAGAGGCCTTAGAAATTGAAAAATGACTCGTTAATCTCAATAGAGATGATGGTTGGATCATCAACAAGTGTTGGATACCTGCCTTATATTCATGATTTTTTTTTTTTTTTAAACCCCTCCTTGCTTATTGTTCCTTTATGTTTTTTATTTTATTTATTTATTTATTTATTTTTATTTTTATTTTTATTTTATTTTATTTATTTATTTATTTCATTATTAGTATTATTGATTGATTTATTTATTTTTTAATTTTAATTTTAATTTATTTTTATTTTATTTATTTATTTATTTTTATTTTATTTATTTAATTTTTTTTATTATTATTATTATTATTTAAGGTCATTATTGATTTTTATTTGGACCTCGCGCTTGGATAAATAAATAAAATTTATAATTGAATAATTAAATCAACCAAATAAAATATGAAATTTTTATTTTTATTTACTAGATAATTATTTAATACGTTATTGATTAATTGAATAAACTAATCAAATATTTCAATAATAAAAATGAAACTAGCCATTATTAATAAAAAAATATAATATATAAAAATAGATAAATAAATAAAAATTTAAAAAAAAGTCAAACTAGTCGTTTTCCTAACGGCTAGTTTAGCCTTCTCTACATCTATTTAAACTTAATGTCTTGATCTGATCTCTCACCTAGTCCTGATGATGAACCACACTGGTTGGTTTAAAACGTGTCGACAATGTTCCATTGCATGTGATTATTACCGAAAGATTTTTTACAAATTTTATGATGGATCACAAAAGCATAGATTCCAAAAATTTTGAAACCCTGCTCGGTAGGGCCTTGGTGACAATTATTCATCATTTCGAACGGGCATGTTTGCGGGTATCTAAGTTGAGATCAGATCTTACCTTTTTTAAAAGATGTAGAGATGCTTCTATTGTTCCTCCTTTTGCTAAAATTAATCATCGTCTCAATATTTCTAAGAACCATAATGTATTCTTAAAGCCAAGCCTGGCTCTTATTCGGTGTGAAATCTCCAAAGTGAGAAGGAATCTTGATCTTTTATCAAGAAAGTTGTTGTCTTGGCATCTCACTCTGTCCAATTCGATTCCAGCAGACGTTTGGACCATAATTGATGCACGTTCGGCTATTAAATCCATTCGGTGGGAAGCTTTATGGAAAGAGAAACATTTATTGAAATTCCAAAAGCTTTCGAGGAGGTATTCTCACCCGAATGAGTTTTCGATCCATTCAGCTAGCAGGATAAATGCTGACCAAATCTCAATGCTCAAGTCATGGATTACGGATGTCTCTTCTCCTTCGAATCAGGTGTTTAGAGGTCTTCCCTCTTGTTCAAGGTCTAATCATGTCCCTAAACTGTCTGCGCCATGTTCCTCGACGGAAAATGTTGTCAGCGTTGATGGAGAAAAGGTAAGGGCAGGGCAGCCTACATTTCAGCCTGCTGAATACTCGTTCGATGGCTCTAATTTCTATGGACATTCAGTTTTGCGACATTCCTCTACAGTTTTCTGATTGAACGATGGCACAGTTGATAACACCGATTTGCTTACTATCCCTGTCGGGACTCCTTCTCAACCAAAGGGTTTGTTGAGCGCCGATGACTTGGGTGGTCTCTCGTTCGCTGATGAGCCCATTGATTCCACTGTCCTCCACCGCAACCTGTGTGATTCTGGTTTGTCTCTCTCTTCAAATTGTACGTCCTCTTTGGATGGAGAGTCTAGTCTTTCTAATAACCTAAGAACCCATAACTTAGATCCCTATAGTGAAATTAAAATTGATAAGAGTAGCAATGACTCTAGTAGCATTTTAACTAATTTAGATAGTAATGTAACTAGTAGTATAAATAGGAATATTGATAACATTAATAAAAATTATTTAGTTATAAAAAAGACTATGACAAATGGCTTAGTAATAAACATATAACCAAAATAATATTATTAGAGATAATAGTAGTAAGAATGATGATGATAGTAATAATACTAAACATGATTATAAGAACAAAAATAATGATTTGATTGAGAACAATGTTAGTAATACCTCTGAATATAATGATAAACTTAATAATAGAAGTAGTAATTCTATTAATATAAATAATAATTCCATTGATAACATTTATAAAAACTCTAATAATAAAGTGGTCAATCTCTCTAGCTTCACCTTTGACCCGTCTGTTTATAGTCTCTTAGAGAAAGGCTTTAACTTTGCCTTAGCCCCCAGGAAAATCCCCATCCATGATATTATTTGTGACATAGAATTTGGTATTAGGAACTTACCGGATTCCTCCAAGGATATCATTAGGCAAGATTTTTTGGTCATCTTGAAGAAATCCAAGCCCCCCAAGAGCAACTTGAGCAAGCCTGAGTTTGAGGCTCTAAAATCCTTAAATAATAATAAGGACATTGTTGTTCTTAAAGCTGACAAAGGTGGTGTGGCTGTCACCCTTAATAAGGAGGATTATAGGATGAAAATGTTAGATTATTTGGAGAATAGTGGGAGCTACACAAAACTTGCTAAAAATCCCTTAAAAAAGATCTCAAAAGCTGTCGCTGAGGCTATTAAATCAAGTAGCTCGGTGAGCTCTCTGAGTAAGAAATTGATTGAAAGCAACCCTCTTACTCCAAGAATCTATGGTCTTCCCAAAATCCATAAGGATGGTGCCCCCCTTCGACCCATTGTTAATACCATTGGTGATCCCACTTATCTTCTCGCCAAGTATCTTGCCCTTAAGCTTAGGCCTCTTGTAGGTCGTTCAAACTCGTTTGTTAAAGATTCTTCTTCTTTCGTTAATGAGTTGAAGGATGTTAAAATGGATCTTGAGGATAGGCTTGTCAGTTTTGATGTCATTTCTCTTTACACCAATATCCCCATTAATGAGGCTATTGATGTTGGCTGACCACTATCAAATCAGATACGGTCACAGCTGAGATCTACTTAACCTCCACTTTCTTCGCTTTGAAGGAGAATCTATGAGCGTACATGTGGTGTTGCCATGGAGCCCTTCCCTTCCCCAATTGTGGCTAATCATATGGAGGATCTGAATCTAAGGCTCTTTCTCACTTCTTTCCAAATTTTGTAAGCTTTGAAAAGGTTTGTAGAACAGACAGTTTGTAATGGCAAAGAAAAAATTAGATGCTTTTTCTTCATCTTAAAAATCAATTGTTCATGTACCCAGCTTTGAATACTGGGTTTGATGGTATTTCCTATCTTGATGCCTCTTATCTGTAAAAGACATTTTTTGCATTTTCCCATCAAGTTTTTCGAAAGAAAACTCATACTGAACAATATCTCCATGCGAGCTCCCACCATTTCCCTGCTCAAAAATTAGTGGCCCAAATAATCTAGTTTCACTTATATCTTTGAGGATATTCATGAGTCTTGCACCTGATGGAGAAAATCTCTACCTATGTTCTCATAAAAATGAAGATAAACAGGCCGTGAATGCCTTAAAGCTTTCCTCAAAGCAAAAAAAGGTCTTTCAATTACAAATAATAAAGACCCTAGCCATTGGTCCAGCAGTGTGTGTCTTCCGTTCATTCAGGGAACCACTGATAAAATTGCTAGGGTCCTTAGGAAGCATAAGGTGTCTTCGTCGTTCAAGCCCCTAAACATGATTCACAGCTTTCTCAAATCGATTAAGGATCCGATTGACTCTAGGGATGGGAAAGGTGTCTACATCATTCCTTGTTCTTGTGGGAATCCCTACATTGGTGAAACGGGATGGTCTATATATCAAAGAATTTGTGAGCATGCTGCTGACATTAAACATTGAAGATCCCACTCGTTTGCCCTAGCTGAACATGTAGAAAAGACTAACCATCATATCTGCATCGAAGAGGCTAAGGTCATCGCTAGGATCGACCATTTCCATTATCGGAAGCTTAGAGAGACCTTAGAAATTGAAAAATGACCCGTTAATCTCAATAGAGATGATAGTTGGATCATCAGCAGGTGTTGGATACCTGCCTTATATTCATGATTTTTTTTTATTTTTTTTTAAACCCCTCCTTGCTTATTGTTCCTTTATGTTTTTTATTTTATTTTATTTATTTATTTATTTTTTATTTTATTTTATTTTATTTTATTTATTTATTCATTTCATTATTAGTATTATTTATTTATTTATTTATTTTTTAATTTTAATTTTAATTTAATTTATTTTTATTTATTTATTTATTTTTATTTTTTTTATTTAATTAGTTATTTATTTATTTATTTATTATTTATTTTTTAATTTTTTTTTTTTAAGGTCATTATTGATTTTTATTTGGACCTGGCCCTTGGATAAATAAATAAAATTTATAATTGAATAATTAAATCAACCAAATAAAATATGAAATTTTTATTTTTATTTACTAGATAATTATTTAATACGTTATTGATTAATTGAATAAACTAATCAAATATTTTAATAATAAAAATGAAACTAGCCGTTATTAATAAAAAAATATAATATATAAAAATATATAAATAAATAAAAATTTAAAAAAAAGTCAAACTAGTAGTTTTCCTAATGGCTAGTTTAGCCTTCTCTACATCTATTTAAACTTAATGTCCTGACAAATTTTATGATGGATCACAGAAGCATAGATTCCAAAAACATTGTTTATCAATATAGTTTACAAAGGAAGACTGAACCATCTATTTTGAAAGCAAGATTTAAATCTTTTGAAAAATAAATTCATATGAGTAGTTATTTATTGTAAATTAGATATTGATACCATCATAAAAAGATGTATTCATACCATTCCATATATGTTAGTTATTGATATTTTACAACTCATAAATGATAAATTTAGAATTTAAGTAGAAAAAAATTTGATATATATATATATATATATATATATATATATATATATATATATATATATATAATGGAATGATTTCATACATATATATATCTAGTTTAATTTATAGATCATTTTTTTTTTATTAATTTTAAACAAATTAAATTTAAGTTGTTTAATCTGTAGAATTCTAGTATTTTAGAGATTTTTTAGGATGTTAATACATTTTAAACAACAAATCATAATCTTGCTTGAAATTGCATCATCAAATTTTAATAAAAAAATCATTTCATATATATAAAGATATATAAACTAATTTTAAATTTCAATTTTCTCTACCCAAAATCATTTAAATATAAAATTTTAATACTAAACCATATATATTTTTAATATTTATATTAAGGAATATAATTAAAACATAATAAATACAAAGTAACCCTTACTTTAATAATATTAAAAAAAAAAAAGGAAAATAAAACAAACAAACACTAAATTTCATTAATGACAGAAACGTGAATTAATTATGAGCATGACCGTTAAAACGCCCGCGTTTTATTGTATGTTCTTAAGGCGCATTTTGTGTAAAACAAGTTTGTATTTATGTGCCAGCGTATTTTTGAATTACATAAAATATATTATTTAAAAAAATGAATCTTTTTATGCGGCAACAATTATTTTTTTCTAAAATGATTTTAAATTGGATTATAAGAATCAAAATTTTGTAAGCATATATTTTATAAAACTGATCTAACAAAAAAATAAAATTTATTTGAAGTCATTTATAATTGTATAATGCTAATCTGTTTAGTTTTAAGGAATAGAATAGGAGAATGACTCATTTAGTTGTTGACTTTTAAATATTTCAATCTTAATTTATACCTTTATTAGCAATAAGTCCATATATTTATTGAACATGGAAATATGCTATTAAAGAGAATCTTTCAAGTGTTTTTCTAATTCTTTTGATAATAGTGAAAGAAGTTACCTGTTTGTTTTTCTTGCTGTAGTATAATTTGCCCAAGATTCACTATAGATTTCTTGGAATCACAATTCTGAATTGTAGACTCTTCACAATCTGAGTGTCAATGAGTTTTTCACGGTGCTCAATCCACATATACAATCAGAAAACCATTTTTAATAACAAAAATTAAGATTTAGCTAAAAAAAAAATTGTCTCATTTTAACAAATACTCTAAAAATAATATGTTTAAACAAAACAATTTTTCTTTTGACCAACTAAATTTTGATTGTTTGTCATACATCTTAACCTCATAAATACACAACACCTTCAAATAACTTAAAATCAAAAAACACTCTTCCTTTCATAACACGCCAATTTAATTGATAAATTTTAATTAATCCTTTCCTTCGGATTATCTTTCTCACATGAAATTGTGAGTTGCTTAAATTATGATAGTGAGAAAAGCATAAAAAATCATTTATATTAAGTGTATGCCAATTTCAACGAGCACTTTGAAAGAAAACAAAACACTAGTGACTTTTATAAATTCTTCATAAAATGTATTTCCTTCACTTTTTAAAATAAAAGAGATAATAACAAAAGGTATGATAATAATAATTTAGTATTAATAAATTTTATCGAAGATGAGAAAATAATAATTAATTTTAAATTATTGATTAAAAATTAGTTAATATATTTAAAATTTGAAACATATAAATTTTGATTTTTTATTTCATTTTGATTCAAATTAATTAAAATATTTAAATTTTTATTTAATATTATTTTTATAAAAAACTTTATTTTTAATATTAATTTTTAAAAATAATTATAAATTAAAGTAATAATTTATTTTTAATATATTAATTTTAAATTTTAAAAATAACATAAATATTTCAAAAAATATTAAATTAGCTATAAACTAATTCACTGATATTTCTTCTTATTGATAGTGTATGTTTGAATAATATGGTTTATGATATATTTCTTCTTTTATTTATTATTTCTCCTTTATATTCAGTTTTTGGTCAAACCCATATTAGTTTAGGTTTGACCAAAAAAATTTACAAATTTGTTATAGTCTAACATCACATTAAAAAGATTAGAATTTATTATTTTAAATAATATTTTGAGTTATTTATCCTGAAATTAATTGAGTAGTGTAATGTACATACTAAGATTAAAAAACATATATAAAAAAAAAATTACCTTTAAGTTCTCCTTCTAATTACTTCGGGTGTTATGCCCATGCATTATGTCTATAAGAACATGATTAAATCTTTACCCTATGCTAACAACTTTAATAAAAAATTCGCTATACTATGCAAGTTCTTAAGTGACTTTCTTTTCTGCTCACAACTCATTTAACATGTTGTACAGTAAGGTTTTCATAACAAGTCAATTCACGAACTGTACCCATATTAAATCTACGATAAATATAAAATCTATGCAACATCATTATACAAAATATTATTCCCCACCCGCATCGAGGAGGATAGACATAAGTATGTCTGGTTCGATTTTTGATATTTCAGTACATATATTATAATTAACACATTATTATGGCCGTTCCATGGGGTATGTATATTATAAATGATTTATTAAAACACTGACATTCACCGTAGTGGCACATTAATATAGCGATGGCATATGGCTTGATCTGCACCGTGGATCTGTATAGTGATCAGGGGTTGATATTCGTTTGGGATTCGTTAGGGTATTACCCTACCCTCTTCCGAACCCTAACTAATCAATCTTTCTCCCTCCACTGCTCCAACCTCCTAGCTCTGCAACTCTGTGTAATTTCTCGACGCAGCTCCTCGTTGAGAGTTCCGACCATGGTGAGTTGGTGTATATCTCCTGCCACACTGGGTTTGTTGTTTCTTAACACTGAACTCTGTGTGAATTCTTCTAGTTGTTCATTTGTATTCACGGTGTTGTCGTCAGGGTTATTGATTCAACTCAAGTTCACTGATGCCGACAACCGCTCAACCACAGTGAGGACATGGCGTCCAATTTTATTCCAAACGCTACGCGTGGGTTCTTGGTCGAGATTATCTTCCCTAGATCCTGCCTCAGGTATTTATCTCTTCTTGTTTTTTCTATACGGTTCTTATTTTCTGTCTTTCTTTTAAGTCTTGATTTTCTCCTGTCCTGCATTCTATAATACCCAAAGTTATGGTACATTTATAGGTTCGAGGGCTTGCAGCCTCCGCTCGACCCAAGGTAAGGGTTTTCACAATTTTTATTTGCTTTGTGAACATTTATTTCTCAACATTTGTTCGAGGTTTTTCCTAACCCCTTTGTCCACTCCGACGTGCAGCTATTGACCCCTATACCCGGCTTCTGTTGCCAATTTCTTTTTTTATTCTGCGGCAGATAATCACAATGAAGCCCTTTGTTTTATTACAGGTGCACATGATAACTCCTGGGTGAATATTTAGCTGAATATCTCAAACAATAATGTATCCGGTCTGAGGGTTTTCCCTTTTCATTTTTCCCCATCGAGGGTTTGTAATTTAACTTATGTTTAAGAGTTTAGACTTTATTGGAATCCTTGTTCTAGGTTTTCACACAATAGTGCTACCCCTTCAAGGATTGTCTATTATATCTTTTGTTGTATAAATGGTATATTTTCCTTTGTTCATGGTCGAGGTTCCATTTTATGTCGACTCTGTTCGACCAAGGGTTTTGTACTAACCCGTCAGGGTTTTAAGTCTAAACTTGAACCATCTTATTTATATATATTGTTATCTTATTTATAACTTCTTTATGTATATTTCCAGATTTACAGATTCTCTGTCTTCTGTTCTATTTTAGGCTTCCTCAGAGCTATTCTGCAAGTCCAGTTTTCTTGTGACAGTTTAAACTTCATTGTTATTTATAAACTCAGTTCTCTCGCATGCATGTCTTGATTTCCTATCTTAAGCTTTTCTCCTTTATTTGTGGTCCTCCATGGATCTTTCAATCTAACTATTTATTAGAATATTAGATTGAAGGCTTATGTAGAGTGTTACTATCTATAATTGTCACTTATTCGTTTTTCGCTTAGCTAAATTCTGGATAATCTCTTTTATCTGCATAATATTTAGCTTGTAAAGAATTACAGATAAATTTATATTTAAAGCTATGGATTGTAATGATAGTTCTTTCAAAATTTTCTTTCATGTCAGTAATTTCTAGCACTTAAGAGTTTAACAGTTTTGAACAGTTTTATGTTATTTGCATCTATTTCCAGAATTACTTTAGATGAGTGACCGGACCACCCTAGTGGACTTGTCCTCTGTCCATGTATTAGCCAACCTCGCCTACAAGACAAACAATTTTCTCATGGGTTTATCCTAGGGTTTAATTGTCAAACCTGATATACTTACTATCTACCATGAGATTCAACTAGCATTCTTTAAAACTCATTTTCACAGAAAACTTAACTTGCATCATAAGTAAACTTGAGAATAATAAAAATTTATCTCCATCTACTTTTTACAGAGTAACTACTCCTGTAATTTTTCCAAATAAATACATCATTCATCATTATGTTCTTTGTGACTAAACATAAACTCGTAAGTAAATAAACCAGATAATTCTCCAATCTAATTTACTTATCTCACTTTGTGAAAATTGATGGCTTCCGCCCAACCTTGAGTGAGACAATGACTTCCTCTACTCCCCCCGTGCTCCTCTCCAAAGTAGGAAGTCACAACAGTGATTTTTCAAGGAGGTAGACCTCAGGACTCCGGTCCAATCTTCTCTCCTAATCAGGTAGTAGAGTTCCATTGGTCTTCCACCAGCTCTGGATACTCTCTCCTTCCAGATTCTGCTGCATAGAACCCCTTTCCTCCTCTAGGATTTTCCTTTTATCCCAGAGGAAAGGTAACTGCCAGTAACTTCTTATTCAACTACTTTAGAGTCTTGGAAACTTTTACCATCAGATTCATGGTATCATACAATAACTAAAACTTTATTTTCAAAAGTAAGAAACTTTAATTCACAACTTTTGATTAACATATTTGTTAATATGTTAAATAAAAAATAGATAACTTTGATGTCTAATTAAAATGTATTTTAGTAAAAAACATTAAATATGGGTGTTACAGCTTCCCCCGCTTAAGATGAACACCATCCCAGTGTTACACCATTCCACTAAACAGTTCTGGATATGCCTCCCGCATAAAATTTTCATCTTCCCAAGTCACCTCCTTCAGGCTAAAGTGCTTCCATTACACTTTAACTTGGGTGATATCTAGCTTCCGGAGCATTATTTCTCTCAGTTCGAGGATACGTTGAGTCTCTACTAGAAACTCGCCATCCAGTTCAACCTACAACCATCAAATGGTAAATTAATTAAAAAATTATTTATATTTCTGTTGATAGGAAAATTTGTCCGGCCAACAGCAGGGGATCTCCCCAGTAAAAAGTCCCAACTAGACTCTAAATATTTTGGAATAGGGATCCCGTCCAAGGTGTGGGTCCGGCTACCGCTTAATTCTCCTTTCCTTGGGTCTCAGTAGGACTCTATAAACTTGCGGACACACGCTTATTCGGATGATACAAGACACATGATTGATGAATTAAATGAACATATAACACTATGCGTAGCAAACCAAATTATAAAGCATGGGGCCAAAGGAAATGTTGTCAACAGCATATCATTAGGGTCATGCTTGTACGTTGTTCTAACCACAGAAGAAACAATTCTTTAATGCAGAATCCCTTTCACTTCCTTAAATGGTTTTGGTGATAATATAAATGTCAGTTAACAAAGTTATTAACAGTCATTTAGAAAGCGAAATAAACTTAGCACTATTAACACATGTTTAGAAAACTATAATTCATAAATGATGCAATTGGAGACACAGTTTCATTAATCAAAAGATGTTAGAAACTGAAAACAGAATACTCATAGTGTTCACAGATTGACCAACATTAGATCCAAAAATGGAGTTTAACAAATGCTTGTATTCATACTAAAAAATGTGTAGTCCTTCTATACAATGCTCTATATCTCTTTGAGTCATGTTAGCCACCTATAATAATTGTTATACCAAAAGGTGGCTAAGACTTTGTGAGCCTCCAAGGAACAAAGTTTATCACTAAAAATTGTTGGCTCTTGAAGGCTCCTTGAAGGCCTCATGCCTCTGTCCATAATCTTCATTTCTGTTCCCACTTTTATACTTAGGAAATATGCTGATTCCAAGAGAAACTGCTGCAAAAACCATCATTTTTCCCTTCTCCCACTCACAACTTACCTTCATTTGCTCCCCTTTTTCTCCACAAAAACTCCCTGGTTTTCATAAATCCTTTTCTTCCATTTATGAATATCACTTTTCCATAGTTAAAAACCCATTTTTTAACCATTCCAAACCCATCAAATTCTATTAAAAAACTCTGAAAAATTCACAAAAAATACAAGTTTTATTTACTATGGACCTAAGCCCCCTTGGGCTAAGTCCTAACCACTTCCCCCCACATGCCCACGCGTTAAAACCAAATGCCAAAACCTTTTGGCGCTTAAAAAATCTATGAATATTTCATTCCCGATCGTTCTTTTTCTTTGTAAAAACCCAAAACCCACTTATCCAAAGTTTTAACTTAAAAACTTAAGTCATGTGTTGAAAATTTCAATGGGTAGATTAAAAGACCGATCGCTCAATCGCAATCGGAGATTACAAATGGGTTGATTAAAAAGGCCACATCAGAAAGTTCCGATTGCGATTGGATTTTTATATATATAAGCCCCGCCTCTCTAATCGCATCGGAAATATTTGAAGGGCTCCTCTGATTATGTTCAGTTGACACTTCCGATTGCGATGTTCTGATTGCCCCATCGCATTGGAAGTTTTAAAATCGCATCGGCCTATCTCCAGATCATCGCAATCGCATCGGCCTTTTCTCTGATTGCGCAATCGCATCGCCTCATTCTCGACCTCTGATTGTGTCTTCCCCGATTTTTTCTCCACCATTGATCTATTTATTAGATCGACGGTCTGCGCTCCATCGCATCGCAAATCTCCATCGCGTACGTTCGTTTGTTCCGCCGATTGGCCATACCCCGATTCAATTCCCACCATTGATCTGAGTTTTAGATCAACGGTCCGCGCGTAATCGCATCGCATGATTCAATCGCTCCATTCACTCGCCACTCCCGATTGCCATCTCCCGATTGAGATCCTCCGATTCAATCAGGACCGTCCACATGTCCAGATCGGACGGTCCAAACTCACTCCGCCTTATTCTTTTCTCGCTCTCCTTTTGCCTATTCTGAAATAGATCTCCACTGTTGGATGCTTTCATCCAACGGCTACGCTCCTTCCCCGCCTTATGAAGCAATTTAAACCTAAAAACGCAGGATTTATTAATTATTTTTTGTGTTTTGCAGGTGTTTTTAATGGTTTTCCGTTGTATTGAAGAGAGATGGCCGAAGGCCAGGAAAGACGTTTCCTGCGCTTTTAAGCTTTTAAAGAGAACCATTCGCGGGCTCTATTCCACTGTTTTCTCAATGATTCATGAGCATTGATAACATAAAAATCCCAGCGCGGCTCTGCACATCGACAAGACACCGTTTTAATTCAAAAGGACAGTAGAAGAGTATAAGTTTGAAAAAAGAGCATAGCAGATGAACATTGAAGACAGGTATGGGAATTACGGATAAAAATGCTTATCAAAAGCCTAATTCCCAGAATTAAAACACATTTAGGAGAAATTATAATTGTTTGACAGGCAGAAATAATCTCCACTGCTGCATTCTGAGGCAAATTAATTCCTCAGCTACCACAGAGCCACCTGTTGCCTCAAACCTTTCAAACAGAGGCCAAAGTTATTTTCTTAAAGAAATATCTGCCTCCAGCACTGTCAAGAAGTTAATTCTGCCACAGAAAAAGAATGCAACAAATATCTGCAGAATTACTCCACATTATGCAGGGCCTCAAAGTCAACAAAGCTCCCATTGAACTTTGATATCAATTATAAAACAGTTAATACAGAGAAACACCTGTAAAATTCTTCATCGAGCCCCTCAAAAGGCCAAGAAGTCCTGAATCTATATTAATTACCTTAGGAGATCTTTTATCAGATCTCACCTCCTCATCCTTCTATAAATACTTCTGTAGAAGATGAGAAGTTGTTGGTTGATTGGTTGTTGTTTGATCACAAGTTGTAATACTGAAACTCTCTGAAATAAATACATAGTCCGTTGAAGTTGAAGAAGAAGTTGGAGTCTTGGAAGTCTTGAGGATGTTGTTGCATGCTTGTTCTTGAGAAGGCTCTATCATTGGATCCATGAGCTTGGTTGTTGGTGAAGTATTCTGAACTGTTTCATGTTTTCCCCTGTTTTCATTATGTTCCATAATTTCTCACTACAGTAGGATAGAAAATAGTAGGCTAAGAAATGACTCCTGGAAGCACCTTAGACCTGTTCATCCTTCACTATTCTATGTTTTCTTCTGCTGAATTATTTGAGAGGCTTTACTCTTTCTCTTTAGTCTTCATGCTTGTTTATTTCCTTAATAGTTTGGACAGTTGGTTTCAGCATGATTTATGGTCCTCCCTGCTTGTTTGTTGCCACTTAAAAAACTGTTATTGAAGTCTCCCTTTGAAGTTCTTTGCTTACAGTGAATCAGAGAGGTCTGTTTTGATCTTTCCCTTTGTCCTCACTTAAACAGTTGGCTTAAAGGTCGTTATAATTATGATCATATATGTATTAGGTGTTCCCTCTTCTATGACTGTGATTATCAGTAAATCTTATATTTTTTCTAAAGTCCTTTAGAATAAAATCTTTGAGGAAATAGGGAGTTCCCCGAATCTTAGATTTTACTTTAAAAGTTGTTTTGAAATCATTATTTGCTTAAAGGTGTGATTTATATAATTTATGGTTAGCCCTGTCTATCAAAGAACTCTTTATTGTTTCAAATTATGCTTTCAAATTCCCTGTGTTGAGAATTAAACTTCTCTTTTCAAATCATTAATGTTCATTTCATTCCAAAAACAAAAGGATCCTGTGGCCAAGTTAGATTTTCCCTTTGATATCCCATATCCATTGATGAGTTTGTTATGATCATCTCTTGACTCCATTGCCCAATGAAACAGATATTTTGCTGTCCTATATATCTTTCCTAGGTCCTTCATGTTCTGCTGTATCATTCCAACCAAAAAATCAAACAAATAAACACCTGCACTTAATAACTAGTCTAAAATCAATACTCAAAGCACACAAGATAAAATTTTGCAAACAAACATTTGAGAGATCCCTCTCTGAGAACAGGAGGACTAGATCCTGTAAATCTAAAGATTGGTTCTGATGTTGCCTTGTCTTTTGATTTTCCAAACTATCAAAACATGGGACACCAACATAATGGCAATCACGGTGGGACACTGAGTGAAATCTGCAAAGTAAAACACTCACTCTCTAGCATTACATAAGTAACCCTCTTCGAGCAATACCAATCATGGTAATTATGATAGGACCTTTTGAATCAATGACAAACTAAGTAACTCTTAGGATTCTCATAAGGCCTTGTCAAACCTTGAAGATTTCAGTTACCAAGCCATAAGAGTAAAATTTGTACGTTTTGACACCCTAGCTAAGTGTTAAATCAGACTTAGGACACTCTCTTAACCTATACAACCAAAATAACTCAGAAAAACCCAAAACATTTCAGTTTGGCTTCATAATAAACCTGGTGGTGGACCATAAAACCTTTTACCTCCAAAAGAGCTAAAAAGTTTCCACCTGGCGACTCCACAATCCTAAAGACAGACCTTAAGAATCCACTGGGAAGACCCCAAGTCTTGAACAACATCGTACAAACTCAACTAGAAGGCTTTAAGATTAGAATTTTCCTCCTTCTGAAAAGATTAGTTAGCCTCTTAAAGATTGTCATATTTGGTTAAAAAATTTCTTTTTCAACTAGGTCTGCAAAACATAGCATAGTGGCTTCTAGAAAGATTCATACTAGAGCCTACCCTGACCCGAACCCACTGGAAGAAGTTGACAACCCTGAAAGTATACTTAGGAAATCTTCCAAGATAAAATTTTCAACTGTTTTCAGATCACCCTTGAGAGCAAATTCAGTCCCTGAAAATCTTGCAGCTCTACACCAATCACAAGTCGACTTAAGGAATCCTTTTAGAACTAGGTCGCTTGATGATATAATTCAGATAGACTCTGAGTCTTCACTTTCATCCCCAGAACAAAGTGAACAACCTAGTAGTAGAGAAACCACACCAACCGATTTACATTTCCTTCTAAATTTAGGTGTCTCTCATCCAAGGTCAGCTCAACACTCTATCCCTGGTACATCCACATCTGTCCATCCAACATCCACTGTCCAAACCACTCCACTTCAACCCATTCCCCCTCTTGTGAATCCACCCCCACCACCTATCATGGCAGCATGGTATGCTCCTCTAGTCCTTCCTGTACCATATCCATAGGACTATCAGTCCAAAATTCCATTGTATGATGCCAGCAATGCTATAACCGCATCACAACATGTAGATAAAATGAATGACTACTTTGACAGAAATGAAATCGATGACGATTCAGTCAAGCTTAGGTTATTTGCTCAGAGTTTAGGGGTAGAAGTAGGAAAATGGTTCAAAGGTCTAGCCCCCCATAGTATTAATGATCTCCGAGGCTTCCATCAAACATTCTTAAACAAATGGGAAGTAAAGAAGAATCCTCTCCAAGTCCTTTCTGATTACAAAAATCTCCATAGAAACCCTGGGGAAAGTGTGAAAGCCTATTGCACTAGATTTAATAGTGTGTATAATGCACTTTCCCCTGAACTAAAACCTCCACAAGGCTCAGCTTTAAACAAGTTTCCTGAAGGGTTTGACTCCGACATGACCTATTCGCTAAGAGAGAGAGATTTTGCAACTCTTGAAGATATGCAAAGAGGTGCTCTTTCTGTGGAAGTCAACCTAATAGAGAAGAGAGAAAGAATGAAAATTGAGAAGAAAGTGTCTTTTAAAGAAGATTCCACTCCCTCTACTTCAAGCTCAAAAATGGAGAGGATGTTGGAAGAAATGATGAAAGAGATGAGTATAATTAAGAAAGCACAAGAAAATCAAAATCAAACTGCTCCTCGAAATAGAAATCAGAATTATCGAAGAGAAAACAATCAAGACAAACAGAACGAAAACGACCAAAAGATTAGACCGCCCTTCCAACAAAAATATGTAGATCAATATGAGGAAGATAGAGAGTTGGAAAGGTTGGAAGAATCCCATGTAAACTTGATTGGATCAGACAGTGGGGATGATGTTTTCCTCACAGAGGAAGAACAAGGTTTCTTCTCTGATCAAAGTACAAACACCCATGAAGATTCTGATGACTATAGATTGGGGTTTGAAAACACAATCATGGAAGTACATAAACAGTATGATCTTAGGAGCAAGGGAAGCATAAAGAATTCAAAAGATAAGAATACTAGCACTGCTATCAAGAAAAACGCAGAAGACCAACCCAAAAAGACAGCAGAAAAAACCGACATTTCAGCCAAAAAACCAGACTTAAACAAAGACAAAGGTGTCCAGCCAAATGTTGAACAGATTACCCCTAGCACTTCAGCTAGTGGTCCTAATAAAACTATCCCAATTACCAGTCCAAACAAGGTTCAACAAATCAAAGTTGTTGAAAAGAATTCAATTGAAAAGACAGATGTAAATACAAATAAGTCAATTATCCGTTTCAGCCTTGAGGGAGAGATTGCCAAGATAAAAGTCACCATCCCCCTAGTTGAACTAGTAACCTAAGAAGTGTACAAAAACCAAGTTTTGAAAGCTTTTAACTTAGGAAGTGATACAAACACTTTAAACTTGACAGATGACAAACCTGAGTTGTTGTTTGGTCCAGAAGTTGAAGGAAAATATCAAGAAGGGGTTGTCCCTCCCTTCTATGTTAGCTTGAACATACATGGAAAATATTACACAATGCCATGTTAGATTCAGGAGCTTCGCACAATCTGATGCCCAAGGTGGTAATGGAGAGATTAGGCTTAGAGATTACTAAACCATACAAAGATTTGTATTCTTTCGACTCAAGCCGAGTCAAATGTTTGGGTTTAATCAAAGACTTGTGTGTTACTTTAGCTCAAATTCCTGTTAAGAGTCTAGTTATGGATATATTTGTAGCGGACATTCCCCCCAAGTATGGCATGCTATTATCAAAATCTTGGGGAGCCAAACTTCAAGGAAGCATTCAAATGGACATGTCTTATGCCACCATTCCCATTTTTAACCAAAACAGAAGACTATACAGGGAATCTCATATGAAGTACATGGTGAGCAACATGGATAGACCAAACAATTCTCCCATATATTCTATTCAATCGAGTTTAGATTCCTTTATCTTATATAATGAAGATGACATTACTCAACAAGATAAAGAGAACATAGATCCAATTAGTTCACCACAACAATTTAATCTCCCCTTGGATCAAATTCAAAACATTGACAATCAACAGCAACAAGAAAATGAAAATAAGGATGACATACTTTGGAAAATAAATTTTGATGGATCTTGTAATAAAACAAGTGCAGGAGCAGGTGTGTGGATTCAAAATACAAATCAAAGTTTTTCATGCAAATTGGATTTCCCATGCACTAATAATATCGCCGAGTATGAAGCACTTCTCCTAGGCTTAAAATTACTTAAACAACTACAAGCCCAGAAGATATCAATCTTAGGAGATTTTGAACTTATCATAAAACAAATCAAAGGAGAATACTCAGCCAGAAATTCGAGGCTTAGGGAATATCAGAACGCTGCTTTCGATTTATTAAAAACCTTTGAAAAATACGAACTTATTTTCATTCCTAGAGCATTTAATCATTTGGAAAATGAACTATCTTTCAATGCCAGTAACTGTCAAACACCTGGAATAAATGAACAACTTACCGTAAAAGTAAAACACAGGCCTGCTGTACCTGATAACGAAGATCACTGGTAGGTGTTTGACTCTGACAAACACATAAATGATTTCTTGTAATCAGAAAATGATTTTAGTATACCAATATTAGAAACTAGCCATAAGGAAAACTGTTTATATATCGAAGAAATCCCGGAAGCTGAAATAACACACTCTACTGATATAAATCATTACGAGAGTCCGTTTGAAGCAGAGTTAATTGACGACGTGGACCAAAAATACCTGGAAGTTTTAAAATGTAAGAAGGTTCAATTCCAAGAGGTCTCTCACCTTTAGAACACCCTTTCGACTTTAATGATGTAGCCAAAGAACCAAAAATGGAGCCTGTAGAAACAAACGTAGAAGAGCACAACATAGGTTCCCTAACAGAACCCAAAATGATTAAATTGTCCAGCACTCTTTCAACTCATATGAAATCTCGATACATTGATCTGTTTAAAGAGTTTAAAGATGTTTTTGCCTGGGCATACACAGATCTAAGATCTTATGATACCAGCATCATTCAACACAAGATTCCCCTGAAGGAAAATCAAAAGCCCTTCAAACAAAAACTAAGGAGAATAAACCCACTTTTATTACCATTAGTTAAAGCTGAAATTGAAAAGATGCATGATGCTAGCATTATAGTACCTGTTAGGTTTTCAGAATGGGTATCAAACTTAGTTTCTGTTAGGAAAAAGACAGGGGAGATCAGGCTCTGTATTGACTTCAGAAACTTAAACAAAGCATCCCTAAAAGACAACTACCCTTTACCTAAGATGGACCATATACTTCAGAAGGTAGTTGGGTCTAAAAGGATATCACTCTTAGATGGGTTCTCAGGTTACAACCAGGTGTTAGTTCTCCCAAGTGATCAAATCAAAACTGCTTTTACCACTCCTTGGGGCACCTTTATGTATGTCAAAATTCCTTTCAGATTAATGAATGCAGGGGCCACCTTCCAAAGGGCCATGGACATAGCCTTTTATGAAGATATTGGCTATTTCATAATTATTTACCTTGATGACATAACTGTCTTTTCAAAAACTGATGGAGAACATTTGATTCACTTAAGAAAAGTTTTTGAGAAGTGTAGGAAATTTGGCTTGTCATTGAATCCTAAGAAAACACTCTTTGGTCTCCAAGAAGGTAAAATTCTTGGCCACATAATCTCGGAAGAAGGAATCAAAATAGACCCTACTAGGCTAGATGGCATATTGCAGATCAGCCATCCGAGGAGCCTCAAATAATTGCAATCTTTCATCGGAAAGATTAATTTTCTGAGGAGGTTTATCCCTAATCTTGTTGAGATATTAAAAAACATTACAAACATGCTTAAGAAAGATGTCGGTGTAAAATGGAATTTACCAGCTAAACAATCATTCGAACTGGTCAAACAAGCTCTTACTCAAGCACCAGTCCTAATTAGTCCAGATTTTACCAAATATTTCTATATCTTTTCCTTTGCATCTGAACATACAATAGCTGTAGTTTTACTGCAAAAGAATGATTCGGGGCTAGAACAACCAATATATTTCTTTATTAGGGCCTTGAGAGATGCTCCACTCAAATATAACATCATGGAGAAGCAAGCCTTAGCATTAGTGAAAGAATTAAAAGACTTTAGGGTCTATATTTTACACTCTCACGTAATTGCTTTTGTTCCACATACTGTTGTCAAGGATATTCTAAGTCAAGACCCTGATGGTAAAAGGGGAAAATGGATTGCAACTATTCTTGAGTATGACTTAGAGATCAGGCCCACCAAGTTAGTTAAAGGAAAAGGATTAGCAAAACTTATGGCTGAGTCTAACTTCCAAGCACTAGACATGAATATGGTAGACGTGTTGGAAGAAATAGAAAAATCTGATGCTCCTTTTATTGGAGAAACATTTCTAAATTCTCCTTGGTATGCTGACATTATTTATGTGCTTTTGTATTTAAATTCCCCTCCTTCTTTGTCTAAAACTAAAGCTAGATTTCTAAAACAAAAAGCTTTGAGTTTTTGCATATTAGATGGAGTATTATATTGGAAAAATGCTGTTGGAATTTTTCTTAAATGTTTACTTGAAGATGATGCAGGAAAAATCATGCATGAAATGCATGACGGAGAATGTGGAGGACACCTCTATTAGAAGGCCACAACAAAAAAAATTCTTAGATCTGGTTACTATTGGCCTACCCTTTTCCCGGACACTCAAAAGCTGGTCATGTCTTGCCATAAGTGTCAAATCTTTGATGGCAGAAGAAAAATCCTTCCCTTACCCTTACATCCCATCAAAGTTGAGGAACCTTTTCAACAATGAGGTTTAGACTTCATTGGGGAAATTCACCCATCCTTCTCAGCTCAGCATAAATGGATCCTCACAGCTACTGACTTATTTACCAAATGGATAGAAGCTATACCATCCAGGAATACTAATGGCACTATCATTATCAAGTTTCTCGAAACAAACATCCTATCCAGATTTGGTTGTCCCAGAAAAATCATAACAGACAATACTGTTGCTTTTAAATCTAAGAAGATGGTTTATTTCTGTCACAAATACCACATAACCTTGGGCCATTCCACTGCTTACTATCCCCAAGGGAATGGATTAGCTGAATCCTCCAATAAAAGCCTCATTAATATCATTAAAAAGATGTTGGAGCAAAATCAGAAATCATGGCACAGTAAACTGGTTCATGCCTTATGGGCTGATAGGTTGACCACAAAGAAATAAATAAACATGTCCCCCTATCAGTTAGTTTATGGCATGGATGCAGTCTTTCCAACCTCATTGGGAGTGCCAGTCATGAAACTCCTTCAAGAAGTGCAGATTGAAGACAATGATATGCAGAGAAGAATCAACCAGACAATCCATTTACAACAAACCAGGGAGGGAGTCTATGAAAGAACACAGTTATTCCAAGAAAATATGAAGAAGCAATTTGATAAAAGGACTAAGGCAAACAATTTCGAAGTTGGAAATGTTATTCTTAAATGGGATTCAAGAAGAGAAGAGAAGGGAAAACATAGCAAGCTTGAGAACTTGTGGAAAGGGCCCTATATTATTCATGCTGAGAGAGGTCACAATACATTTTTCTTGAAAGAATTGAATGGAGAAGATCTATATGGAGGTACTGTCAATGGCAGGATGCTCAAGCATTACTTCTGCCAAGAATCCTAGGTTTCAAAGCATTTTTATTTTCTCATTGTAAATATCATAGTCTAACCATTGCATTCAAAGTTAGAAAAGAGGGTGGATTGTGAAAACAAGAAAGGCACAGCTCCATGCCAAAAAAGAAAAATTCTGAAAGTGTGCAAGCTTAAAAGCCACTCCTCAAAACACACTTCTAGTTAGTCAAACTGTTCAATCTTGACTAATTAGCTTTAAATTTTTTCTGCTGATAGGATAGTGAATCCGATTTGCAAACTGTCTAATATTGGCTTATCAGTAGAAAGTTTAGGATAGAAATAAAAGGTTCAAACAAGCTAAAAACTGAACCTAAGTTTCCAAAAAGAAAGATGACTCAAATCTGTTTTATTTTTTGAGTCAAAAAACAGATGCAAAACTGGTTCTAATCAGCTCAAAATCTGAACCAGATGATGAAGAAAACAGCTCACACAGTAGTACAAATAGAGCTGTAAAAGATGAAGGAAGTGTTGTGAAACTTCCAGATCTTAAGTCGTACATTTTGTTTTGATTTTTTGCAAAATAATGTCTATGTGCAACTTGTTCTTATGCCATAGATCATAGCAAGTAAAACAACTTAATCTTGACTTGGATGTTTTTAAATTTATGTTGTAACTTAGAGAATAAAATATGATTGGATAGTTTAATCCCAAACAGATAGTAGATTAGTTAGAGAATTATATGGATTCAACTGTTTAATCTGAATCCATGGAGAAATAAGAAGTAGAACTAGATTAGATTTTTTTCTTTCAAAAAGAATAAAATGTTGAAAGAGAGTTTGCCAATCCAAATGCACTCTAGAAAGGGTAGGATTGGGTAGGTAGAAAGTTTGTTGATGACAAATCCATTTTTTTCCATGGCTGTTAGCATTTCCAAAGCAAAAGAAGATCATTCAATCAAAGAAATACAGCCCAATGGATGAGGCAACTGATCAGCCTCCCAGAAAATGCAAGTTTGAAAATTCTTGATACCTTCAAGAAGCCACCATCCCCAAGTGGAGCCACTGTTAGCCACCTATAATAATTGTTATACCAAAAGGTGGCTAAGAATTTTTGAGCCTCCAAGGAACAAAGTTTATCACTAAAAAATTTTTGGCTCTTGAAGGCTCCTTGAAGGCCTCATGCCTCTGTCCAGAATCTTCATTTCTGTTCCCACTTTTATACTTAGGAAATCTGCTGATTCCAAGAGAAACTGCTGCAAAAACCATTATTTTCCCCTTCTCCCACTCACAACTTACCTTCATTTGCTCCCCTTTTTCTCCACAAAAACTCCCTGGTTTTCATAAATCCTTTTCTTCCATTTATGAATATTGCTTTTCCATAGTTAAAAACCCATTTTTTAACCATTCCGAACCCATCAAATTCTATTAAAAAACTTTGAAAAATTCACAAAAAATACAAGTTTTATTTACTATGGACCTAAGCCCCCTTGGGCTAAGTCCTAACCACTTCCCCCCACATGCCCATGCGTTAAAACCAAACGACAAAACCTTTCGGCGCTTAAAAACTCTATGAATATTTCATTCCCGATCGTTCTTTTTATTTTTTAAAAACCCAAAACCCACTTATCCAAAGTTTTAACTTAAAAACTTAAGTCACGTGTTGAAAATTTCAATGGGTAGATTAAAAGACCGATTGCTCAATCGCAATCGAAGATTACAAATGGGTTGATTAAAAAGGCCACATCAGAAAGTTCCGATTGCGATTGGCTTTTTATATATATAAGCCCCGCCTCTCCAATCGCATTGGAAATATTTGAAGGGCTCCTACGATTATGTTCGGTTGACACTTCCGATTGCGAGGTTCCGATTGCCCCATCACATCAGAAGTTTTAAAATCGCATCGGCCTATCTCCAGATCATCGCAATCGCATCCGTCTTTTCTCCGATTGCGCAATCACATCGCCTCATTCTCGACCTCCGATTGTGTCTTCCCTGATTTGTTCTCCAACGTTGATCTATTTATCAGATCGACGGTCTGCGCTCCATCGCATCGCAAATCTCCATCGCGTACGTTCGTTTGTTCCACCGATTGGCCATACCTCGATTCAATTCCCACCGTTGATCTGAGTTTTAGATCAACGGCAAGCGTGTAATCTCATCGCATGATTCAATTGCTCCATTCACTCGCCACTCCTGATTTCCATCCCCCGATTGATATCCTCTGATTCAATCAGGACCGTCCACATGTCCAGATCGGATGGTCCAAACTCACTCCGCCTTATTCTTTTCCCGCTCTCCTTTTGCCTATTCTGAAATAGATCTCCATTGTTGGATGCTTTCATCCAACAGCTACGCTCCTTCCCTACCTTCTGAAGCAGTTTAAACCTAAAAACACAGGATTTATTGATTATTTTTTGTGTTTTGCAGGTGTTTTTAATGGTTTTCAGTTGTATTGAAGAGAGATGGCCGAAGGCCGGGAAAGACGTTTCCTGCACTTTTAAGCTTTTAAAGAGAACCATTCGTGGGCTCTATTCCATTGTTTTCTCAATGATTCATGAGCATTGATAACATAAAAAGCCCAACGCGGATCTGCACATCGACAAGACACCGTTTTAATTCAAAATGACAGTAGAAGAGTATAAGTTTGAAAAAAGAGCATAGCAGATGAAGATTGAAGACAAGTATGGGAATTACAGCTAAAAATGCTTATCAAAAGCCTAATTCCCAGAATTAAAACACAGTCAGGAGAAATTATAAGTGTTTGACAGGCAGAAAAAATCTCCACCGCTGCATTCTGAGGCGAATTAATTCCTCAGCTACCACAGAGCCACCTGTTGCCTCAAACCTTTCAAACAGAGGCCGAAGTTATTTACTTAAAGAAATATCTGCCTCCAGCGCTGTCAAGAAGTTAATTCTGCCATAGAAAAATAATGCAACAAATATCTGCAGAATTACTCCACATTATGCAGGGCCTCAAAGTCAACAAAGCTCCCATCGAACTTTGATATCGATTATAAAATAGTTAATACAGAGAAACACTTGTAAACTTCTTCATCAAGCCCCTCAAAAGGCCAAGAAGTCTTGAATCTATATTAATTACCTTAGGAGATCTTTTATCAGATCTCACCTCCTCATCCTTCTATAAATACTTCTGTAGAAGATGAGAAGTTGTTGGTTGATTGGTTGTTGTTTGATCACAAGTTGTAATACTGAAACTCTCTGAAATAAATACATAGTCCGTTGAAGTTGAAGAAGAAGTTGGAGTCTTGGAAGTCTTGAGGATGTTGTTGCATGCTTGTTCTTGAAAAGGCTCTATCATTGGATCCATGAGCTTGGCTGTTGGTGAAGTATTCTGAACTGTTTCATGTTTTCCCCTGTTTTCATTATGTTCTATAATTTCTCACTACAGTAGGATAGAAAATAATAGGCTAAGAAATGACTCCTGGAAGCACCTTAGACCTGTTCATCCTTCACTGTTCTATGTTTTCTTTTGTTGAAGTATTTTAGAGGCTTTACTCTTTCTCTTTAGTCTTCATGCTTGTTTATTTCCTTAATTAGGTCCTTCATTTTCTGCTGTATCATTCCAACCAAACAATCAAACAAATAAACACCTGCACTTAATAACTAGTCTAAAATCAATACTCAAAGCACACAAGATAAAATTTTGCAAACAAACATTTGAGAGATCCCTCTCTGAGAACAGGAGGACTATATCCTGTAACTCTAAAGATTGGTTCTGATGTTGCCTTGTCTTTTGATTTGCCAAACTATCAAAACATTGGACACCAACACAAGGTTCTCCCATTTGGTCTATGTAATGCGCCTGCGATATTCCAGAGGGAAATTCTGGGATTTTTTTTTTTTTGATTTAGTTAATGACAGTTTTGAAATCTATATGGATGAATTTACTCCATATGGGAATTCATTAGAAGAAGGATTGGTAAATCTGGAAAAAGTACTCGAAATATGTAAATGGACCCATGTGTCTCTGAGTACAGTTAAATGTCATATGATGAGGGAAGAAGGAATCGTATTGGGACATTTGCTCTCGACTGCTGGAATTTGAGTTGATCCGGCCAAAGTTGAGGTAATACTGCACTTTCTCGTATCAAAGACACCCACACAGGTATGTAGCTTTATCAGTCACACTGGTTATTATTAGACGCTTTATAGAAAATTTCGCTAAAACAACACATCCACTTTTTCAATTGCTAACAAAAGATGCAGAATTTTTGTGGACAGAGGATTGTGAAGCAGCTTTTGTGAAGATCAAGGGACTGGTTTTTGAAGCTCTGATCCTTCGAGGACCTGATTGGGCATTACCATTTCATATACATGATGATGCCTCTCAGACAACGGTAGGAGCAGTTTTAGGACAACAGGTAGACAAGACACCGTATGCAGTTTACTACATCACCAAGAATTTGGCTCCTGATAAGTTAAATTACATGGTGACTGAAAAATAATTCCTAGCTATCATCTATGCTATCAAAAAGTTTTGACATTATATCACTAGGTATCCTACCTTTGTACATACTGATCACACAACAATAAGGTATCTGATGAATAAACCTATCACTCCTGGTCGCATTACAAGATGGATGCTATTTCTTCAAGAATTTGATATTACAATAGTAGATAAACTAGGAAAAGACAATGTAGTTGCTGATTTTCTGTCCAGAATGGATAATAATGATGAATGTACACCTATAGAAGATAGTTTTCCCGATGAGCATCTCTTTGAAATTTCTACTAATCCTTCATGATACACATATATTGCTAACTATCTTACAACAGGTATGGTGTCCCGTCATTTGTCATACAGGGAACAACGAAAAATTATTCATCACAGTGCTCGATATTCTTGGATGGCAGGATACCTCTTTCATATAGGAGCCAATAAGCAGGTTCGGTGATGTGTACCTGAGGATGATATCTAAGAAGTGCTGAAGGCTACCCATGATGGTCCTTGTGGAGGGAATTTTGCAGATAAAAGAACATGCCATAAGGTGTTACAGATGGGATATTACTGGTCTTCTATCTTCCAGGATGCACAGAATTATGTCCGAAGGTGCGATAGTTGCCAACACATGGGGTAGCCTAGTCGATCCGATGAAATGCCTTTGCAGCTCCAGGTAGTCCTAGAACCTTTTGAGAAGTGGGCTATCGATTTTTTTGGACCCTTTAACCCACCTTCCCAGCAAAAGGTTAACATTTTGGTTTGCACTTACTATATAACTAAGTAGGTAGAAGCCATTGTTGTTGCGAAAGTAATGAAACAGGTAGTTTCAGATTTTCTATTTGAATAAATTTTTTCTCATTACGGTATTACAAGGGAGATTGTTTCATATGGAGGAGAACAATTCACGTCCAACAAGATAGCAAGGCTTATGCAGAAATATGGGGTCAAGCATAGGGTGACATCTCCATACCACCCCCAGGAGAATGGACAAGTGGAAAGTACAAACAAGGCATTGTAAAATATCTTTACAAAGACTATGGCACACCATTGTCGGGATTGGGCTCAAAAGCTGCCTGAAGCTCTCTAGGCATATAGGACAACATGGCAGAACACAATTGGATTTTCACCATTTGAGTTTGTTTATGGGAAATCCTCATTGTTTCCAATATAATTTGAAATCGATACACTCAGAATAACTCTTGAAGTAGGGTTAGACCTGTCAGATGCCAAAAAACACCAGCTGGATCAATTTAATGAATTATATGAAATACGTTCAATGGTTGTCCAGAGGAATGCTGATATTCAGCAACAGAAGACGAAATGGCACGATAAGTTTATCAAAAGCAAGATGTTTCATAGAGGAGATTAGGAATTAATTTATGACTCCCATTTTAAGGATTTTAAAGGAAAGATTTACACTCGCTAGATGGGGCCACTAGTACATTTGGCGGAAATTTCAACACCTGGTTCCGACACTTTTGACCAAATGTCGGAAATTTCCCCAAATTTTTTCGACTTTTTCAAATCCTGCCTGAAACCATCGCTATACCGACGTTTAGAGACAAGTGTCGCAATACCGACACTTACAGGCAAGTGTCGGTCTTGTGACGTTTGAAAAATAACATCGTAATTGCGATGGATTTCTGAAGTATGTCGTTATTGCGACGTTATAGAGACAAGGTGTCGCTATTGCGACGTTTAGAGGAAGGTGTCGCTATTGCGACGTTTAGAAGAATGTGTCGCTATTGCGACGGTTGGTGGCAAAGTGTCGCTCTTGCGACAGTTGGTGGCAAAGTGTCACTCTTGCGACGGTTAGGCGATGTGTCGCTCTTGCAATGGTTCGTGGCAAAGTGTTGCTCTTGCGACGGTTGGTGGAAATGTGTCGCTCTTGCGATGGTTGGTGGCAGAGTGTCACTCTTGCGACGGTTGGTGGCAGGGGTGTCCGGTGGGATAATCCCACATTCACTGGGTGTATAAGCGATACTGGTGTTTATATACGAGTTGAGGTTTTACATGTTTCGATTATGAGCCCAAGGCTATGCACACTCATACAATCAATTGGGACTCAGCGCATGCGCTCAGCCCCTCGCCTCATGACTTGGATTTGGTTGTGGTTTAGCTTGTGGTTCTTCACCTCTGTCCTGTGGTGATTAGTGTAGGTGCTGAGCTAGGTTCTCGACAGAGTAAAAAGCCCACAATTTTATTAAAAATATAAACAATTTGTAAAAAGCCCACAATTTTATTAAAAATATAAACAATTTTATATTAAATATAAAATTGATATACACTTTTTTTATTGAAAAAGCCCACAATTTTATTAAAAAGCCCACAATTTTGTAAAAAGCCCACAATTTGTAAGAAGCCCACAATTTGTAAAAAGCCCACTTTTATTTTCTTTTTGCTTATTGAGCTCCCATTGAGTTCAACACATCTTGGGTTTTCTACACCATTGAGAGAGATAATTGCTAAATATAATTATTATTTTCTTTATAGGATAATTTGCATCAATGGAAGAAAACATTAGAGGTGGAAAAAAATTCAAAAGGGTGAAAGGGGTGATGGTAGAGTTTATTGCCCTTGCAAAAAATGTTGTATGAGAAATAATGTTAGAGTTTTAATAGCAACAGCAACAATGCATTGTAGGAAATATGGGCACATTGATGGTGGATCGAATGACTATCATCTCGTGGTAATTAATTATCTATCTTCATTTTGATTATATCGTAAAATTTTATATTATTTTAATATTTTTTATATGCGCACAAATGTTTAATGATTAATGTTTGTAATTTTCATAAAGGCACAGTTTCCCCCCAACTTTTTGCAGATGATCAACCAACTTCCACAGCTAAATAGTAGTAGATTAGATGATGTTGCACCAGTACAAGAGAATATTGTAGCAAATATTAGTATTGGAAATGATGTTGTACAAGGTGAAGAACATGAAGCGAATGATGAAGGTAATTTTAATGATCCCATGGAGGTAGATCATGATGAAAATAATGAGACAGTTCACATTAATGATGGGACAAATCAAATGCTCCAAGACTTGTATGGTGAGTTAGATGATGATGGTGGAGATAGTGATGGTATTTATGATGTACCTCTGATTAAAAGGTCAAGTGAACGACTTTTTGAACACTCAAATGCAACTCTTCTCTCTGCTACATTGTTGCTGGTGAAATTAAAGGTTATAAATAATTTGTCGAATAGATGTATGAAACAACTCCTAAGGTATGCAATATGTATATATGATCACATATATGTAAATGTTGATTATTTTCCCTTTTTTTAGTTGTAATAAATGTGTAAAATAATAATTCAATATATATATATATATATATATGATTAATAATCTTTACATTAACTAGTTTTTTTTTTTTTTATGCTGTATATTTTTGGGTGAATATTTGTTACCATCGCCAAATACTTTACCTCGAACATATCGAGATCTACGTGGTATTATGAAACACTTTGGAATGGAATATAACACTATAGATGCATGTCCTAAATATCATATTATATATTACGGAGAACATGTGTTGAAAAAAGAATGTCCGAAATGTGGTACCAGTAGATATCGAACAGATCAACTAACCAAAAAGGTTCCTCAAAAGGTTCTTCGTCATATTCCCATAATTCCATGTTTTCAGCGAATGTTCAGGTGTAAGAGCATAGCACAGTTTATGGATTACCATTCAAATAATAGAAGTGGAGATGGTGTTCTTTTAATGCCTGCAGATGGTTCTGCATTTAGAGAAATCTAGGAAAAATATGTAGATTTTAAAAATGAACCTCGTAATGTCAGGCTTTCATTGGCAGTTGATGGTGTTAATCCATTCGGAGAGCTTAGATCTACTTACTCAGTGTGGCCTATTTTCGTTATCAACAATAACATTCCTCCTTGGATGTAAATAAAGAGGGAGCACATAATGTTGACTATGATTATTCCAGGTATTTGATACATTATTTTTTTGAATGTAAAATTTTCATTTCTCTCGTTGTTTTCATAAATATATATTTTATTTATTTACTTACTTATATATACATATATCATGGTAGTAATTATTATGTACCGTAATTTTGAACAATTAGGTAAGTACCAGGTCAAAGATATGAATGTATATATTGAGCCTCTTATCAATGAGCTAATACAATTATGGCATGGCATCATTATGTATGAAATCACTAAACCAATCAAGCAGAAGAGATTTCAATGTCGTGGAATGCTTGTATGGAAAATTCATGATGCCCCAGGACTAACACATGTTTGTGGTATGTAATATTTCGTTGCACTTTAATATAATACATAATTATCTAAATTAGATATACCATATTGCATGTTTTAAAAATGATCTCATCGTATAATTGTTATTGATCCATCTATTGCAGGTCTTCAAACAAAGGGTAGATTTGCATGTCTAGTTTGTGGCCCTAAGATGAAGTATCGTCATTCGCTAGACTTAAGAAATATGGTGTTTGATGAGTTTAGGCACTTCCTCTCTAGGAACCATAAGTATCGTACTATTGAAAAACATATTTTCAATGATAAAGAAGAAACTAGATTAAAACCACGAAGAATGACACCTCAGTTGTGGAAGTTGGAATATAACAGAATTAATAATCGTCAAGAAGCTGGTACGTAATTTGTGTATATATATATATTAATTTTTTATGTAATGTTTGGAATTTTTGTTTTAACTAATGAATTTATTTTATTGTATTTTATAATTATTGTTCTGATTTATTTTATTCTTTTATATCAAGGTCATCGTCGCGGTGAAGGTACTAATATTGTACTTCCACCTGGAATGAAATTTTATCCTTCTCAATTCGCAAGGTTTCCCTATTATGAGGACCTAAAAATAGCTCATTTGTTTGATACAATGCATGTCAGGAAGAATGTCAAAGAAACATTATGGTGAACCATAGATGGTGCACATGAGAGAGATAAAATTGACAAAATTTGTGCTGACATTGAGAAATCGAATCATGCAATGAAAAGTGTGATCGACAGATCAAATAACAATGGAGGTCGAAATTATATTAATATTCCATGGTTATTAACAGAACAACAAAGAAATGATGTAAAAGAGGTCGTTAGAAGAATTAAATTTCCAACAGGTTTTGCTTCAAACATAAATAATATCTTAATGAAGAAAGGTGACTTCAGTGGGGTGAAAACACATGATTGGCATACCTTTGTTAAGGTGATTTTTTTGGTATACGTTTTTGTATGTTATTGCTTGAATACATATTTTAAATTTTCCTTTTTTCTGTTTAATTTGGAAACCAATAACGATTCATTTTTTTATTTTTATAGTATGTTCTACCTGTATCTCTCCCAAACGACTTCGACAACAATGTCAAACAAGTTATATATGGTCTTAGTAAATACATGAGGTAAGTAGTTTTGATTTATATGTAAAATCTAATTGCTACAATTTATTTTCGTACTTAATGAAATGATGTATTAATTTACTTGTAATGAAATATATATTATGTTTCATTGAAATAACCTTGCGTAATGATTTGCAGATGGTTGTCATTGAAAGAAATCCATCAAGATGAAATAAAATATTGGAAGAGAGAAATTCCTCGGCTAATGTGTGAAATGCAAAAGTATCTACCTCTAACATTTTTCAATGCACAAGAACACTACTTGATACACCAAGTTGAGGAGATTGAAATGTGTGGACCAGTACACACAAGGTCAATGTGGATGGTCGAGAGGCACCTGAAATCCTTGAAGGCTTTGGTTAGACAAAGAGCACGACCTGAGGGTTCTATGGTGGAGGGATATGTGGTATATGAATCCATGGTGTATATAAGTCATTATATTCCTATATTAGCTGCACCAGTTATGAAGGCGGTGGATTGCATTTGGGATGTGAACTCCATCAAAAAATTTGAAGTGGAGCACCTATTGGGAAAAGGTATAATGAAGAAAGTGAGAGGTAAAAGATTTATTATGTATAATACATATACTGTTTCATTTTTTTACATAATGTATATGATCATTATATTCATTTAGGTCTTATTCTTTCATAGTTTATTAATTAATATAATTTACCATGGTTATAAGTAATATTTATTAATATTGGTCAATTATTGTTTTTTTATTCAGGTGCTTAAGATTATGAGGCACTAATTTTATACATTGCAAACAATCTTGAGTGGATGAGTGAATGGATTGAAACATGTAAAGCACGTAACGACGGTAGGTTATCATGGAAACTACTGTCTGAATTGATTAGAGAAGCGTATCGTAGTGGAGATGGAAACATTACGGACAGGGAAATTGATTTAGCATATGGTTTGAAATATAGAAAGGTAAGCAATTAATTCACCTATTTTATTCATTACTTATTTTATACTATATTTATAATGTGACAACAAGTTTGATTTTTCAGATAATTTTCATGCTGTGTAAATTATATGATTAATTATTAATTGAGAATGCATCTTTTTCATGTTTGGCATATTGCAGTTGAAACACCACAAGGCTATGTGGTGCAATGGTCGTAAATTTCGCGTTAAACAGTTGGATGATAACATAAAAACTTATGATAGTGGGATAGATGCAGTATTCTAGGTCACTAATGTTTCCTCCGGGAGTGACAGACATCCTCGAGAATCTGAAAATAGATATTATGGGTTTTTAGATGATATTGTTGAGTGTGACTTTAATTCCTTCAAAATATTTTTTTTCGACGTCAAATGGTATAGGCTACGAATGAATGTACGTGATGATGATAGAACACTTATTCAACATGGAAATGGATTTCCAATGGTTAAAACATCACAGTTTGAAGCAGGAAAAGATCGCTATGTTTTTCCAAGCCAATGCGAACAAGTATTTTACTCAGAGGTTCCAGGTGAGAACGAATGGTCATTTGCTATTAGATATGATCCAAGAGGAAGGCTAGTAGAGTATACTGTAGAGGAAGAAGATGATATTGATCAAGAAGAAGATGATGCAGTGGCAGATGAGCAGGAAGATGCATTGACAGATGAAGAAGATATATTAGAAGATGAACCAGGCATAGGAGATGAGGCAACAATTATTGATGATGATGTCGATGAGGATATTATTGAAAATGACATAATTGATGATGATGATGACATGGTTGATCATTTCAACACCATTTCTGAATCAAATGTTAGTATAGATGTCGATCAGTTGGATGAAGATCAAGAATATACAAAAGAAGAATACTGATACAGATGTTATGTTCGAGTATGAGCTGGTATGTCATAACTGTATATTTTAATATGTAGGAATTATTGTCTTTAAATAGTTTACTAATTATGTGGGTTTGTTGCATGTTGTTTATTATTTCAGACCAATAAATAATGGCCTTACTATTGTACAAACTAAACTAAAATTATATGCCATTTTTAAATCAAACCTAAGTTGGCATTTGAAAGGTTTTAATACCTATTTATATGGTGGAGCATTACCGCCATAAACTATGGTTTTAATAGGAATTTCAAACGAATTACAAAAAATTCGGATTAATCATGGTGGGCCTTTCAAAATTTTACATTAATCACTATAGCTACCCTACATGTAATCAGTACTATAGCTCCTTTCCTTTTCTAATCGACTCAAACCCTACTGGATATACGCCTTTGTAGATCAGTACTACATCTCCTTGCCTTTTATAATTGACTCAAACCCTACTGGATATACGCCTCCTATTACAAAGAACCGCCTGTCGTGCAAGAAACTCCAGAAAGCAGGCCCTTGTTGCAAAGAACCGCCCGTCGCGCAAGAAACTCGAGAAAGCAGACCCTTGCTGCAAAGAACTGCCCGTCGCACAAGAAAATCCAGAAAGCAGGCCCTTCCTCCATCAGTAGGAAAAATGGTATGGCCAAACATAATTTTGCTAGATTTTGAAAATTGATTTTACCATTTAGAATGCCCAGGATTTGAAACAGAGCAATAAATTGGGTTGCTCGTTTTCCTTGAATAGGGCATGCCTGTAGATTTAGTTTTGTTTTTAATAAAATTCAATGTAATACATAACGAATTCCCCAAACCTCAGTCTCCAGCATGCTTTCCATAAAATTTGGCAGTTGATTTCCATCATCACAATTTGGTCTTTAAAAGAAGAAAAATCTATCACCATTTCCTACCATTTTCCTTCAAACAATATTAAGCACATGCAGTCATCATCCGAATTTGATAGATCCATCAGAAAAGAAGACCAAGAAAGACATGCTTCGACAAATATCATATATTCCATACACACTCAATACAATACCACCAGAGCTTCAGTAAGGATGGGTGAAATATACATTAAAAAGAGGGATTTCTATGACTAAAAACCCTACAATTTGTAAGTTCAATATATATATGAAACCAAACCACAACACACCAATATTTAGCGCCTTAAAACTAGGATCAAATCAAAATCTGGCTACAAATATCATTGAATGTAGACAAGTATGCGAGAGAATTTCTATTTTTATTTTAAGCTGGCGAAGCCATCTTCGTGCTTTTTAGGAAGCATCCACTTTCTCATTATATCTTGGGAGTTCTGCAAGAGACACCTAGTCACACTAGGGTCAAACCCAGTTCACCTTTTCCTGCTGATTAGCCTCCAATCTGTTCACTTTTACCTGGAGAGATTTAACATATCTAATAGTCTTATTAAGGACAACAAAAGTGTCCATGTAATCTTCACCAGAGATTATATTTCTTAGAAGTTGGACCATTCCTTTAATTCTCTCTTTTTTGGATTTCTTGGTAGAAGCATATTTCCCTGAAAGATATTTATGTGACTGTCTGCATCTAAGTGCGCTATTCTTTGTACTTCCCTCAATCATCATGCTAACAACACTCAATGCACAGATATTCTTGTTGTTGCATTCATTCTCATTGGCATTTTTTCAATTCTTGGTTTGGATGTCCACTTCCTGGGTCGGAGTGACCAGAAGGGAGTTATAAAAAAAAAAAACAGTTGTCATTTATGCTAGACTCGCCAACCAATTCTTCAACAATAGCAGGTCCAAAGTCTGCCTCCTCTTCTTTATGTTCCTATTGATTAATACCTGTTTTCTTGGTAGAAATCCCAGCACTAGTATCATCCCTAACTTTTGTACATGCCTTTTTATTTCCACTATATTCACTTGGTGAGTGACTAGTGCTACTCTCACTACAAGAAAAAAGCACATTGGTGAGGGGCGAAAATGGTCACCATAAGCTCATTGGTGAGGGTCAAAAGAGCCTTCGTCACCAAAAACTGAACGTCACGAAAGGTGGCGTCGCCGAAAGTATAGGTGTTTTGGTGAAATTCAAAGTCTGTCACCAATAATGATTTATAGTGACGAATAGTAACCGTCACCATTTCATATGAGCAATGGTGACGGACAATAGCAACCGTCACAAAAAAAATGAACGTCGCCAAAGGTGGCGTCGTCGAAAGTATAGGTGTTGTGGTGACATTCAAGGTCCGTCACCAATAATGAGTTATAAGGACGGATAGTGACCGTCACCATTTCATATGAGCAATGGTGACGAACAATAGCCTCCGTCACCAAAAAACTAAACGTCACCAAAGGTGGCGTCGCTGAAAGTATATGTTGTGGTGACATTCAAGGTTCGTCACGAATATTGATTATAATGACGGATAGTGACCGTCACCATTTCATATCAACAACAACGATTTTTTGTGATGGACCTTTCATGGCTGTCACTATTGGTGCATATATATATGGCGACGTTCATTGACCATCACCATAAACTCATTGGTGACATCAAGGTATGTCACGAATAATGACTATAATGACAAATAGTGACCCTCACCATTTCATATCAAAAACAACGATTTATGGTGACGGACCTTTAATGGTCGTCACTATTGATGCGTATATATGTGGCATTCGTTGACCATCACCATTTCATATTTTAGTGAGGGTCGAAAAATGTCACCATAAGCTCATTGGTGATGGTCAAAAGAGAATATGTCACCAAAAACTGATCTTCGTCATTCCCTATATATGAATATCAAGGCACGATGGAATTGAACCACCAACCTCCTGCTTGTAAAGCAGGTGCTCTTCCATTGAGCTAGCACCCTTTAAAGAATTAGAATTTAAACTAGAAATTGCCCCTAAAGGTGCAAAGATACACCAAAGAAATAAGAACCAGGAAAACTGAAAGAATTCAATGTCCTTGCTCCTATTTTTATTCTACGACACTCTACAAATTATGATCTTGATCTATGACGTATTTGTGCCGAGTGGTTCTAATTTAATAGTAAATGTTATATTCAGATAAAATAAATGAATAACTGAGAGGCCTTACAGGCTAATTTTTAATCCTTACACCAAAATCTCTTAATATTCAAGTCTATGGAACAACTCATTCAAAGTTCAAACTAAAGTAGATTTTAAATGGAAAGCCTAAAACCAGCTAAGTAGTTTACAAGTTAACATTTTGGATATAACTTCTGTTCAATTTATATGATAAGTTATGCCATAACCTTGAAACTAGATTCTTAGCTAAAAGACTTTCTTAAGTCAACAATGACAAAGAAAGATAGTCGTGGCAAGAAAAATTCTCTTGTTTTTTCTAATGAGGGTCCACGTAACTTGATAAAGGTTGTATGAGAGTATCAAACCATAAAAAATTTCACTAAAACATGGAAATGACAAAGTCTTGTTAAGCAACAAAATTTTATTTGAATATATGAAAAGCATTGAGCTAAATGATATAATTAAACTAAAAGTAACTGTAAAAAAATGAAATTGCCATCTTATACCATTTGGTTTGGTTAGTTCTTCGGAAAGAGAAAGTGCAATTGCATGATCCAGCTCCTCATATTGATTATGTAATGGACCATCCTGAACAAAAATGTCCACATACAACAATCAATGTTATTGTATTAGTAATACTTTTGATATAATCTATCAAAGCATGTACTATGTAGGAGAATAACTGGTAGTTGAATTACTTCTCTACTCGCATGTACTACCTTTGGTAGTTGAATTACTTGGAAATAAAAATCCTTATTAGAAGATAACACAAAGAAAAGCAGAAGCCTTTGAATATGGATGGCCATCTTGATTTTATAGAGTTATTATTGAATACTAAAGGACTAGGAATGTTGCAACGAAATAGATGGATGAGTGTAAGAAAAATAATTTGGATAATTTAGGTTGCAAATATCTTTAAATGGAACCACTTTTTCCGTTTGGATTCCCAGTCTTTAATATGCAAATAAAATTTTCGATTCAACCAAAGAGCACAATATTTTGAAGTCTTAGTTGCCTAAAACAGGGTAAGAACAAAATTTGGAAATGGGGATGAATTTTGAAATGACCACTTTCAAAACCTTTGGAAATAGAGCAACGAGCACTTCCACACACAGGTCCAAAAGTCATGACTTAGGAGGATAAGCACACCTAATTCAGGGATGATTAAATATGAAACAATTTGGGCTGCAATTGTACTCAATTAAACATAAAGCAATGATTAAAATCTACATAAATGACTTAGAATTCAAACATGACAACTTTGGAATATGGTAGAATGTTGGCATAAAAACTTTGTTCATTATACATTCTCTTTCATTCAGTTTTGATGCTTTAATTTCAAATTAGTTGTTTTCTTTGTTAGAGATAGCAATCCGTACATCTAGGTCGAACCATTAATGATGCCCACAATGAAGGGGCATGTAGCTCAGTAGTACAGCAGCACATTGGCCAAGGGAAAATCTGGGGTAAATCTTAGGATGTATAATTTTCAAGACGGGGATAGAGCTAGTTTTGCTTGAGGTTAGCAAGGGGACCTTAGCCAAAGTATGGCCTGACGAGGGTGTTGGAAATAGGAATACACACATCTATGTTGAACCCTTAAGGGTGTCCCTCATGAAGGGGCAAGTGGCTCAGTGTTAGAGCCATCCAACCAGCCAAGGAGTTAAAAGTTTCAGAAATGTTGCAAGTAACAGACATTGTTAATTAGCCTATTGTACTAGACCAAATGCTGGACGACCTGCATTGAAAAGTGTTTGCATGGGGCAAGTAGCTCAGTGTTTGAGTAATCCAACCAACCAAGGACTTAAAAGGTTCGGAAATGTTTCAAGTAACAGACAATTTTTAATTAGCCTATTGTGCTAGGCCAAACAGTGGACGACCTACATTGGAAAGTGTTTGCTGAACAATATTGAGGCCCCGCCCAGGTTCGAAACTCAATTAACCCACCTCATGAAAGGGCAAGCGGCTCAGTGTTAGAGCAATCCAATCAGCCAGGGACTTTAATGTTTAGAAATGTTTTAAGTAATAAAGAATAGTTAATTATACAGTGATATGTGGTTTAACGGTAAGTTTCACTGGGTGAAACTAACGAGACCGCGGTTCAAATCCCATTGAGTATATGGCCTGCTATGATCTCGCCTCAAGGAGTAGACTCCCCATTTTATAGAGTCTCCGCTCTTGCTAAATCATAAGATCTGGTATATCTGGCTTATATATGGCTTACAGGTTGTTGGATATACTCTTGGTGTTATAAGGCTCTTGCTAAATCATAAGATCTGGTATATCTGGCTTAGAGGTTGCTGGATATACTCTTGGTGTTATAAGGCAGCCAAAAAGGTTGATCCTGGACCTCCCCCAGATTAGTCCAAGGAAGAAAGTTTTTGCTGAGCAATATTGAGGCCCCACCCAGGTTTCACTAGTAAATTTGGCCCAATTTCTGACGGCCAAAGTGTCATTATTCCGACACCCAGTCATCGCAAGAGTGACAGTTGAGGCTGGACAAAGCGTGGTTAGCCTTAGAGTCGCAATTCCGAAACTTCCATAAAATGTCGATATTGCGATGCTTGTTCCGACGTTTTCCAGAGGCGTCGGTATTGCGACACTTTGCAAGTGTCGCAATACCGACACTTTGCAAAGCATCACAATACCGACGCTTTGCAAAGTGTCACAATATCGATGCTTGCAAAGCGTCGCAATACCGACACTTTCCAAGCGCCGCAATACCGACACTTCCAAAGCTCGCAATACTCTATGGCTAACCACGCTTTTAAAGGGTCACAAGACTGACGAAAAAGGAAAACTTTCAAGGTGTCAGAAGACCGACGTTTACAAGGCGTCGAAAGAGCGACGCTTACAGAGCGTCGATATAGCGATGGCGGGTTAAATTTTTATTAAAAAAAAAATGAGCATTCAGAAAATGTAATCCTCATGAGCTTTGCTATAAATTAAACCGTTTAAATTGTACAAGAGGATGATGCCCTGGTAGAAATGAACACTGCGGCACCTAGAATTGCATTGCAAATGCCTTTTCTCTTCTACATTATACAACTGATTTTTTAAAGCATAGGAACATCAACCTTCCCTAACTTCAATAGGTGATGGAAGCTGCCTCTGACAGGTAGACATGAACATAGGAAGATTCAAAAAACACATATCCATTATTCAAGAAAGCTTAGAAAGTAGATAAAGAAGTTCTGGTAGCATTGTTCTGGCCAAGTTGAATGAAATTGAATAATTGGATACACAAGATGCAGACGAAACACTTAAAAGTCTTGTGGATTCAAAGAAGAAATATGTATGAACAGAGTATAGAGAGCTCTTTGGTCATGAATCTGACAAGAGTGGCATGCTTGTCAGATCTGCTTCAAATGAACTCACATTTTTCATTTGAAAATCTAATTAGATGTAAGAAATCAGGTGTGTTTTCAAGGAGACTATGAAAAATGTAAGACTTGTAAGTTACAAGCTTATATATGTTAAGTGTAATAGTTAATTTGTTGGAAAGTACTCATTCCAAAGTAATAGACTGGCACAAATTGGAATGAAATATTTTTACACCAATAGCTTTCACAACAATGAATATAATTCTAAATACTTAGAAGTTCATTCACTGGTCAAGGACTAGTTATTTTTTCTAGTGAATGGAATTCTGATCCATCCATATTTCAATTACTGAATTTCATTGTCAGTAATTTATGCTTGAATGTAATAAAAAAAAGAAATATTAAGGTAGTCGCTTGAGCATGATGCCCCAAAATTTATCAGAGAATGAGGAGCTGAAGGAGACTTTGTCACTATGGAACCATGTTCTCCACCTTTGTATCTATAGTTCTATCTATGGAAATAATACAATTGTAATGCATCAGTTCATTCAAAGATTAGGTTTCTATGACTCTGAGTACCTAAAGAGCAGGAATCAAGGTCCTCAATCACATAGATGTTTATTGTAGTTATTTCCACTCTATAGGATCATGCTATTCATGTTGTGTTAAGATTTGGAGTCCTTAAATAGATTTTGTTCTTCATCTCAATATTTATTCTGTCCACTCAAAAATGGCAAGAGCATTTGTAGTTGCATTGTAACAGTCACCATATTACCCCTGACAACCTATACTACTTGAAGATATGGTAGTGGCTATGTGGAGTCCGTAATACACCCTTGTGAGTATCAAATGGATTCTTCATTGTATTTTCGGTAGAAGTTTGTAGTAGCTTGTTCAAGTAATTCATTATATTATATTTTGGTTTGTATCTTTTGGAAAATGTGACTCCAATATGTGGGCTACAAATAAATTCAACAGCTATGCATGAAGTATTTTAGAAAAGCTTGAAGTGCGGCGGGAAATAAGTTATTTAGGCCACATTTGTGAGTCTGGACTCTAAACAGTATTTTGGATCTGATTTTATCTTAAACAGAATGATATGACCATGCTATTGAGCAGGACAGTTAAAAGAGTTAAATGGAAAGATTTTCCCAGTTATAGAGGCAGTCAATACACGGCCAGAGTAGTTCTCTCAACGAATTGTGTTGTGGGAGACAACACAATTATGATTACAATTTCTTTATGGAAAAGACAATCTAATATGGAACCAAAACCCATTATGGATGTTCTTTTTGTGAAAATCTGGTCATAATTAAGTGGGTAAAAGTTTTTAATACTAATACCATGCCTATGGTTCTACTGTGATAGGGTCAAGGTTTTGGGCTCCACATGTGAGGCGTAATAGGGGCCTGGAAATAGTTTATTCTCAGTTCCTAGAGTAATGTGGAATGCTTAGATGTCCTTTCCCCTTTAATAAGTATAAAGGGGATGAATGTATTTCTACGAAATCTTAATAGTATGAATCCTACTCTTTGACCGGTCAAAATCCGAATGATAATGTAACTAGAAAGTCCATTCAATAGTTGGACATCCGGACAACTTAAGTCTTAATTTATTCAATTATTACGTGTGCGCATGATTTTTCAAGCTTATCAACTCTGGATATCAGCTTCAGGATTTTAAGTGAGCTTACTCCCCCAAACTTAATGGTTATTGTTAGGCCCTAGTAGACCTTAAAAGTGCTAAAGCTTTAGCATTCTATGGATGGATTTTGGATATTAAATAATTTCAAAAATTTAATGCCTGTTGGACCACCAACCTTGCCAGAAAGACCACCCCTCCTTGATGCTCCTTCAGTTCTTCAGTTTCCACCGAAGGCTGCTTAATTTACAAAATAATGTAATACAGTTGAGTTACCATTCTGAATTATTTTAAAGTGTTTGTTTCCTCTAAAACTATTATATTTCCATGCCGTAGTCTACTTGTCCTACTTTTTGGAAGGTTTTCTGGTATGTTTTTCAGTGTTATATGCTCAAAATATAGTAAGAATTTCTTGGAATCACAAGTTTGAGTTGAAAATTCTCTACAATCTGAGTGCTCCAGAGGTTTTTCAGGGAACTGAATCCATATATACAATCAAAAACTCATATTAAACAACAAAAAAAACAACAAAAATAATAAGAAGAAAGAAAAGAAGAAGCAAAGCTAAAAAAATCACCAGATTCCAGGCAAAAATTCCAAAACTTAGCCTGTTTAGACACTGCCTTTTTCCATCATCTTTTTTATTCCACTGAGATGTAGTCTACGACTATAATAACTGATATTTCCAAAAAAGCATTTTCCAGTTCAATTTCTTGGGAAGCTAATGTTTGTAAGTATCTTTTTGATTCCACTGAGATGTAGTCTATGACTATAATAACTGATATTTCCAAAGAAACATTTTCCAGTTCAATTTCTTGTGAAGCTAATGTTTGTAAGTAAAGTAAGATATGATACATAATCAAATGTACCATTATACAATCTTAATATCTCGAATACGCCATTCTTTAGCTTCTTCACATGAAGAAAAGGTGAATCCTGTTATAGAAGACTGTATATTAATACTTCTTCTACTTCATATCTGTTACAAATGAGTCTGTTTAGGCAATTGGATGGCGATTTGCTAACCAAAAGGAAATTGCATCTGTTTTCGAGAGAAACGTGCTGCAAAATTCTATCGATAAAAAAATACAGTGCTTTAAACATATTAAAAAAGGAGATAAGGAAAAGCTAAAAAAGTCACCAGATTCCAGCCAAAAAATCCAAAACTTAGCCTATTTAGACACTGCCTTTTTCCATCATCTTTTTTATTCCACTGAGATGTAGTCTATGACTATAATGACTGATATTTCCAAAAAAGCATTTTCCAGTTCAATTTATTGGGAAGCTAATGTTTGTAAGTATCTTTTTGATTCCACTGAGATGTAGTCTATGACTATAATAACTGATATTTCCAAAGAAACATTTTCCAGTTCTATTTCTTGTGAAGATAATGTTTGTAAGTAAAGTAAGATATGATACATAATCAAATGTACCATTATACAATCTTAATATCTCGAATACGCCATTCTTTAGCTTCTTCACATGAAGAAAAGGTGAATCCTGTTATAGAAGACCGTATATTAATACTTCTGCTACTTCATATCTGTTACAAATGAGCCTGTTTAGGAAATTGGATGGCGGCTTGCTAACCAAAAGGAAATTACATCTGTTTTCTGGAGAAACGTGCTGCAAAATTCTATCGGTAAAACAATACAGTGCTTTAAACATATTAAAAAAAGAGATAAGGAAATATAGTGCTTCCATCATATTAAAAAAGGAGCAGGAAATTGCTTTAAACATATTTAAAAAATAAAATAAGGGAATACAGTACTTTAAGCATATGAGAAAAAGAGAAAAAGAGCAAGAAAAAAGGCTTTCCATTGATGAAATCATGCATTTCGCCCAAAATGCTTCTTTTAAGCCCATCAAAATAAAAACCAGCAAGTGGGAGCCAGAATCAGCAAGTCTCTAAGAAAATAACGTACACAACCAAACTAGTAAGAGTCTTCCCCTTACCAAATACCAAGATCCATGTAGAGATGAGGCATCGCCTCAAACGCAGAAACAGACTAGCAAGCAATCAATAGTACCAAACAAAAGTTACCCACGCAAAATACACAACACTCCAATCAATATTAACTTTGCATGTTCAAGACCTAACTGGTGCAAATCGATTTTAATCCCCAATCCTTAGGGTTATTAGAAAGACATGAGGTGCCAAAATGAACCTCCAAGTACCAATCCCATCGATGGGTTCTCAACATATATAATAATAAACTGATACACCTAATGTTATCACATTCCAAAGTTAGACTCACCCTAGTTTCCTTTCTCAATAATATAGATTTACAAATAAGAAAACTAGGGACTAATCCAGGCAACTGCAGGGCATTTCCCTTGAACAGCTATTCACAAACACCCAGTAAAACCCTTATAGTAGAAACCACTTACCAGATATCCAAGCTTCTGTTGTTTGTAAAAAATACAGCAATTAATAAAAATGGGGAGGTTTCCAGCCAAGAGGATTCAGATTCGAGCTTCTGGCAGGAATGAAGTTGATCTACATTACTACCACTGCCACTTGCTGAGGTAACGTCAAGGGAAAATCGCCGCAGCTGTACAGGGAATTTTTTGCCATGCTCAGAGCTCATGAGAAAAAATGTCGAACAAGCTGAGTGGGAAAAAAAAATTGAATAGGGCATAATGGAATCATGGGAAAGAAGGCATAAAGGTCGAAAAAGCTGAGCGGGAAAAAAAAAATTGAATGGGTCGATTAAGAAAATTTGAATAGGTGGAGTAGGGCGCTTGGGTAAGGTAATTAGGCTAATTTCTTGGAATTTAAAAAAATAGGCCAGGCTACAAATCTTTGATCATGTATTAATTCTATTAATTGATTAATTATGATTAATTATATATTAATGATATCAATTGATTAATTAGGGGTTTTTAGTCATGTATGAATTTATTAATTATGAATTAGTAAATTTAATTAAAATTGTTTTATATATTTATTGTAAACTGTTGTGATATTTTACAAAATAAACTTATTTTATTTTATTTAAAAACAATTTATCAATATTTTTGGTTGTAAAGATCATTACTTATATCATTAATTGAAAGTAGGCCAAGAAATTATGTGATTGATTGACACGGCGCGCCCGACCGAACGATGCCACACGCGAGAAAACGGATAATGGGCTGCTCGAACGTGGACAAGGCACTTGGGCGGTCACAACTTAACAAAACTGATACGGGCGCCCTCGAACGAAACGACCCTCTTATAGCTTGCCCTCAAACATTTGTTTTAAATAGCTTGTATTGGGTTTGATCTACCAAATCATCCCCTCCAAATTAGTGCCAGCATATATCATGGGTTGATGGGAAATCAATCAACTGCACAAATTTAATGCCAATCCTCCCTGTCTTGCTTAGAAAGCAGAATGGGTCCATAACACAATTGCGATCTGACTTATTGTCTCTTGCTCCATTATTTTTGCACCTTATTGTCCCCGTCAATGTTGCTGGCACTTTACCTCTGTGAATTTACTCCAAATTTGACATGCTAAGCCCCCGATCATCCCTAGTCGCCCTTAGTGATTTGATCACCTGCATTGACATAAACCATAAAGAATGCATAGAACATCAAGCAAAACCTATTCCACTGCAGAAATGAGACATCTTACAAGAAAATCAAAATTGATGAATATGACAGCTAGTCCACCTTGTAACAAAACGTCTCTGCACCTAGTGAAAATAAGGATGGCTTTACATATGTTTAAGGTTAACCTGCCCGTTGCTCCTTCCTTTGACTGGTTTTCATGAGAATCTTCAATCTTAAGATTATAATGGTGGGTGCGAGTGTCCTATCCTCCTATTAAACCATCATATATCATTCAAAAACTAAATCCATGCATTTGCACCATTGTATCAACGTATGAATTTGCATCAATGTACTAAATTAATATGACTTAAAATTTTGAAATTTTCCTACAAGATAACATTTATCATTAAAAAAATCTGATCAAACATGAATTAATCTCATGAATCCTTCAGATTTATATTGCAATATCCATCTCAGATCGATAGATCCATAATCTTAAATATTCTTATAACTAGCAATTGCACCAAAAGGTGCAAAGGAACGCCGGAACATGGATAAGAGAAGTGGGGAGATTGTATAAAGAAATAATCAAGCGAAAGAAAGTTTGAGGCTAATTTAAATTCAATTGCTGTGAATTTTCAAGTGAAAGAAAGTTTGTAACTGGTGTCCGGCAAGCAGGACTCACAAATATTGTTATAGAGAAAAATTTGGAAGTGCAATTGAGGTTTGAGGTTTGATGATGTTGATGAAGCACATATTCTACTTGGTGAAAGTGGCCACTGCGAGGATTATTGGGGTTCAGGCTTCTATAGGCAGGATAATACTTTTGAGCTTGAAACAACTTTGCACAATATAACTTTCAGTTCAAATGGTGTAAATACATATAAATCAAGCAATTCAAGACCTTTAAATGTATTTTCAGAAGCAACAACTCCAGAATCTATGCAAATGCTTCTAAACTCTATTTGAAAAGAGGAAATTAATTAGATCATTTAAGGAAACTTGTTTGGACTAGACATTGGTGAGTTGATAAGCAGCTCAAACAATTGGGCAGAGATTATTATGTGGTGTATTTTCAAAGGGCTCAAAGAGTAATTACCTTCTAGATGGCTATATATTTTGGGATATGGGTTTGAAAATACAGGTAAGAAGAATCAACCAGCGTCTAAACATTTAGGGATGAATTTGAGAAAAAACACCAAAGATCTACCAATTTTGTTGAATGCCTCTGGGCAATGTGGTTTATTGTTTGCTGTCAATTCCTCCTCAGTCATGGATTGCAGGCTTGCACAAAATAATAATATTCTTATGATTGGTCTCTGTTCTAAAGTGAATAATTTCAAACAATATACTCATAACCTAGCAAAAAATACAAATTCAACATAAGTAAATATGGAAAACGAGAATAGTGGAAATGATGATTTTGGATTTCAAACTGAAGGAGCATATAAGGGCGAGGATGAAGTGCTTTTGAAATTTCAGTGGGCAGAGGAGATAGAAAGGATGGGCTGCAACAAGTTTTTGGAGTCTCGGGATATAAGAGAAAGGAAAAGATGCAAACTTCAAGTTCAAAGCACAAAGTAATGCCCCCTGGAAGGAGAGATTTTGATTCTCTTGTTCAATCTCAGCAGGAAGTAAGCAACGCCTTTGGTCAAGGAGAATATTCATCTCCATTTATAAGGATTGAAATTTTTTTGGACAATGCCACCCTGGATGTATCTTCTCATCTGGTGAGAATTGATTTTAAACACAAACAGATTCAAGGGATGTTGGGTTCTTTATTAGATGAAAATAAGAAAGAAAATGTGGAGGAACAATTCATTGAGTCTAATGGGGATTGTGATGTCGTGGAGGAATTAACTGGAGTCTTAGTAAAAGGTGCCAAGTGGCAAGGAGGCTATTGCAAGAGCGACAATGAAAGGGATGCCAGAATCTTTGTTAGATGAGAGAAATCAGACATGTTCGATTGTTCCACTGGAAGATGCTCTTCTCGAAAACATCGAGGAAATACCAGATTTGATATTTGATGTAAGCAAGGAAGATCAGACAGCAATGCATGCCAAGGAGCCTTCTCGGCATGATCATTTACCTGCCAAATTGGAAGGAGTTCCAGACCAAGAAGTGGATGGCATTGCACCTTTGTAGGTTCTGTTAATAATATAGACGCAAGTGATAACGCAGAAGGTGAAATGTGTGAGTTTTCAAGAAAGAGGGATAGATCAATTGAGGAGGCATGAGAGATTAACACTGTGAATGGATCCTCTTATGAAGTGATGGATGCTTTGGGATAGAGAGAAAGCCATTGGATGTCAGGCTCTGTAGTGAAGCATCTCAAAGAGGAGTCCCTCAAGAATTTTCATACGACAAATGACAGGAGATTTAAATTCCTTTATAGATCAAAGAAGTGAATGTGCTAGAGTAACTACACATGAAGATATTGCATTTGTAAATGGTGCACGGTAGGTTGGAGTTGGTGATTGATGTAAATGATGAAAGTGATGTAGAGATGCATGCAACACAGGTTGATTGTAAGAATGCAGTAAAAGAGGCAGCTTGTTCAATTTATGTTGTTTTTGGATGTGTAAAAATCCAGTGGAATTTAAAGTTGTTAGTTGGAGAAATTCACATAGATAATGCAGGGAAGCATAACACAGGGCCGTTATAGGAAAATGTTGCTTTGGTGGAAAAGCAAGGAGTTTTATATTTCTTACCCTGCAAAGGCATTGTGAAAAGCAGTGTGTTGGTGGAAAAGAGAATAGTTTTGGATTTGTCACTAGAGGAAACCAGTGAGAATGATGTAAGAATGCATGCTACATATGCCCTAGATGAAGGTGCCGCAACAGTGCATTTGCAAAGATTGTCGTTGTATGCCTGCAAAGAATAAAATTTAGTGAAATATTGAGAATTTTCTGTGGAGGAAATGGAAAAAATGCTTGTTCGATTATCAGAGAAATCTAAACCAAGGAAGAATTTTGTAGGTGCTTGTCACGATGCTTTTTTAAAGAATCAAATGCAAGGAATGTTCAGTTCATTTTTGGATGAAAGTAGTCAAGCTATTCCACAGAAGCATTCCATGGAGACTGCTGAAGCAGACATCGCAGTGGTTGGATTGCAAGAGGTTCCAAAACCTTTGGTTCACATTAATGAGAATCCTCATAAGCATGAAATCAATCAAGGGTTTAAAAGAGTCATCTGGATGGATTGCAATTGTTAGGAAATGACGATGAACAAATAGTAGTCAATTCTCGATGGATTTTATAAAAATTTTAGACTGCTCATGTTCTTACCAAATGAAAATATCTGACCAAAATTCTAGTTAAATGATGCAACAATGAAGATAATTAGTTGTTGAAAGATTCAGGATCTATTTATAAAAATGTCATGGAAGAGGAGTTTAAAGTCGAGAGTGCGAAAATGGTGAATGATAATGAGTGTGCTAAAAAAACTCCTAAGTATGCCCTGTAAGTGTTACAAAGTTGTCATCAACAACCTTGAGTCAGAGAGAAGAGGAGTCTTCTATGTTACCATGGAATAGTGAAAATATGGCACATACATGTAACCATAAAATAGCTTCTTATATGGAGAAAGCTGAGATAATTTACATGGGAAGTGTAACAACTCGATTTATGGCCTCTAAAGTTCAAGAACCAGAAGATATTTCAAGGCTACATTTTTTTCCTCGGGGCAACTTCAGTGGGTACTGTATTATACAATAAAGACATTACTAAGCCATGTAAATCTAATTGTGCACAAAGAAAAGAGTTATCTGCAATACAAGCACGTGAATTAAAAGAAGATGGCCATTCTTCTCCACACAAATGAAAAAAATTTGTCTGTTGGAAGTGCATTATGTGTAATAACGTGTACTTCTAATTACCCAGAGTTATGAGGAAGTGGCAACACAAACACCGTAGCGGTTTTTCTTCTTGCCAACTACAAGTTTGAAAAGGCATGTGAGCAAGCCACTCACTATCATAATAGTGGATCACAAATTATGAAATCACTTGGTACCGATATTTTTACTCATGAAAATGTCCAGGGATCCGAATGTTTCATTATTGATGATTCTAAGAAGTTTGACAAATGCAGTCATTGCTAATTTGAGGAAAGTGATGCCCAATCGAAAAATCAAAGACTAAAAAAGTTTCTACTTCAATAGAACCTTTAGCTTTCTACAAGGTGAGCTATTACAAGTCTTAATTATTTGATCACTAAATATCTAACACCCAAGCATAGTAGAACTCTGTTGGAACATGAATTTTAGCTCTACAATGTCTTTTGTTTCGTAATTTGTCATTGCTAATTTGAGTGAATGTGATGCAGTGAAAAACTCATAGATTAAAAATATTTCTACTTCAATAGGACCTTTCCCTTTCCAAAAGGTGAGCAATTACAAGTCTTCATAATTTTATCAATAAATAGCAAATGTGTATCGTAGAACTCTATTGGGAAATGAATTTTAGTTCTGCAATGTCTTTAGTTTCATAATCAAGTCTTTAGTTTAGTATGCTCAGTTACTAAGTCAAAAAAATAAAAAGCTAAATAGAAAGTCGAAAGCTCGCGTAGCAAAACATCTTGCTTCTAAAATTTGCGTGATACTCCCGCAACAATAAGAGGACTTTAATCGAGGCCTAGATAACCTCGAAAACCTTCTCGAAGATCTCTTAAGAATTCTATGTCGAAATTCCTCTTCTTCATTAGTCTGCTATCGCTTAGAATTAAAGCTAGTATTGAAAAAAACTCTTGAATGAAGGATTTTTGGTTGTGTTAAGGAAGAAAATATATCTAGCCAGGAAGTAAATTTAAGCTCTCATTGAGGCCTAGTTTGAAGAAGTTTCATTCTGTACATACAACGCTTGAAATAATTACTTGGACACATTTCCAACCCTGCTTTTTGAACAAGGAAATAATTACTCTCTTGTCATCCTTGTCAGTTTCTGACAATGCTTTTCATCATTTACAAAGGGTTTTGTTGAATCCGCCAGGGATAAGCCCTACCCTATGCCGATAGTAGAAGGTGGAGCGTCAATTCGTGGTTTAATTGGGCACCTAAGAGCCTCTACTATGGATGGTTTCGTCACAGTGAAGAGAGCAGTTTGGGATGGTAGTGATAGGTAGAAAATTCCTGAAATGAAAAGAGAGAGATATCTCACTATAGGCTACTAAAATTCATATGCCTGGAGGCTCTCAAACACATACTGGAAAGGATTCAGAACGATTACATTTCGTATGAAGAGTTTTTGCGAGTTTGCATGGAGTCTGACGGATCTTCAATGGCGGAAGCGAGGGGGATTGCTAAGCTATTGGATGAATCGAGACATATCCTCATTTTAAACAACATTGTGTATCTTCATCCATACAAGATTGCAGGAGATTTTGAGAAGGAAATGCCCATTTTTGTAGCACCGAAGAGAAATCATTGCAGTGAGGAGCTAGAGAAATTGGAGAAAGAGAAGGTAGAGATTGATCAGAAAGCTAAGAGTCACACCATGAATGAATTACAGTTGGCATTGTGATTTTTCGGGCTTCGAACTACGGGTTTAATGAGGCTGACATTCTCGGAGCTGACATGGAATGTGATGGAGCCCATATGCTACTTTCTAGCATCAATATTCTCAAGGGTTTGGCTGCACTCTAAACCATTTTGATCAAAGCCATGAAAATCATGAATAGATCCCCCAATCCTGCATCTTCACTATTGGATTTAGTAGAATACCTGAAGAATGCAGTTTCAAAAACCACAGATTGTTGAGACTGAAATTGCACTCGAAGAAATTGCAATAGATCCCCCGATTCTACATCTTGACTATTGAACTTAGTAGAATCCATGAAGAATGTAGCTTCGAAAACCATGATTGTTTGAACTGAAATTACACTGGAAGAAATTGCATTAGATCCCCCAATCCTGCATCTTAAATCTATTGAACTTAGAAGAATCCTTGAAGAATTCAACTTCGAAACTGCAGTATTGTTGAGATTGAACTCGGCAATCGAAGAAATTGCAGTACAGTGCAAGAACAAGACTCGCAACAAAACCCTAATCACTAAGCCAAATGAGGAGATAACAAAAACATGTGTTTTGGGCAAGAGAAATGTTATTTTAAATGGAGGTCTAAAACTTAAAAGAAAAATGAATACTCTCGCTCTCCATTTTTCCAAACATCATTTTTAATATTATGTCTTCAAATATCATTTTAATATCATATCCATTGTTTTTCTTATGGATGTTAAGCGCACTTCGTGATTCTTTGTAATGTCAATAATTGATTTAAAAGGAAGCTTCAAAAATCAATTCAATTTCATTCTAATAAATTTATTTTAAAAACATTGATGGAAAACCACACAATGAGTGGTTCGAAAGGCGTGTACCTAAAAATTTTATGTGATTTATCCATAAGAGTTTTTAAATAAATAAATTAATTAATTATTAAAATAAAATTGAGATAAAATAGTAAATTTAGGAGAGGTTTTTGCAACCCACAGTTTTGCTCATGGTATTCCACCTTGCCAACAAGGGGGAATTAACCTGATCGTAGGTCCCAACTAGACGTGTTGCTCTCGTTTGGAATGGCTAATCCCAACGGGTTTTAAGGATTATTATAAGGGTTAGGGGAATAATTAGTTAGTGGTTAAGGGATTAAGGATTAGGGGCTTAGGGGTTAGGGGAATAGGGGCTTAGGGGTTAAGGGGTTAGGGATTGAAAGCTTAGGGGTTAGGAGATTTAGGAGAATTTATGGGTTAGGGGAATAATGAGTCAGTTGTTAAATGGGTTAGGGGTTAAGGGAATATTATGCATTTAGAGGTTAAGGGGTTAATATTATGCACATAGAGGTTTATGGTTTAGGGGGTTAAATGGGTTAGGGGTTAGAAATTAGGGTTTAATGGGTTAGGGGTTAAGGAGTTATAGGTTTAGGGTTTAGGGGGTTAAATGGGTTAGGGGTTTAGGGGATTTAGAAGTTAAGGATTTTAGGGGTTAGAAGTTAGGGGCTAATGGGGTTAGGTTTTAGGGGGTTATATGGGTTAGGGGTTAGGAATTAGGGTTTAAGGAGTTAGGGTTAAGGGTTTAAGGGGTTAGGGATTAAGGGTTTATAGGTTGAGGGTTTAGGGGGTTAAATGGGTTAGGGGTTTACTAGGGGTTTAGGGGGTTAAATGGGTTAGGGGTTAGGGGTTAAGGGTTTAGAGGTTTATGGTTTAGAGGTTAAATGGGTTAGGGGTTTAGAGTTTTAGGGGGTTAAATGGGTTAGGGGTTGGGAATTAGTGTTTAAGGGGTTAGGGGTTAAGATGATAGTTTCATTGGTCTTTCTGTTTGTGCACAATAGTTGCTTATTATTTGCGTCTCAATGTAACAATTTTGTAAGTATTGTTGCTTGTTTCCATGTTCTTTATTTATTAATTTATAGTATTTACTAGCCATTGCTTTACATTTATTGATGAAAATGTCTATTGCAATCAAACCAAATGTATGTTCAATCTCCAGTTTCAAACTCAGCCACAGTGTTGTCACACAATTTAAGTTCGAAGAATGGCCATCTAATGAAGTCTTAAAAACTAGACTACACCTCATGACTACTCCAGAAAATCTTAAGTTCGAGTGTCCCATATTCATGAGAAATTTGGCTCTTATACTCTTGCTCCACCTGACTGTGTCTTGAAATACCCTTGTTTATTGCAAAAACATCCTAATGTTGTCAACCTTATCCCTTAACATACCAAGGAAACATATGTGACTAAGAGGAATGGAAAGCACTACAAAGTTGAAGAGAGTACAAAAGACTAAGATTATCTAATTGATCACTCATCGTGAATTAAATCTAGTTTAATTCACTGGACCTCTCACTAGCTCATCACTCCATTAGAACTAGTTAAAATGATTTTAACTCATTTAATTGAGTTAATTACACTTGCACCCGACTAATGCATCGACTTCAACTGGACCCCAAAAATATTAGAATCCCTCTAGATGCCTCATATTAGACCCTTAACTCGAATTTCTTGAGCTAACTCGGTCATCATGACTTAATTAACTGACACAAGTTGTTATGAGATGAAATTACAATTTATTGTCCAATTTATTTAAGGGAAAAATAAATTAGACGCCCCACATTCCTCACTCTTGGTGCATCAAAATTCCTCATCAGTGTGGGTGCATTTTTTTTTGGTCCTTTCTGGTTTCCAATCTCACTGTTTCTTATTGCAAATTTCAACATTTCAGAATTTGATGTGGCCTTCACACAAAGACACCATTGAAATCACATGCCCAGATTCTCATGAGAAACCTCTCTTAAGCTTGATCTTCCAGAAGAGAACCAACAATATTCCATCCTACTTCCTAGCGCAAACTGACCATTAAGGTATGCAACATTCTTTTGAACCCTCACATGATGATCTTGCTCTTGGAGGATGATCATGACCTCCCTTTAGCAACCCTTACTCGGCCCTCGTACTCGACCTACTTTAGGACTACATCTCTCTTCACCCCCTTGATGTGCCAGATAGTGGGAATACATGTCAAACATGCTAAGATGTGCCAAGTGACAAGGCATGCCAAGATGTGCAAGGGTGTGTCAATGAGTGTCAGGGACTGTCAAGACAACAAAAGGGAGAAAAAAATTTAAACTACAAGGAAATGAACACATAAGAGGGTTAATAAGTCATCAATTTACCTTTTCCAAGAGGGGCTTGCTAGGCACACTAACACTAGGCAGCAATAGGTGCCAAGTGCAAAGTATTAGTGCATTCTAAGTGCTAAGTATTCCTTTGTTGCTTCTAATCTACTTTCCAACAATTGATCATCACAAATAAATTTAATATTAAACCATGCTAAATCATACTAAGGCATCTCAACATACTCCATACATGCTAAGAATTTCCAAGTGCCAAAACGTGCCAAGTGCCAATATGTGTCAGGGACTAGTGTTATGCATGTTATGTAGTGGAAGGGAATGTTGAAGAGTGCTAAGGTGTGCTGAAGAGTGATAATGCATGTTGATGAATGTTAAGGAGTACTAGGAAAAGAAACATTAAGGGAGCACTAGGTAAAAATTCATGGAAGTTATTGAATACGAGGAACGTGTACTGCCAGAGACTAGTGTTAATGGTTAGTGTTAGTTGTCATGCCAAGGAGGGAGTGAAAAGGTATGCTAAGCATTGGTAAGGCATGCTAGGGAATATCAAGGCATGTTAAGAATTTCCAAAGTGTGCTTGGGAGTTCCAGGGTGTGCTAATTATATCATGTGCTAATTAATAGTGCCAAGATATGCCAATACATGCTAGGTGCTAAGGATGTGGCGCAGGGTGCCAGGGTATGTCAATATGTGTCAAGGCGACAAAAGGAAGAACCAATATGAGGTTTAATAAGTCAAGACTCTATATTTTTGAAAAGGGGCTTGCTAGGCACACCAATAATAGGTCCCAATACATGCCAAGTGGCATTGTGTGCCAAGTGCTAATCTATGTCAATGCATTCAACCAAGGTGTTCCAGGGCATGCTAGGGACTATATGCAGCATGCCAACACATGCTAGGAGAGTTCCATGTTGTGCTAGCACATGCCACCATGTGCTTGGGCGTCGGTGTCATCACAATATGTTCTAGGTACAAAGATTTTCCAAGAGATGTGGGGTGTTAAGAAATGTTAGTGTGTGCCAAAGCATTAATTTAAGGTGTGCCCAGAATGTTGAGGATTGTTAGGTCTTTCTCATTAATAGAATTTTCAGAGCTCGACTATCTATTAAATAATATATTTCCTACACACAATAGTGGAACTTTATCTAAATGGAATTTTCTAGATAATAAAATTAATAGATATGAATCATGTGTTGAATCATAGGAAATCTCTATTCGACTAGTTATTACTTGAGGGAAATGATACACGCTTATTACTTCTTAAAAAATTGACTAACCCTAACCACTATGGCCTTGGACATATTATAAAAAATTCTCCACAATAATGGTATTAAATCGTTATCTCTTGACAAAAAATATATTAACAGGCACATAGCGTCATCAAAAACTCATTGGAATGATCCATGATGACAAACATATTTTTATCGTCACCAAAAGTAACAAAAAGAGCATTAGTGAGGGTCATTAAAAGTTTGTCACTAGAAGTGTCACCAAAGAGAGAATTAGTGATGGGCCTTTAACGACCCTCACCAAAAGTGAAATGTCTTTGGCGATGGACCATAAAGGACCATCACTATATACACTTACAGTGACGGTTTTTAGTGATAAATGATGACAAAATTTTTTTGACCATCACCAATAGTAACAAAAAGAGCATTGATGAGGGTCATTAAAAGTTCGTCACTAGAAGTGTCACCAAAGAGAGAATTAGTGATGGACCTTTAACGACCCTCACCAAAAGTGTCATTGAAAATGTCTTTGGTGACGGACCATAAAGGACCATCACTATATACACTTACAGTGACGGTTTTTTAATGACCGTCACCATATGTGACATTGGTGATAGACCTTAAAGGTCCGTCACAAGCATGACCCTCACCAATGTGTTTTTTTCTTGTACTGCCAAGCAATCATCCATGCAAAGTGAGTTACCTCCCAACATGGAAAGTCCTAAAAATATTCCTCCACCTTGAGCTCCAACAATGTAGGTGGGCTGAAAATCAGATCATGGTGGACATCATAGCCTACCCCACGTTGTCCTCCTCTCCACTTATGATAAGTGTAGAGTATCTGCTACTCTTGGGATACAAAAGTGTTGTCTCCAAGTGGCAAGAAGAAAACTGGATCTACAAAGATCTTCCCTCCAACGTTGTGAATCATGTTGGCCCACATCATCCCACATATGATGAATAGGAAATCACCATCATATGGTATCCAAGTGAAAGGAATATTGAAGGTTCCATGTAGAGCTGAAAGGTACCAACAGTTTCCCAAGTGGTCACAACGCATTTTTCCTAACTGCTATTGCACAACATGACATGGAAACTCATAGAAAAGTTTCTCCCAATGCTTTAAAAGAGTCATAGCCCAAGTGCTCCAAACAATATCATGGCCCACCTCATAAAGAGACAAGTGTTTTGTTGTGGTGGTCATATCACCTCCCATGCTCCCATTAGAACATGTAATGCAAAAGTGTGGGAATCCTCCTTCCCAAGGGACACACCCAGCTAATGTGTCTCTCCCCCAAACATGCTCCCAAATGAGAACAACAACAACATAGTGTACCATAATGAGAACCATACTGCTGCCATATGTAGCAAGGGAGAAGGACAATGGTCCCTCAAATGCAACCAATGCAGTTTGACCCTCAACTGCAATAGAGAATGACAAAAGGTGTGGTTTCTCAACCACTTGCTTGCTGACCCACTCTCCTCATGTGTTTGGAGAAAGTGAATGATGTATGGTAAAAAGTAAGCATGTTCTCCATAATATATCTCCTCCCCAAGTCCTCCTAGGGAGTGGCCATAAAAACTGCTCATGGCCTCAAGTAGACCATGAAGTCTAGAAGGAAGAATGTTCCTCCTTTGAGCAAAGTCCTGCACATTTATGGTTAAGGGATGCATATATATATTATACAAATAATTGTGCAAACAACCAATACCCTTACCATATGTTTTTCCCATGCAAATGGAGTGGCTCATAGATGAGTCTCCTCTCATCCTAAAAAATAAAAGAGGTGGTTGTGTTAACTCTTCCAAAGAGTTATGTATATCCTCCATTTCTACATGATCCATGCATCTCCTCATATGCTGATATATCTCCTCCTCAAAGCCTTCCCAAAAATACCTCTCCATGATGGTGTGGTATGCTCTCATAGAATAAGTGTGGCTGAAAAGTAAATCCTCATGAGCTTTTTGTAGCAACTTCTCCTTGAGCTTGGAAGATCTAGATAAGAATATCCTACCATGATAGTATATGACCCCATCTCTAATTGAATATCTCTCCTCATGTAGCTGGTCATCCAATATCATACAAGTGAAAATATCCTTATAATACTCCACCAACAGCTGGGAGTTCCAATATGGATCTATCCTTCATAGTGACAGCATTGATGATCTCTCATGAAGAACATCTGTCATATGGTCATCCTCCTCTTTGACATCTCCCATGCCAAAGATGCAAGTTGGAAGGTTGCTATCCTTCCCATGCTGCTTCTACCACAACGCATAATCTGAAATGAGAGTGGGTAAAGATAATGTTGAGAGAATGCCTCTCTCCTCCTGGAGCTTACCCAAGACTCCCAGTGCTGTACCAAGCTCTCCCAAGGTCTCCACTCTCCTGAAATCAATGAGTGGTGCCTCAAAATGTGAAGCATCCATCCTCCTCTACTGATCTGGTGGTATCCCTGGTGAAATTCCTCCATACAATGAGACATCAAGATCAAGAGTAGACTTCATATATGAATGGACAGATTTGTCCCTGCCCTCACTTCACAATCCAGTCTCCCTCTTCTGTGCCTCAACCCTCTGAAATAGATAGGGGTGTTTTCTCCTCATCAATTGAGGTTTGTCATCCTCCCTACCTCCTCCTTTTGTCCGCACGGTCTCACACTCTACCAGCAATGGCACATGATAATCATGGGTTGTGCCTTGATCTCCATATATGAGATCCTGGGAAATTAATTGTAATGATACAAGAACCCCTCTAGTTTGAGCATGTGCTCCATATACCTCTGCATGAGGTGCTAGATAAACTCTAGACATGACAGCGTTGTTGCCCTCATCCTCATCAATATGCATGGGAAACCTCCCAAGAATGGGATCCTTTTTTGAAAAAGGGATCTCCATGCCCTCTTGTTCAAGAATATGAGATCGAGGCTTTGCCTCTAACAAGGTATGATGCAAGATGTCAGCCTCCTCCATGGTTTTCTGAAGTGGAACTGATTTTATAGTTTCCTCCATCACATGCAAGGTTTTTGTTTTCTTGGGTTTGTTTGTTTCCACCACATGTGTTTCAGAAATTTTTCCATCAAATATTTCCACTATTGTCTTAGTGAACCTAGCATAATAAGAAGTATTTGCATTCTTTAAAGAAAAGGACTCGAATATCCACCATGCATAGGCCTTACCTTCAAAATGCAGCGTTGCAACTTTGATGGCCTCATCTTCAGAAATGTGATGTTGGTTTTTAAACTTCTATGGTTATCGTTATTTGCAGAATCTAGATTATCCACAGTATCATAAAATTTTGGTCGATGTTTCGAATCCCAACGGAGATCCATCATGTTGTTGCAAATAGGAGTCTATCTCCTCCACCCAAGCTCTAGCTGAACATGTAGGTGAACCGTTAAAAGTAGATAGAATGAATCTATCCATATTATGCTGCTTGCTTCTCTCCACCTTGATCTTGCAAAACTCTGGAAAAATTATATGATCTCTAAACTTCTGAGTTGAGATTCATACTCCTACAGAAAATCACTAAGAGTTTCCCTCCTAGCCATTCCTTCTTCTTCCATCTCTCTCATGGAAAATCTAGGCATGAAACTATGTTGTGCATCATAGTGTGTAGCTGCAAGCTCACACTCATCATAGGAAAATATAGAATTTGATTCAGATTCAAACCCTCTTGGAGATTCTATACACATCGACCTTCCCATCTTCTTGAGATCTTCATGAATGCTCTGCAAAGTTTCAGATAGAAACTTTGGAATTTTCTCCTCCTTTATTCCTCCAAAGAATGGAGTCTTCTCTCTATTCATATTCTCTTCTTCTTTTATTATTGATAGCATATTGGCTGAGATCCACAGGCTGAGCCAAGATTATGCTTTGATACCACTGTAATATCCCAAAATAGAGAAAATCAACAATATTTGGAATATCTTATAATATCCCAAGATTGGAGATCTAGCAATACATGAACACAATAATGAAAGAGCAGTGATATATCAACACATGGGATGTAAGAAGATCCAAATAGCCATCATATTAAGATCATAGCGTCAAATTCATACAATATCTTGAGGAAACAATCACTCAAGCTAAGAAATACAAGCCTCAAGAAACATGTACATGGAAAAATGAAGATCACTGCTACATAGAAAATGCCCAAGGCTATGACGACGAATTTTTATTAGAGGAACTACTACTGAGGAGTGTAAATACACAAATATACAAATATAGGGCCCAAAAAATGTTGGGAGTGAAGATCTAGACTCCCAAACTGAATTTCAAGACAATTTGTAAAGGATTTCCTGAAATATACAAAATGGAAAAAATGCCAGAGTTGCAGTCTCAAGACTGAGTAACAACTACAACTCAAGAACTGGATGGAGATTGTTGTAGATGATTCGCAAGATGAAAAAACCTCCTCCAAGGGATCTTCCAAGTGAAAGGCTGATCCTAACACTGAGGATCTCTCTTTCCAAACAAACATTGCAACCCTCACTGCAGATGCTCATTGAAAATAACGCAGTCAAGGAGAGGGACTGTGCTGTAGATGATGGAAAATGGTTGGCCTGATGCTAAAGATGGTGAAACCAGCCCAGATTCTTCCTCATTGATCCTCCAAAGGAAAGAATGCTTCCTCCTCTGAAAAATAAGCTCCAGAAGTGGTGTTGAGTAACCTCCACTACAACACCCTGCAACACAACCTAGCTCTAAACAGAAACTACGCTGTAGCTGAAGGAGGATTTTTGGCCTAAAGCCTAGATGTGGAGAAATGAAGAGCAAAGCTCCCTCAAGAGGCATCTATTGAAAGGAGAAGGAATTCCTAAACAGGAATGCCTGGTGCTAAGCAGCACAACAACTTTGCTAAACAACAAGAGAATGAAAAATAGTCTTCCAGACCATAAAATCAATAATACATAACATGAATAACAATGGTTTCCTTGCCCTCCTTTTAAACAAGTGAAAGCCCCCTCAGCATGGGTCCCACTCATTAGGGTTTCCTCCACCAAGGAATCTCCCTCCCATTCACACTGCGTTGTCTCTCAAAGTGATCTCCACTTCCTATCCCAACGCTGTTGACTTGGTCAAACTTGACCTTGTCCCCATGCAAATGTCCCTTTTCACACATGAGGGTGTGAAATCCAGCTCCTATGATGATCCCTTTTCACACTATGAGGGATTTTATTCTCATTTCTGAAATGTATGGGCCTCCTTACCCATTTATTCTCGTCCTAAGTGAAATCAACAAAAATCAATATTCCAATTAGCTGATGCTAATTTAGGAATATTACACAGGGTGACCATGAAATGGAAAGTTGATGGAATAATGAAAAATTTCTATAAGGATAATGAAGGTAGTGAGATTTTTGAAACTCACAACATTTCAAGGAATGTTGTTTTCAGAAATCAAGAACTAATCTATAGTCATCGACAAATAGTGAAAAATACCAATGACTAACAGTGGCTCCACTTGGGGAGGGAAACTCCTTTTCAGGAGGTGTCCAGAACCTCAAAGTTCAAATCTCTGAGTTTTGAAGATTAGTATCTTACTTGTACTTAGCAGACCTCTTTTTATTCACTTTCTAATCCACTCCTATTCTTTTGAAGCTATGATCTCAAAATCTGAAAAGACATGATTGCTTCAAAATCTGTTCTACCTACCCATCATACCTTTTCCTAACATTTTTTTTACTTGGGTGCATTTGGATTGGCAAACCCTTGACATCATTTTTTTCTTTTGAAAGCATAAAGACTATCTACTTCTACCCTTGTCACATCCAAGGCTCAGATTACACTGATGAGCCTTTTAGTCTCTACCTACTCTACTTATCTGTCAAGGTTAAACCGTTTGACAGATTTTCACTCTCTAACGTACTAACATGAAATTTAAAACATGATCAAACCAAGGTTAAGCAATCTTATTTGTCATGGGTTGTGGCATTTTGGACAAGCTGCACACAGAATTTATTTTTGTACAAGTGAAAAAAGAAATTTGAGGGCTGTTATTTGGAATTGGTTATGCATCCCTCTCTTTCTCTTTTGGTTCAGATTTGAGCATTGAAACCAAATATATTTTCCTAATCTAATCTACTGACAAGCCAATCTTACATGGTTTGGAAAATCTGCTTTAACTAACCTATTAGAATAAATTTAAAACATGTTCAATCATGATTAGGCTAAATGACTGAACAAGAATTTATTTTCTTCAAAAGTAGTGGCATTTAGTCTTTGCACACTTTCAACAATACTCTTTTTTGGTATGGGGTTGTACCTCTTCTTTTTTCATGCCCTCTTCTTTTTCTTTTCTTTTTTGTTTTTGCTTTTATTTTTCTTCCTTTTTGTCAAAACAATCTGAAACTAAAGCTAGAGGCTCATAGCGCTGAGCTTATTTTCACACCTATCTATCCTAGTCTAACTTGGAAATTTCTACTGTTATAAATGATACAATAGTTCCAGTGCATCTAGTTAAGCAACAAAAAAAACAGGTAAACAACCTGACTACTTATTAGAGGGAACAACAATATACCTTGATTATGTGTCTTTATAACCAAGGTTATCATATGTAGTGGCGAATTTTGATGTATTTGATTCTTGTGCAAAATCAATGTCTGGAAACTTGAGCCGATCAAGACCTTCATGAAATCTGCTATAGGATCAACAAAAGCATGATGTAAACTTGTTGCTTTTAGGCCTTTCATGACTGGTTGGTCATCTGTATCACAAATATTAACTTTGAAAACCTCATCTTCAGTCTGGTTCTTGAAAGCACTATCATCCTCAGCCTGCAAGTTAAAAGGTAGTACAATTTTCTCTTGCTTATGGGAAAGGAGACATTCCAAGAATTATTTAAGATCTCGGAAATTGTATGACTGGATTTGAGAATTTAAAATTTCAATGTAATTTTCATATTTTTCAACCATTATCTCCAGAAAAATTTTCTTAACTTCAAGGTTAATTTTGTTTGACTTCAAAATGAGAAAGACAACTTTTAGGAAATCATCATCAAGCTGAAGTTTTGATAACAGATTTGAATTTTCATTATGTAGAAAGTCTGCCACGAACCTTGTCATTTTGTTCAATCAGTTCGAGAAAAGGGTCACTTCATATTTACAACCAGTCTGGAGTCTTTAGGCCTATTGAGAGTTGTGGAGTCGCCAGGTGGAAGCTTTCAACTTTTCTGTCCACCATCAGCAACCAGATAATAGTCTTGGCTAATACTTGAAACATTAGAAGCCAGAATTGGGACCCAATAGATCAGAGAAGGTTGAGAGTTTATAACAATTTTGAAACATAGACCTATCTGTAAGGGTACTAAGTTCACATAGTATGTAACTGGGCTTGGCACTGTTATGACTGATTGATATATTCCCAGGGGAGTCTGTGAGAAATAGTGGGGTCAACAGCGCTTCTGAAGACGAGTGGAGTCACCACGTGGATGATGCTTACTCTTCTAAGGATGTACTTGTTGTCCACCATCAACAAATGAATACCAATCTAAGGATGTTTTTTGGTTTTCTAAGTTCTTCATGTAACACTAAGCTTTGCAATGAGTGTTCTCCAGTATGGTCACCATGGTGCTACTATGATGAATCAACCAGGTATCACTCTTAGCTATCACTTGATTTATCTAAGTTTTGACAGGGGATGTGTGAGTTCTTAAGGAATGTCTAAGTTTGTTACCTACTCAGATCCACAGTGGAGTCGCCATTATATTAGTTGGCGAGTCAACTGGATACTATTGACAAGGGTTTTCTGAGGTCTTAAGGGATACTTAGGATGTTACTGACTCAGAATTCCCCAGCAGAGACGCCATTATGTTAGGTCCAAATAATTTGTCATATTGGAAAGACCAAATTTACAAGGGTAACGTCAAACCAGTCTTTGGAGCCCTAGGACCTAGACTTCCTGGACTCAGAGAGGTCTCTCTCTATATTTGTGTAAAAATATATAACTTGATAGATTTTAGGGTTTTGATTTTAGGCTAGTTATAGTGATTAGGGTTTGTGTGTTTGTTTTTTTTGATTGGGTTACTTATCAATCATAATAGATAGAGTAAGAGAAGTTTAAACCATTGGGCTCTGGAGTCTACAAAAGGTCTTGAAAAGTATAACAATAGGTCAAGGGTGTTTCAGAGGGCAAGTATAACAAAGCCAAATGGATCTTCGAGGCTTATGTGAGTGAAGTGAACATTAAATTGTGAACATAGTAGGTGCAAAGAGTAGTTAAGAATCATTTAAAAAATACTTTAACAAGAAGGGCCTTTAATATCACTATGCATAAAGAAATAACCAAAGACATGGCATACCAATAACTTCTTTGACCAAACCCTAGCAAGTAAACATTAAGACAACAATCCAGTGAACCAAAGAGAGTAAGAAACTTGTAAGTCCTCTAGTGATTTCACCTTTAGGAAAAGAAAACATTTAATATAACATATAGTAAAGATCAAAGAGTAGGGAACTTCTAATTTCCTTAATCAAACTACAAAGACCTTCAAAGCAACCATTTAAGATGAACAAAGGGCAGGGAAAACCATAAACCTCTTCAACCAAACCCTAATTAGCAATACTTCAAAGAACAGACCTCAAAAAAAATGTTTTAAGTCATACCAAAGGTAGGGCTAACCATAAACTACTTTGGAATTGGATCCATTAAATAATTCTTAAGATAAACAAGCTAAGTGGAACTAGAGAGCATTTAATAATTCTCTAATATGACCTAGCAGAGGAAAACATACAAGCAATAGAAAGCAGACAGAGCTAAGGTGCGTCTAAACAACATTTCTTAACCTAAAATTTCTTTTCTACTCCATGAGAAATATGAAACAAAATTAAAACATAAGAAGACAAGAACTAATTTAGAAAAACATCACCATTAGCCATGTTCATGAATCATGCAAATGTGCTATCTCCATTGCCATTCAAATCGAAGCATTCACAAAAATCCAAAGCTAATTTCTCCTCAACTCAAAGTCTATGATATTGAGTTTAAAAATCAACCAACAACTACAATGAGGCCTCCATGCAGTATTTAACTTGAAAAGGAGGACCAAAACCCTAGCTAGGTTTCCAAAATGTCATTAATTACATCATAAATGCCATTTTTGTCCAATGAGACCATGCAAGGCCCAAGGCACAAGTATCTAACTTAATAAATGCAAAAATAAATTCTAACATAACTCCTCAGCTAACTCTGTAGTTATTTTCCTCAAAAAACCTCATAATATATTTTTCATTAGCTCCAAGTGTCTTTTGTTTACTTTCTGGCAAGGGCGCAACGCCAACACTGGGAAAATAGCCTATTTTGCAGCTAAGATTTGGAGGCCTTCCCGGTGTCTAAATGAGTTCCATGATAGCTCATTGGAAAGCCTGTCTTATATTATTTCCAAAAATGCATTTATTTTATTGATTGGAATCCATTTAAATTATCAAAAATGCATTCTCTCAAGACTACTCATGGCGCAGCGCGAGCTCTGAAAATAGGGCAAAAAATTGATGTTTTGCATGTTTTTGGCACTTTTGGAGTACTAGTTTTGCTCCAAATGAGCTGACACGTTGTGAGGGTGATGTCATTTGCCTAAGGATTCTGAAAATGGAAACTTTTACTCCAATGGGTGCCCCAAAAAAGAGTGTAGCGCTAGTGGCACTGCACTCTTGGCCCTTCAAAACAGTCAAAATTTCCAAAAACTCAAAAACTTGCCAAAATTTGGATTTTCCTTGCTGATCCTGTCTATGATGCTTGTAGGGATGAATCAACAAGAATTTCAAGGTTTTCTTTGTTCTTTGCCTCCTTTAGGGCTTGAATCTTTTCAAGGGCTCTTTTAAGCTTTGCCCTTGCAATCTTGTTTCTTAAGGCATAAAGTCTTGCCATCTTTTTCTGAAGTTCAATGTCTCTCTTATCCTTCTCCAACTAATCTTCTAGGTGTATATTTTACCTCTCTATCCAAGGTTCCTGATCATAGCTGATCTATATGGCAAGAAGCTCACTTGGAGTGAGCTGCTTTGTCTTTGTCAATACTGTTTCTTGCTCTCTCTCCTTGACTAAGGCCTTATTTAACCCAATTGTCCTTGGCCTCTTCCTAGGAAGTTCTTCTTCTTCTTATTCAGTGTCATCAGGAGTGCCTAAGAACTCTTCTAGATTTTCCTTTGTCTTTGCAGCCCCTTTTTGAGCTCTGATAGCTCTGATCTCATAGATAGCCTTTTGTGCCTCCAACTGCTTGTTTTCAACCTCAAAATAGTGGATTACATTCTTAGCCCTACCTAGATTGGTTTGCAGGTCCTTGATTTGAGAATCTTTGCTTTTAAGCAGCATGTTAGTGATCCTTTGCTCATTTTCATCATCATTGTCAAGGCGAATAAGTTGAAACTCTTATTCAGTTTCATGCTTGTCTTCTTCTTCTTCAAAAATGACCTTTTCTTTACCTTTTTAAAGCTTCTTGGTTGATGTAGAAGGCATGGTCCCTTGCCTCTTAAGGGAAGCAAACACATGCCTATTTCCCCTCTGGTAGGTCAAAGGAAAAGGTTCAATTTTCACCATCTATGTGCCAATTGTTTCATTGCCATCATTACTGCCATAATGACTATTATCTACATTGGTGTTATCACTGCTCTCATGGCTGTTTGACCCATTGCCATCATCCTTACTTCTCTTTGCCTCATTGCCCTCCGTTTCACTGATATGTGCCCCACTACTCTTTTCTTCACTGCTTGATTTCTCATTGTTTGACTCCTCATTTCCATCTCCCTTATTGCTTTCTTCCTCATCGACATTTGCCTCACTATTTTCTTCCTCATTTCTTTCTTCACCTTTTGATGCACTATTACCATGAGATGATGGTGAGGGATTGCGAGAAGGTGTTGAAGGAGGATTATCTTGAGGTGAAGGAATGTGAGTAGATGGTGATGGATTTGTAATGGGGTGTGATGGTGAAGGAGGAATGGGAGGATGAGAAGATGAAGGGGTATCTTGATGTTGTTGGCCTTGTGGATTGGTGAACACCTCATTGGTAATGAAGGTCTCCTATGGAATGCCCTTCTGCTGCAATTGATGCATAACAACCATTTTGATAAGAGAGTGGTGAAAGAGGCTTTGCATCTGCCGAGGATAGTCTCCCTTTTGTACAATATAGGACATTTTTTCAATGCTTCCGTAGAGGTAATATGGTATGTTGAACATCCTCACCCTAGTAAAGTGCATAAGCAGTCTAATGTGATAGGAGTAAATGTGGGAGAATCTTCCTTCACATGTGAAATACTTCATAATGATCCTCATCATAGGTGCATATCTATCAAGCTAGTGTGATAAAGGAAAGATGTATTTATTGTGGTCTTTATATCTAGGCTTTAGGTAGGGTTCAAAGTAGCTCATGTCTAGATTGGCTTGCTTGAACCATTTATCCCCTACATTAGGTATGCCTATGTCATCAAAAATGGCATTTTTAGATAGCTCAAAGGTGACCCCTGCAAGGTTAACTTTTTTTTCATGCAATTTAATGATAAATATCCTAGTTGGCTCAGGGTGGTTTTGCACCTGCAACACCTTCTCACAAAAATAAAAGCATCCCACATGCTTGAAACATGAAACAGTAAGGGGAGATTCCATTAGCTACCTTGTGTTAGGGGGTTCAAACCTATTTATCTTTCAACCTTTGTTCTCGTGCCTCCTTGGCATTTGAGCCTCTCCTCCACTACCACTGTCTTCTGACATTGTAAACCCTTTCTTGAGAAAGCCCTAGGACTATCAATGGAAATGGAATGAAGAGATGGTGATGAAAAAGGTAGCTTTGCAAATGAGTGATATGAGTGAATGATGATAAAAGTGTATGAGATGATGAGTGGCTTAATCATCTCAATGATAACCCTCTACTAACATGTTCAAACTCTGTTTTTTGAAATACTAGGGTTAAATGTGAAATTGAGATGAAAGTGGGTAATGGAATGACAACCTTTGCAATGTAGGGGGTGAAATGAATGAGTGCTATGACCAGATTGGATAAATGAAAACCCCCCAAAAAATGTAAGAAACCTTGTATTGATTGATACTCTTTTCAGGAAGATGAAGTAATGGTGGAATAATTGATTTCAAGTTTGCAGCCTAGGGTTGCCTCTTAGGGTTTCAATTTATTTCAATTAAATCATCAAAAATTCTTGAAGATGTGGTTAGAGCATCCAATCACCATTTATTATGGTCTTGGAGGACCTTGGAGGAAGCTTGAAGAAGATTTGAGGTCACTTGAGTAGTTTTTTTTCTTGGAAAGCCCTCCTGGCCAAAAGCGCAACGCCTAAGCTGAGGGAACAATGCTCAATATCAAGCACGCAGTGCTCAATCCTGAGTGTGCAGTGCTAAGAGGAATGAACTGAGTGTGTTTCCAGGCAAGAGCGCATCACTCTGCCAGGCGTGCAACACCTATGTAATTTTCATGAGAAAAAACTGCCAAGGCCGTAGCGCCCGATCCCAGGGGCGCAACGCCACAAACATTTGTCCAATTTTGACTTGGAAACTAGAAATTATTCACTCTTGAGTGCTCTAATGATTTTGCAAGGAAAAAATAATGTGTTTGAAGTGTAAGATGGGTTTTTATAGGCTCATGAAATTTTGATTTAATCTTTGAAACCCACTTTCTAAAGTTTACATGTCTTTTTCTCTTTCACTGATGTCCTTTAACAATTTTGTTTGCAGGTGACTGAAATCATTTGAGGTGGATCTTAATTTTTTCTTCTTGAGGCATGATGACTTCACTTTTTACAACCTTAGGATGTTTACATACAACAACGAGCTTCAAAATCCTCTGTGGTATCCATCATGAAACTCAACTTAACCTTTTTACCCTTTATTGCTTATAGTTTGCTGGAGTTATGACATCTACCTTTCTTCTGATCCTTGAGGCATAACAAGTTGATTTTGACAACTTTAGGGCTATATTACACATGATGGCACCTTAAAAAATTCGTGTTGTTTCCATTACAATACTCAATTTATCTTTTTCACCTTGGCTGGCAGTTTGCTGGAGTTATGAAATTTCTTTTCCTTTTGATCCTGAGGATTTGGCATATTTATTTTGACACAGCAGTAGCCTTAAAATCCTCTTTTACTTCCACCTTGGAGTTTCAACCCATCATTTTACCTTCTATGGCCATTTTCCCGAAACCTTAGGTGTTTGGACTGCTTTACAACAATCATTAGTGTTGTCTTCTAAGTTCTCTATAGCCCTTTAAAGTTCATTCATTTCTGTCCAGTTCACCTCACCTTTTTCTAAATATTATCAACAATCTCTGATAGAATTTTCTTCATGTTTGGCCTTATGTACCTTCATGTCATTTCATTTCTTTAATTAATCATTGTCTGACACTCTACTGGACCATCAAGGCTTGAAAACCCTAATTATATACAAGAACAAGTGTTTCCTTTTCTTTTGATGTAAGTTGTCTTCACTTAGGTACAAGCCATCTACCTTATCAATACTTTTTGCTGATGGAAACTTCAACACTCCTGCATAAGTGCCAAATTTTGTCCATTTCCTCATGTGCAGAATCTAAAACTGAAGGATAATCTTCTTTGGAAACTCTTTAGGTCTTTCTTGAATAACCATGTCTCAACATTCCAATACATCTAAACCAGATTCTAACAAAGAAAAACAGTGTCTGAAACAACAATGATGAACTTGGAAAATATGAAACCCTAATTGACCTAGTGGGAGGGTTCTTTGACCTGACCTTGACTGAAAATTGGCTCGGAGGCTTTAAGTGAAAAACAGAGTATTTTTCAAAGTGATGTATTGAAGATCCAAAATACAATGTACTTGATTTATCTAAAGAGCCTATAGAGATATTTTTGAGACCATCAATGCTTGAGGACCTTGGAGAACACGGGAAAGGGTAGGATAGAGGAAACCCTAGAGGGAAAGTAGGGTTTATGGGTAGGGGAAAAATAGGCCAATGATACTATAGGCAGAGAAGGAGGCTGAAAATGAGAGGTATTAGCCCATGAGGAGTTTGTAGGAGTGACAGGGTGACCATGAAATGGTAAGCTGATGGAATAGTGAAAAAAATTCTATAAGGATAATGAAGGCAGTTGGATTTATGAAACTCACAATATTTCAAGGAATGTTGTTTTTCGAAATCAAGAACCAATCTATATTCATCTACAAATAGTGAAAAATACTGATGACTAATGCTGAAGAGTGTCCACATTGGTCCGAGGTATCAAAATTTGTCCAAGGTTCACCCACACCTGCTGTTTTGAACGATCCTTTTCCCACTCAAGATAGTAAAATTATTGGATATTATTCCAATTCAACCGAAACTATTTTAATGATGTCTCAGGTTATGGTTGCGACATGATATCAATACTATGGAACTAAGAATCCTATAACTGGTAAAGAGACTAAAAATTCTAGTCAAACATCAACCATACCTCCTCCAGTTTCCAAACAACTTCAAATCGAGAAACCCAATCCTGATCTAGTGATTAAACCGCCTGCTAAAGGTGCACTTTGAAAGTCAACTTTCAATCCACATGTTGCTCATAATTACAACATTATTGAATATTTGGCAATATCCCCTTCAACAATGTTAGCCTTAGAAGTGCTACAATCATGTCCAGCACAAAGGAAATTATTATTATCAGCTATTAGAGCTATTGATCCTTAGGACTTGAACCTCATGGTCTTTGATCTCAAAAATTTTGTACCCAAACTCCCTCATCAGATGGCTTTTCAGATTCCAGTATTATTCAAATCAAGACGAGTTTTTCGTACTGTATTTGATAAGGGGGAATATACGTGTATAATGTCATTATATTGTTGGAAAACCCTTGGTTATCCAGCACTCAACCATTCACTGACTATCCTTAAAGCCTTTGATGGAAGAAGATTTAATATTCCCAATTAGTCATGAGCTAATTGGAATATTCATTTTTTTTTTCTGCTTTGTTTAAGAATAAAAGGGCAAAGGAGGTCCATATTTCTCCTTAATAATGAATAAATAAATGCCAAATGTGAAAGAGATAAATCTTGGTAGCTTAATTGAAGCACCCTTGGTGTGAAAGGGGCTGGATCACTTTGACTGGGTCAACCTTGACCAAATCTACAACATTGTCATGGAGGAGTGGCCATCAATGAGGGACAATGTAGTTTTAGATGGAGATGATTTGTGTGAAAGGAGTGCTATCATTGGATGTGGTTTAGGTTTTGCAAGAGCTTGACTTATAAAAGGAAGAGGATGGAAGCATTAGAAGGTTGTTGATGGATATGATATTTTCTAAATATATGGTCTGTTTAGACATATGTCTTTCTCTTGCTGTTTAGCTGAGATTGAATGTTGTTTAGCATTGGGTGTTCCTGATTGGGAATCCCACCTCTTTGCATTGAGTATATCTTGGGAGAGTTTGTATTACATTTTCCAATATCTGGCTTAGGGCCAAGCTTCTTCTTTCAACTACAACACAGATCATGTTGAGGGGTTGGTTGTTTTTGCAAGCTACAGTAAGTGGAGACTAGATCTTTCATATCTAGGCCATTTCAGTGCTCCTTTTCAGTGGAGAAGGTTTCAAATTCATTGGGAGGACAATATTGAATGCTTTGGAGCTCATTTTTAGATCTTGGCATCAGGCCAACCTTATTTTGATCCCTACAACACATTTTACTTCCATATCAGTAGGGTGGTTTGGCACACCATTTGGAGAGCTGATTTTCTAGTGATGGGGAGTTTCCCTTCACTTTGAATATATATTGGAGGAAGCTATTTTATTGATCATATCAGATCAAACACACTTTCTAGATCTGTATTTTTCAGTGGATCTGTAGTCTTAGATCTCAAATCTACATCTTGTACTTGGTGTTTTGCTGAAAACCCTTGAAGGGTTCTTTGGAGGAGCTTGTATAGTGCATGGATCTTATATAGATCTAAATTTTGGAGCACATATCAGCTCTAGATATGATGTATAATCTACTGTTATTGTAGAGCCAATAAAAAAATGTTGTAAGGGTTTTCCAGCTTTTATATATGGTTGCAGAACCTCTTATTGAGGCATTTTATTCATTGGAGGCTTGCATTTCCTGTTATGCATCTTATGGGCCATATTTTAAATATATGATGTTGTTGTAATAACATATGAAAGGTATCCATATTGGCCTCTTTCTTTATAAATGATGATATGCATTATCGTTCCATCATTTTTCACTATATTCCTACTTTTCCCATTTGGGAATATTACAGTGGTATCAGAGCATCATCTTGGCATGGCCTGTGCATTCTAAAAGCTAATATGTCATCTCAAGAAGGAGAGCCTCTTACTGACAGAGAGAAGGGGTATCAAAGAAGAAGCCACAAAAGGTTTGATTATACAAATGCCAAAGAAGACAAGGGTAAAACCCCTTTATCTGGAGGTGAAGATGAAGAGAAGGAGTTCCATAAGATCCTTCTTAGAGCCATGTAAGACATTGCTAGAGAGATCAAGGAGATGAGAATGGACAGATTCAAGGAATCCCCTAAAGGATTTCATCAAGGAGAAGGCTTTGGCATGTCTCATCACTGGAATGATCAACCAGTGCATCAACCACAAGTTTCCCAACACTCTACCATGGCTACATTTTTGGCTGTGGGAAATGAAGGGTTTCAGGAGAAAGAATCCCTTAAAGGCTATTTTATGGAGTATGAATCTAAAAATCAGAGATTCAAAGATCACTTGAGTTTTCAGGAGTTTTGTCAAATAATGGACAATAGATGACCAAGGAATCATTGTAAAGGTGGTGGATTCATTCAGAATCGTGATCGACACCACACAATGGGCAAATTATTTTTACCCAATTTTGATAGGTCATCCAAGTGTTTTTCCAAATCTTGGGTAGAAAAACTTGACATCTACTTTCATTTGAACAAGGTTCCAGAGACGAAGTCCATTAAGATTGCATCACTACACCTTGAAGGTGAAGCACATGGTTGGTGGTTCCATGGCTTGTCTACATTGGGTTATGAAAATGTGACTACTTATTCAGAGTTCACTAGAAGGCTAGTGGAAATATTTGATAGAAGATATCCTGAAGCACCATTCATGAGCCTTGCAAAGTTGAAACAATTAGGTAAGGCAAAAACTTATATCTCTGAATTTTTAAGACTTTCTATTATGGTTCTTGGTTTTTCTGCAGCAAGAAGGGTGTACATGTTCATTGATGGGTTAGATGAACCTCTTCACGGGTTGGTTAAGTCTACCAAGCCCACTACCCTACATGATGCTATTTAAAGGGCTAGAGACCTTCAAGATGCCTTTCCAAAATCAAAGGCAACATTTCAGCATAAGCCCTCTTTTCCATCAAAGGGAAAAGAAGAAAAGTCTTCTCCTTCTAAGGAGAGTCAATATAAAAAACCTCTTGATGATGATGTCTAGAGAGATCTAAGAAGAAGGAAGCTTTGCTTCACTTGCCAAGATTCATGGGCACCTGGACATAGATGTGAAGCTGGAAAAGCACATTACATAAAGGTCTTCTCAGATGATGAGGAGGAAGAAGAAGAAGAACAAAGGAGGGGTCACAACGCTAGCATAGAAGGAGATGATCCACCACCACCTGGAGGTGAGGATGGAGAAATTGCTCCAATTAGAAGCACTCTTGCATCCTTGAGAGTGATACCCAATTATCATGAAACTTCCACACAAGAAATAGAGATTAATTTGCGCCATGGAAGTAGGGATATGATGATCCCATCTATTATGCACATGAGGATGATCCATGAGACATCATTATCTTGTGGTAAACCCCTTGGGAGACCACCTGATTCATATTTGGTGAGAGATGTCTCACATCTTGATGCTCCTTTCATATATACAGGAAGGATGGGAGCATTAGAATACCAAAATATAGTGTTGGGAGGCATGGGTAAGCTCAAGGAGGAGGGAGATATTCTTCCACTATCACCATTATCCACTCTCACATCTCCTACTGCGCTGAGAGGAAATGCTGCAAGTTTGGAGGGTGACACCATCATGGGGCAAGGAGACCATTCCTTGGCTATGGATACTCAGAAGATGATCTCACTTAAAGAGAAATATTCCATACATTATAGAAAATGGTGGTCACAAATGCATGCTTTGATTGAACCAAGGAGGTATTGGATAGATGATAGCCTCCCATGGGAGACTAACTTTCAAAAGCCTCAATATTTACTGGAGCATTTGCATATGCAAGAAGGGAAGAAAGGAGGGAATAACAACCTTCCATCATATACCTTTGGCATGGGAGATTTAAAGGAGGAGAGAAGCCATATGACAAACATTTATGTTGATAGATTATCAACGTTGTCATTATGGGAGATTGATCCATATTGGAAATCCCAACTGTTGGTGGATTATTCCAAGGATCTTTATACATGCATGCTACTTGATGACTAGCTACATGAAGAGGGATATTCAGTCCAAGAAGGATTCATCTATTATCATGATAGGATATTCTTATCTAGAGACTCCAAGCTCAAGGATAAGTTGCTACAAAGGGCCTATGAAGAGTTCTTTTTCAGCCACACATATTCCATGAGATTCTACAACATCATCATGAGAACCTACACTTGGAAGGGCTATGAAGGAGAAATGTATCATCATTTTCAGAGATGCATGAACCATTTAGATTTGGGATAGCAACATGAATCTATAAAAGAGTTAATTTAGCCATCTCTTTTTTCCTGTGAGAAAGGAGATAGATCTATGCACCACTCCATTTGTTTAAGGAGGAACTTTGGTGAAAGACATGCTTTTGTACCTACTGTTTTATTTGATGAACATATGCATTAGTTTGCTATGTTTCTATAGGCCGTAGCTTCAAGAAGGAGTACTATACCTTATAAAATTCATGGCCAAATTCGGACCACAAAAATTTCTGAACATGGACACTCCCTTGGAGGACAAAGGGAGATGATTTTGTATCATGATGGGTGCACTCCAAAGGCACCGAATATATCTCACACTTTTAGCCAAAGTGAGATTACTTGGGCAGCAAGTAATTGGTGGGGAAACCACTTACCACATCATGATCTAATGCAGTCAGGAGATGCACTGCACTGGTTCCACATGTGGGACTATGACCCACTTTCATATGCACAAATTTATGTTTGTATGTATTTGAATTTGATCCCATACATTGATGATGTACTTGTACTTTTTATGGGAATGTATGGAGGGAGGTTGGGAGGAATGTATGTTCCCTATGGGATGGATATTCTCCATGTATATTATGCTACATGTTTCAGGGAGAACATTGGGAAAACCATGTTTGTTTCATTTGAGCTATTGTCTCCTTATGGGATGGATTATTTACATCTCATGAGAAATTTGGAGGAGAAATTCATGGAGGGATGGATTGGTGAACACTTAGCTTATGGAGGAAGCTTATCACATGTTGGTGTCACCAATGGAGGAGGAGAAGAGCTGCATCACTCACCTTGTCAATTTCTTGAGAAAAAACAACATTTGGGAAGGGAGGACTGTAATATTCCCAATTAGTCATGAGCTAATTGGAATATTCATTTTTGTTTTTCTGCTTTGTTTAAGAATAAGAGGGAAAAGGAGGTTTATATTTCTCCTTAATAATGAATAAATCGATGCCAAATGTGAAAGATACAAATCTTGGTAGCTTAATTGAAGCACCCTTGGTGTGAAAGGGGTTGGATCACTTTGACTGGGTCAACCTTGACCAAATCTACAACACTCTCATGGAGGAGTGGCCATTCAATGAGGGACATCGCACTTTTAGATGGAGATGTTTTTTGTGAAAGGAGTGCTATCATTAGATGTGGTTTAGGGTTTGCAAGGTCTTGAATTATAAAAGGAAGAGGATGGCAACATTAGAAGGTTGTTGATGGATATGATATTTTTTGAATATATGGTCTCATTAGACATATATCTTTCTCTTGCTGTTTAACTGAGATTGAATGTTGTTTAGCATTGGGTGTTCCTGATCGGGAATCCCACCTCTTCCAATTGAGTAGCTCTTGGGAGAGCTTGTATTACATTTTACACTATCTGGCTTAGGTCCAAGCTTCTTCTTTCAACTACATCACAGATCCCATTGAGGGTTTGGTTTTTTTTGCAAACTGCAACAAGTGGAGACTAGATATTTCAGATCTATGTCATTTCAGTGCTTCTTTTAAGTGGAGGAGGTTTCCACTTCATTGGGAGGACAATATTGAAGGCTTTGGAGCTCATTTTCAGATCTTGGCATCAGGCCAACCTTATTTTGATCCCTACAGTGCAATTTACTTCTAGATCTGTGTTATTTTTATAGGAGGAGTTGCAGGGTGGTTTGACACACCATTTGGAGAGCTGATTTTATAGTGATGGGGATTTTCCCTTCACTTTGAATATCTATTGGAGGAGGCTATTATATTGATCATATCAGATCAACCAAACTTTCTAGATCTGTATTTTTCAGTAGATCTGTAGTCTTAGATCTCAGATCTACATATTTTACTTGGTGTTTTGTTGAAAACCCTTGAGGGGTACTTTAGAGGAGCTTGTATAGTGCATGGATCTGATATAGATATAAATTTTGGAGAAAATATTAGCTCTAGATCTGATGTATAATTTACTGCTATTGTAGAGCCAATAAAATAACATTTTAAGGGTTTTCTAGCTTTTATATATGGTTGCAGCACCTCTTATTGAGGCATTTTATTCATTGGATGCTTATATTTCCTGTTATGCATCTTATGGGCCATATTTTACATATATTATGATGTTGTAATAACATATGAAAGGTCTACATATTGGCCTATTGCTTTATAAATGATGATATGTGTTATTGTTCCATCATTTTGCACTATATTCGTGCTTTTCCCATTTGGGAATATTACAGAGGATTTCATCCATACAAAATACTCTAGGATCTTCCTATAGAAGTAGAAGGAAAAACCGTTAATTTAGAGGTGGAAGTTGGTGATGCACCTCTTGATTAAAAAATTCTTTTGGGTCGTAGTTGGTCTTATGCCATGATTGGTGTTGTTTGTAATATCCCAAAATAGGGAATTTCTACAATAATAAGAATATCTTAAGACATTTTAAAGTTGGAGATGCAGCAATGGAAAAAACATATTGGAGTAGCAGTATTATATCAATATATAAATCATGAGAAGATCCAAATAGCCATGAAATTGATCTTATAGCAGCAAATGTATACAAATCCTTGAGGTAATGATCACTCAAGCCAGACAATGCAAGCCTCAATAGAATATGTACAAGAAAATGAAGAACACTGCTACATATAGAAAGCCCAAGGCTATGACTGCACAGTTGATAGGAGTCACTGCTATAGAAATAATATCAATAAAAATATATGGAAATGTATGGCTCAAATAATGTGGGGAGAAAATCTATAACCCTTGAAAAACAATATCCAGTCAATCCTAGAAGGATTGGCTGAAATATACAAAATGGAAAAAATGTCGGAGTAGCAGGGCTGAGTAGTAGTTGCAACTCAAGAACTGGATGGAGATGTTTGTAGATGATACACAAGCTGAATAGACCTCCTCCAAGGGATCTTCCAAGTGAAAGGCTGATCCTAACACTGAAGATCTGACCCTCCAAACAATAATGAAAACCCTCACTACAGATGCACTCCGAAAATAATGTAATCTAAGAGAGGGACTACACTGTATATCATGGAAATGGTTGGCCTGGTGCCAAAGATGATGGGAATCAACTCAAATTCTCCCTCACTAATCCTACAAATGAAATAAGACTTCCTCCTCTGAAAAATAAGAGCTGGAAGTGGTGTTGTGAACCCTCACTGCAACACCCTGCAACACAACATTATTCTGCTGCAGAAATAACACTGTAGCTAAAGGAGGATGCTTGGCCTCAAGCCTGGATGTGAGGAAAATTAGTACAAATCCTTCAAGAGGCCTCTCAAGAAAGGAGAAGGATTCCTAAACAGGAAATTCTTGTGCTAAGCAGCACTTCAACTCTGCTAAACAACAGGAGAATGCACAAAGTCTAAACAGACAATGAAATCAATAATCAATAGCATGAATAAAAATGGCTGCCTTGCCCTCCTTTTAAACAAGTGAAAGCCCTATCTCCATTGGTCCCACTCATTAGGGTTTCCTCCACCAAATAACCCTCTCCCCATTCATACTGCACTATCTTTCAAAGTGTTCTCCACCTCCTATCCCAACGTTGTTGACTTGGTCAAACTTGACCTTGTCTCCATGCAAATGTCCTCTTTCACACTTGAGGGTGTGAAATACAGCTCCAATGATGATCCCCTTTCATACTATGAGGTATTTTATTCATTTTTTTATGATGCATGGGCCTCCTTATCCAATTATTCATCTCCTAAGTGAAATCAACAAAATTTAATATTCCAATTTATTGCATGCAAATTTTGGAATATTACAGTCCTCCCCTCCCAAATGTTGCTTGTCCTCAATAAAATGTAAGGATAGAACTGAGAATTTTCCTCCCAAGGCATGGAGACTGAAAAGTATTGGGAAAACATCTTCCCCCAATTGGATCCTTCATCCCCAAGCAATCATCCATACAAAGTGAGTCACCTCCCAACATGGAAACTCCTGAAAATGCTGCTCCACCTTGAGCTCATGCATTGTAGGTGGGCTGAAAATATGAACATGGTAGACATAGTTGCCTACCACATGCTGTCCTCCTCTCCACTTATGATAAGTGTAGAGCAAATGCTGATCCTGGGCTGCAAAATAATTTCCCTCAAGTGGCAAGATGAAGACTAGATCTCCAAGGATCTCCTCTCCAACGCTGTGAATCAAGCTGGCCCAAATCAACCCATATGTGATGGATAGGAAATCATAACCATATGGAATCCCATCAATCACATGGCCCACCTCAAAAAGAAACAAGTTTTTTGCTATGGTGGCCATATCTCCTCTCATGCTCCCATTAGAACATGCAATGCAAAAAGTGTGGGAATCCTCTTTCCCAAAAGACACACCCAACTCATGTGTTTCTCTCCCAATCATACTTCCAATAAAAATAAGTTCAATATCTAAAAATGAAGTCATGATCAACATCAAAATGAGGAAAATGTTGAAGGTTTTATGTAGTGCAAGAAGGTACCAACAATTTTCCCAATAGTGATAGCATAGTTTTCCAAATTGCTGCTCCAGAAAAGTACATGACAAGTTGTTTGTTGTGACATGGATAATTATGTATGTCATGACATCTACTAATAAATAGAAAATGTCTAGGTACATCAACTAAACATACATGAAATAAAACACTTGCCCAAGGCCATACAAGAGATGGTTGTCTCCATCATATAATTTGGCCCAATGTTGACCATGGAGCTCAATGAAAAGCTTGCCTCCTTGTGGAGAAATGCACTGAATAAGAATGGTAAGAGTATCCAAATACTATGTTAGACAATCCATGGATGCAAAAACAATACTCTTACCATGTTTTGAGAGTAATATGATGCATATGTATGTGAATAATTCCTCTATAGTGGTATGTCACACTCTTATGAAGAGGAATAAACCATGTGCTGCATGAAGACCACTCTCCTCATCCTTGGAAATCCAAGTTAAGAAGATCACATCAATGTAATAGATGTTTCCATCCACTACTTCATCATTTTCACCTCCTCCTTGTCCACCAAGTGCATCAAGTATGAAGTGATCCTGAAGACATTCCATCAATAATCCCAAGCTCCCACGTGACAATGTTGTTGGCTCATGCAAATAAACTCCTGCCAACTCATAGCTCCATTCTTTGACATGCTCCTTGTCAAAGACATCTCCCATAATGCTGCTACATATAAGAAGTCCCTCCCAAAGTGGAAGTACCTCTTGATAATCTAAGGCCAAGGAGTATACCCTTTGCACCATGATAGTGCCATCTCCTACTCTTGCAACATCATGCAAAGTGTGAGAGCAAATCTACCCCTGCTCTCTTAAGAACAACCAAAGCAACAAAATTTTTTGCTGCCTCCTCATACTTTCATCATACAAGTCATGTGATGAAAACATAATGAATGATATGAATATCATATCAACATCATGCATCCATACTGTTTGTTGCTCAGCGATGCAAGCATCCTGCCACATATTCTCCATCCACTTACCCTTAGGAAGAGTATATGCCAAGTGATGGCCAAACTCCTTCAAGAGTAACTAGCGCATCCAAGCCTCCTGCTGCCTGGTATCATAAATTTGCAAGTAGCTCACCAGCTTCTTGCTCTCCATCCACATCCACTCAACCATTTGTGGATGTCTCCCTTCCTTCTCAATCTTGGTACCCTTCCTATGAGGGCTATCTTCCTCCCAAATCAGATTTCTGTCTTTCCATTTCATGGGATGTTGAAATGCATTCCTCTCAAGGATCAATTTGATCCCTTAAGGACCCAAATAGATGGTAGGAAAAAACATCCCATCATTATGTGTAAGGCTCAAGAAATGTCCAACACAAGCATGAGAGATGTTATCCATCCTAATATGTCCTCCATCATTTATCTGCTCTTCCTTGAATCCATGAAGATCCAAGTGTGAGAAGGAAAGAGCCTCCTCAGACTGTTGAAGAAATTTTCACTCCATGATGTGTTGAAGTGCACCTCCAATGAAATCTCTCCATGAGATCTCCTCCTCAGGCATGGCCTTCCAAAACCAAAGAGGCCTTCGATCTGCTACAGGTAGAAGTTTCTCTTTGAGCTGGGGGGTGCTCATTGAGAAAGTGTCATCTCGAAAGGAGAAAGGGTTTCTCACTCCAAGATGTCTACCATCTATCTTTTCTTCCTCCAAGCCTTCAAACCCCAACCTAAAGTGTGGTATGCAAATCAAGAATGGCTCATGAGGATGATGGTTCATCTCTCCCTTGAATGTTTCAAGGTTGCACAACGCAGTGCAATTCTTTTGCACTAAATCAACAGCATGTAATGATGTAGACCCATCCATGATTTTTCCTAAAATGATAAGAGATGGAAATTCAAGCATACCTTGGTGAAATATGGAAGCTCCTTGTAGGGCTGCAAGAGTTTCCTCTTCATATGTGTTGGCTTCCAAAACTGCTGAATATGAAGGCTGCTCCTCCATGGCTACAACATCACTGGTACATGCCTCTTCAACTGGTGGTGAGGGCTTCTCTTCCTCTTTGCCAAATTTCTTGATCAATCTTTGAGAAAAATCAACAAGGGTAGATACCCTTGCATGGCTCCAATGGCTGAACCGCCAAGTATTTTCTTCACCTTCAAGGTGCAGTGCGGAAATTTCTACAGCCTTTCTATCTACTACAGGATGTAGCAGGAAGAAAGCCTCTAGCTTCATCACCCAAGCCTCTGCTGCACATGTGAGTGATCCATCAAAAGTGGACAATAGAAATCTATTGCCTCTCATCTCTTCCTTCAGCTGAATAAATTGTGGTAAAGCTAGAGTCTCTTTGAAGGCTCTAGGTTTAGCTCGGTATTCAGCAAAATATTCACTTAGAATTTTAGATTCCAAGTGTTCTTAATTCTTCATGTCTTCTTCTCTTTAAGAGTAGGAAGTGCATGGTCCTTCCTCTTCTCCTTCTTCCATCTTCTTAACCTCCTTGGAGAGGTTCTTTCTGGATCTAAAAACTGATGAGAGAAATATCACCCTCTTCATCATCTTGATCTCTTCTATCTTCTTATGGCTGAAACTCACAGGATGAGCCAAAGATCATGCTCTGATACCACTGTAATATCCCAAAATAGGGAATTTCTACAACAATAAGAATATCTTAAGATATTCTAAAGTTGGATATGCAGCAATGTAAAACACATATTGGAGTAGCAGCGTTATGTCAATACATAAATCATGAGAAGATCCAAATAGCCATGAAATTGATCTTATAGCAGCAAATGTATACAAATTCTTGAGGTAATGATCACTCAAGCCAGGCAATGCAAGCCTCAATAGAATATGTACAAGAAAATGAAGAACACTGCTACATATAGAAATCCCAAGGCTATGATTGCACAGTTTATAGGAGGTACTACTACAGAAATAATATCAATACAAAGATATGGCAATGTATGGCTCAATAATGTGGGGAGCAAAGCTCTAACCCTTGAAAAACAATATCAAGTCAATCCTAGAAGGATTGGCTGAAATGTACAAAATGGAAAAAATGTCGGAGTAGTAGGGCTGAGTAGCAGCTGCATCTCAAGAAATGGATGGAGATGACTATAGATGATAAAAAATATGAATAGACCTCCTCCAATGGATATTCCAAGTGAAAGGCTGATCCTAACACTGAAGATATGACCCTCCAAATAATACTGCAAACCATCACTGCAGATGCACTCTAAAAATAACGCAGCCTAAGAGAGGGACTCTGCTATAGATCATGAAAATGGTTGGCCCGGTGCCAAATATGATGGGAATCAGCTCAGATGTTCCCTCACTAATCCTCCAAAGGAAAGAAGACTTCCTCCTCTGAAAAATAAGAGTTGGAAGTGGTGTTGTGAACCCTCACTGCAACACCCTGCAACACAACATTATTTTGCTGCAGAAATAACGCTGTAGCTGAAGGAGGATGCTTGGCCTCAAGTCTATATGTGAGGCAAATAAATACAACTCCTTCAAGAGGCCTCTCAAGAAAGGAGAAGGATTCCTAAACAGGAAATCCTTGTGCTAAGCAGCAATGCAACTCTGCTAAACAACAGGAGAATGCACAAATTCTAAACAGACAATGAAATCAATAACCAATATCATGAATAAAAATGGCTGCCTTGCCCTCCTTTTAAACAAGTGAAATCCCTCTCTCCATGGATCCCACTCATTAGGGTTTCCTCTACCAAATAACCCTCTCCCCATTCATACTGCGCTGTCTATCAAAGTGTTCTCCACCTCCTATCCTAGCGCTGTTAACTTGGTCAAACTTGACCTTGTCTCCATGCAAATGTCTGCTTTCACACTTGAGGGTGTGAAATCCAGCTCCAATGATGATTCCATTTCATACTATGAGGGATTTTATTCATGTTTTTATTATGCATGGGCCTCCTTACCCAATTATTCATCTCCTAAGTGAAATCAACAAAATTTAATATTCCAATTTGTTGCATGCAAATTTTGGAATATTACATTGTTTCATCAGTCTTTCGGGTAATCATGTTTCCTCACAAAGGAAATATTGTTAAAATCAATTAGTTGTCATACTTTTCATCAGACCCTACTTCTATTGATACCATCCAGCATGTTGGAAAATTGGTTATCCCATATGAATATGTTGGTGTAGCATTGATGAAGGATTCCGCTCTCATGGGAAATTTCGTTATACTCCCACCCAATGTATCGCGAACAATTTCCAATATCAGTATGATCTCATCAAGAACTATACTATTTGATGACACATGGACTATGCCTTCAGAATCAGAATTGGACTCTTTCAATGATGAGATGCCTTTGAGTCCTTTTGAATCGGCATATGTAGCAGTACAATTGTATTCTGACACCCCATCAACTATTCCTGATAAAATGAATGTGATCAGTGAAGAATCATCTTCTCTATCGAGCTCAACCTTGACACCATTTTCGGATCCCTTTCAAAATGTATTTGAAATTGATGAAAGTATTCAGAAAATCTTGTCATCGGATGAATTACCATGGGATGATCTACATCATAGATATTCATTTTTTCTTGAGCTTGATAAGCTTGAAAATTATTTTTCGCCTATTTTTACAATTGATTATGTCAAGGAACCACAAAATCCCACATTGATTACACATTCGGATTCTGAGACAAATTTGGGAAATATTTCTATAACAGTTCTTATTGACATATCAATTAAACCTGGAATTATTGAAAACATTCATATAGGTGCTTCTTGTTCGATAGAAGAGATTAACACTTACAAAGCCCTATTTCAAGAATTTCGAGACATTTTTGCCTGGTCTTACGAAGAGATGCTAGGTATCGATTCTAATATTGTAATTCTTGAAATTAAGGCATACCTGGATGCTAAGCCTATTAAACAGAGATTACGTGCAATACATCTGTGAAAAGCTGCAACAATCAAAGCTGAAGTTGAGAATCTATTACGAGCAGGATTTATTTATCCAATTCCTTTGACGGATTGGGTATCTAACATAGTTCCCATTACAAAGAAACAAGGGACTATAAGAGTATGTGTCAATTATCAGGAAATTAACAAGGCATGTTCGAAATACAACTATCCTAAGCCCTATATCGACCAAATTTTTTATTATTGTGTTGGAAATGAAATATTCTCATTTATGGATGGTTTTTCTGGCTACAATCAAATCAACATACTCCCTACCGATAAACCAAAAACAACATTTATATGTCCTTGGGGCACATTTGCTTACTGCAAGCTACCTTTTAGAATAAAAAATGTTGGTGCAATTTTTCAAAGAGCTATGTCTTATGTTTTTCATGATATCAAACATATTGCACATCCCTATTTGGACGACTTACCTGCTCATTCTTTACGCAGAGAATATCATCCTATACTCTTACGAGCTATCTTCATGAGATGTAGGCATTAAAAAATTCGTTTGAATCCACACAAATGTGTTTTTTGTGTACAATCAAGATGATTATTTGGGTTCATCATTTCAAAAGATGGCATTCATGTCGATCCTTCAAAGGTTGAGACTATCATCAATTTACCTCCTCCTTCCACTCTTTGCCAACTCCAGAGTTTGTAAGGGAAAGAAATTTTTTTACATAGGTTTATCCTGAACTATGCTGAGTTAACAAAAGGTTTTACCTGGTTGTTGAAACAAAGTGTTCCTTTTATTTGGGATGAGATTGTTGATAAATCTTAAGATGCACTTAAAAACATGTTAACCCATGCACCGTTATAGCATCCGACCAATTACCACCAGGACTACTTTTTATACTTAGCTACCTCTGATTCCATGATTGGAATGGTTTTGGTTTAGGAGGATGAATCTCACAATGAAAATTTGATCTATTACCTAAGTCGGAATCTCAACTTGACGGAAATCAAATATTCGCATGTGGAGAAATTGGCCTTGGCAACAGTTCAAGCTATCCAATGTTTTTGTCACTACAACACAATAGTGATATCTAATTGCAACTCGATGATGTATATATTGAACAAAAAAATTACTCGGGGAAAATGTTCCAAATGGATTGTCATCCTACAAGAGTTTGATTTGGAATTTGAGAAGTCCAAGTCTAAGAAATCACTAGTTTTTGTCGATCTTATGTGTGATTTTCCTAATACTGAGTCGAAAATGGTGGTAGAGAATCCTATCGCAGATGAATCTCTATTTCTCATCAGTATTTTAGATCCTTGGTATGGAGATATCATTATATATCTTCAGACCCAAACCTTTTGTCCAGAGCTTTCATGATCAGATCAATGGAGAATCCAATACCAATCCCAACAATACAATATTTTTGGGGACACTCTTTATCGTCATGAGGCAAATTTTGTTTTTTGACATTGTATAACTCACGAAGAGGATGAAAGGGTTTTGAATGATTACCACTCTGGAGTGTGTGGTGGTAATATGTCTAGGTTTGTCATAGGCCAAAAGATATTGCGTGTTGGTTATTTTTGGTCGTATTTATTCAAAGATTGTATCATCGCGGTCCGAAAATGCCACAACTTCCAAATTTTTGATCAAAATATGTGTGCACCTCCAGATCCTCTTCACCCAATCATTGTTGTCCGTCCTTTTGAAAAATGGGGCGTACATTTCATTACATGTAACCCTCACACGGCCGGGGGGCATGGGTATATTATTCTCATCATATATTACTTTACCAAATGGGTCAAGGTGATGCGTACATTCATAGTTGATGGAAAAACTATATCTATTTTCATATTCACTCGTGTGAATGCTCGTTTTGGTGTCCCTCAAGATATTATTACGGACCATGGGATCCATTTTCAAAATATTATGATAACCAAAACTTCTAATAAAATTGGCCTATGCCATGATAATTCTACCCCGTATTACCCACAAGCTAATGGTCAAGTTGAGGCCGTCAAGAAGGTTTTAACCACCATGATTAAATGGATTTTCGAGACTCATAAATCGAATTAGTATACCATGTTTTTTTCGGCATTATGGGCATACCGAACCTCTGCAAAAATTGCTACAGGGTTCACTCCTCTTCAAATTGTCTATGGTTTAGAAGTTGTGTTACTCATTGAATGTGAAATATCGTCACTCAAATTAGCCATTGAGTTGTTACCAACTACCTCTGAAGAGGAGAAACACTTTCTATACTTAGCACAATTAGATGAGACTCGACGCACCACTGCATTGGCTACCGAAGCTCAGAAGAAACGTGTGAAAGCTTAGTATGTCAAAGTGTTAACCCTCACATTCATTCAGAAGGTGACCTAGTTTTAGTATATGATCAAGCTAACGACAAGCTAGGCGCTAGTAAATTCGAACCAATGTGGCATGGTCCCCATATTGTCAAGCGTGTGCTTGCAAAATGAGCCTATAAATTAATTGATTATGACAGGTTCTCTTTAGATAAACCCAGAAATGGTCTTTATCTTAAGAGATATTATACTCGACTTTCATGTGAAGATATCTCTTGTACAATAGTTACTTCTGAGAATAGTGTGCCTTAGATTAGACAAGTATGCCTAGATTAGTTTTTTTTGTTACTACTATCGTTGATTATCTTGATTACTCTTGATATTGCATGTGTCGACATCCCTTAAAACATACATTGGTTTTAATGATGGCGCTTATCGTAGTACATAAAATATCTCTTCCGCGGCTTGGGTTATCTATTCACCCACCGATGAGTTAGTTTTTATTCATGGGATATGCCTTGGTCAAACAACGAACCGTATATTGTAGAATATAGCAGAGTCATTGAGTTGTTATCTGATTCCATTACATTTGGTATTCGACTTTTGATCATTAGGTTGGATTCGTAGCTCATTGTATTACATTTAAACATATTTTATGCAATTATAAATCCAATGTTGTTAAGATTATTTTTGAAGATTCGTCTCTTGGAACGAAAAAATTGATTATATCGAATATCAACATATTTCAAGAAATTCAAACACATTGGATGATGTATTAGCTAATCAAGTTTTAAATAGACATTTGAAACATTAAAAAATTAAATCAAAAAAACATTCAATCCATGTTGAACAAGATAATTAGAGAGCGAAATAAGTAATATCATTAGGATAGATAAGTTTGTGTCCAAAAAATATTACATCGTCTGTGATCATATGTTCAAACACCTTATGATCTAAAAGATACTGATACAAAAAACAAAAATTTCAATCTACATTGACCATCAACTATCTATGATGATGATCATGATAATAAACTATAGCATGCGCCACCTTGCGCAGAAATCTCCTAAATGGACCTAGAACACCTGTCACGTGTCTCTAGAGCCTGAGAAGGATATCATCGGTTCTTGTCTCAGGAATATCAATGGTGAAGCTCTCAAGGTTGTGCTACATATCTGTCAGAATATCTGTTGCATTATCCTGTGGAGGTGCTACAGGTTGTGCCTCTCGCCCATCAAAGAGATGAAGTGTTGCTGGTCATGTTAGACCAACATTTGCATTTAAATTTTTTGTCATTTTTGGACGATAAAAAACAAAATAAAAATTAGATTAAAACTTCAAAATGATTCACTAACTTGTCTCATCCCACTTTTCCCCCAGAGGCAAGGATGTTTCAGGATCACCTTTATAGTCCATTCCCGCACAAGGAAAATATTCAATGGTGAAGACCTGATGCCTAAGCCACATGAGATAAGCTGGAGTAAACCAAACTACTGAACCACCCTCGTCAGCATGGCGAGCCATCAGTGCTACCTAGCTCACCATCCGAGGTTCCTAAGGAGTTCCAAGATATAATGGAATCAATTGAGGAGTGAGAAGTGGAATTATCTCTAGAGAAAATGAGATAAGAATGGCACCATATCCGAAGTTTTTCAACTTCCCATTTTTTGCTCTAGTCAATTGGCCTTTCATATTGGCCGATACTCCTTCACTCCAGTTGAACATTGTCCCTTCGAAACACTCAACTGTAGTTTGCATTTGTGATTTAGTAGCCATATGAGGAGATTCACTCCCAAATAAGCTAGTCACTATGAATGCTATGAATTTAATCTCTAGTCGCAAGATGGTTTTGATGTCTATGCGACCATCCTTCAATTCTACATTATTGTTAAAATACTGAGCTTTGTAGCCGGCAGTGGGAAGACCTTCTTGTCTAGTCCCAAATAAGGAAATGTTTCTCCCTCTTCGAGGTAATCTGGTAAGGAAGTATATGTCTGCTGGCTCAATCTTGAGCCGGTGGTCACTAATTATGAAACATTGGTCTTGTACGTCCCATGTATTCACAAGCCAAGTCATTAGCTCAACCTGTGCCTTCATTACCTGAATAGACCAAAACTTGTACAACTCATCGTTTTTCAATGCACGCATAGTTGCTGGATTATCCATGGATTTGTTATCTATGAGCTCATGTTCTTGTTCCCACCATTCCAACATGGTTAAAAATTCTAAAAATCAAAAAATTAAACAATTAAAATTAGTTAGAGGAAACTTGAACTATTTTTTGGGAAGAAATATTATTTTTCAAAAATTTCACGATGCTTGCAAAGGTTCTATGTGTAGAAAATGTGATCATCCGCATGCACTACATGCAGAACCCAAGGCAACCTGACGATTTTTCTTTTAAAAAATCACCGGGGTGCGCGGTTATTACATGGAGAACCCGCACACCCCTGAGGGTGGATTTTGAAACATATTTTTCTCCTAAAAAATGAAATAAAAGCTTAAAACAATAAATGAAATGGATGAAAACGTAGCTAAGGATGATGTGGATTACTTGGTTCTGACATTTCGAGAAATGAGTGGTCGGTTCTCCTGATATCAGCTCCAGAAGTATTTTGGCCAAAAGCTCTCTATGAAATATTATGAAAACAAAAGGTGAAAATGACTTATTTCAACTCCTTTTTATAGTTTTTAATGAATAAAATATTATTATTTTATTTATTTTTCACTTTTAAAAGGTCAAATATAAATATTTTTACTTTTTGAAATAATTATTTGCAATCTTTTGAGTTTTTGTACAGGATACAAGACTTTTGGTGAAAAAAAATATTTTGACATCGAGTATAATTTTATCACCATTTCGAGATCTGTAAAAATATGAAAAGCGAAACCATGGAGTCATATTTTAAGCCCTTTTCAGACTCTCGAAACATGAAAATATCATTGAGTACTTGACTATTCAAACTCATTAAAGTAAATGAATAGTTTTCCATTCAGTATAAGTTTACCCCTTTTCCGGACTAAACTGGACTAATTACGAAAAATGTATACGTTGAATAATCATGGTCAATAGAGCTCTCTCCTGCATTATTTTATCCTTTTTTGGGCCCGAGAGACTAAATTTATGAAAAAGAAAAACCACGGATTTTACTTGTGTTTTTCTTCCGACTCCCTAAATTTGAAAATCGCCGAGTTATTCCTATACATGACTCGTTAGAATTTAACAGTAAAGGACCTGATGATTACAATAGGATTGAACCACTCCTTAGGGTTTGATTTTAATATTAATATGGAATCATTTGATGGATGAGCTTACACAAAAAATAAAATATTATCGTCCTCAAGATTGAAAAAAATAAAGAGGTACTTTCCAGTGATGGTGGGGGAAAAAGAGAGAAAAAGAATCTAGTTGTCATCCTTATTTAGAAAGCAACATGCTACTCTTGAACACGACACTTTTTCACACTTGTACCTGGGTTGGGAAATCCTTTGTCTAACATTTAATCAAACCACATTGAAAGTCTTCAGCCATTTTTTGGGTATTAGCTTTAGGTCAAATGCTGCCAAGCGATCTACAGTGTCAGTATGTGTTCAAGAGAAAGTTCAATAAACCATCAATTGCAAACATTTTTCTCCATTCACGTTGACCATCCCTAAGTTAGTCGTTGAAAAATATTTCTTCAAAAAGTGATCTAATGGTTTCGTTTCGTAGGCTTTCCTATGACAGATCACTTTTTATTGACGTCAGCTCGTTATCTAGAAAGTTGATCTAGCATCCTATCAATACCTTGGGATTTGCATGCCCTAATGGCAGGTTTCTCGCCTTCAACGTTAGGTTACATCATTGACTTTCGATCGAACGATTATATGAGTGTTAGACCTCAAATCATTCATTCATACTTCATAGATTGTACTAGAGTACTTTGAGAGCCATTGTCATTGTTATCACCCAAAATTTTTCAAAAAAACATCATTGTGTTATGTTTGTTTTTGGTCATGGTTCAAATTAGGTTTAGAAGTAAATTTAGGGTTTGGTTAAGGGTAGGTTAGATTATTACAAGTTCAAAGGTCATCATTAAGTTCAAATAAAGTCTTTTAAAGGTCCATTCATTGTCAAAAATCCATAATTTCCATTTAGGAGTCATTCCAAAAAGTTTCGGGTCAAAACTCTGCAATTAGCCAAGAATCCACGTTTTCGTAGCACCTCTAGTTCAAAAAAGTTGATTTGTGCTACGAAACTGCTGAAATTTATGAAGAAAAAACTCAGTTTTTTGGTTTTGAGCAGTCAACTTCCAAGGAGGTTTCTGCACAACGTAAAACGAATTTAGGAAAACTGAAAGAGATTTTTCTTCCTAAGAGACCTAACTACAAAAAAATCTCTCATTTTCTTCAAATTCATTCTGCGGTGGGTGAAATTCATAAATTCAAATGCGCTACAAAACAGCTGTTACAAAACTGTCCTATACATGATTGTTTAGCAGTCAACTTCAAGTTCCGTTTCTGGCCAAATGAAAAAGTATTTTGGAATTATGAACTAGGTTTGTCTTCATAAAAGACCTAGATACAATAACCTCTCTCACATTTCTCACAAGTATTATCATTTGGGAGATACAAGGCTTTCTTTGAAGCCCTATTTTCAGAAAACAGAGTTTTCTTGTTTTACACATGTTTTTCAAAGGCAGTTTCTGGACAACAGGAGATGTATTTCAAAAAAAAAAGAGAGGGATTTATTCAAGACATAGTGGTCTACAAACTGGTCCTTCAGTTTCTCAAAATACATCATGGATTAGGAGATATAGGCTCTATCTCAAGATCTATTTTTCAGATAAAAACAGGAGAAATCTACAAGAAGTTAAGAAGTTATAAAGGCTGGAATGACTGTGTTTTTAGTTCATATGGCTTTTGATATGATGAGATCAGTTTAATTTTGAGTTTTGGCACATTTTCAAATTTTCATTTTAGAAATTTTTTGATAAAACTGCTCACTCAACGGTTTCGTAGCGCAGACAGTGTAAAATGAGAGAAAAGCGCTACGAAACTACTGTAGCAACTTTTTTCACTCTTTCTCATCAAATTTTGAAGTGAAAAAGTTTGAATTATGATCTAAAATTTCTAAGGAGGATGTATTTAGAGATAATGAAGACAATCCTTGAGGAAAGAAATCAAAATTTTGAAGAAACAAGTGTTAAAAAGCAGTGCTACGAAAGGCGCTATGAAACTGTGTTGTTTTCATAGCACAGTTGATTTTAGCTCATTTGAACAGTCTAACGATGGATTTTGGACACCTGGAGCTTAGGGAGGATTCTTGTAGGTGTTATTTCAGTTTCCAACAGTAAAGGAACTCGAAATAATGAGTTAATGGTGGTAAAAATGTTTCAAGATGTGCAAGGGACCCTATGCCTAGAAAACATGAGTCTGTTTCCATTTTGGTGGAGGTCAGCATCATGGTCATGTAGAGTTGAAGTATATCCTCTGGATTCGACCATGTGTTAGTACACTTGGAAAATGATGTAGCTTAATTAAGATAAGGTGGTTATAGATAGTGTTTAAGAGTTTGAATCCTATTTGTAATAGGACTGTTTAGTAGATTAGCTGTCTTTTTGTAATAAATACCATGTCATATGGTTATGCAAGGTGTCAAGAGTCAAGAATTCGAAGTATCTAGCTTAGGATAAGGTTAAATTATGTTGTAAATGATCTATAAAATATCAAGAAGTCGAATATGCTAAGGGTTGGACATTTTTTAGTAAAAAACTATGTTTATTGTAAGTGACTGGTTTTCAGCTTAATACTGAGATTTAAACTTAGCCAACTCAAGATTCATGAAGAGTTCTAGTGTGTTATTATTCTAATTGCATCATTTTACTATCCTATTGCAGTGGTGTTTTCTTATGTTACTCAAAATTCATCTTAGATGCTCTGATTTCCTACATGTGTATCTCTTGACATGAACTCTGATATGCCTTGACTTCCATGCTAAGTAGATTGTTTGGTTTTACTGAAGCTATTTTGAATCCATAAACCCAATGTGCACTTGCTAATGTGATTTACAACCAATATCTATCATTTATCTGCTTATTACCCCACATAGAGTTAGCCATCTATATTGCTATCAAAAATCATTAACCCTTGAGAGAGCCCTCAATTAAAAGAACAATTACATGAGATTGATTTGATTGGCAGCCTATTAGGTCTGATTTTGTGATAAAATTCATTATTAGTGGTTTCTCTCACACTTGTTAATGGTTCACATCATTGACCGGTAATCAAGTGGTTTCTACCATGTTAAAATTCGACATAATCAATCGCATGGATAGATTAGTACTAGTTCGAGAAGAGGAAATCAAGACCCTGGATCTAGTTTCCACCATCCAGGCTACAAGGAGTTTTATTATTCATGATACAACAGACTACTTATGAAAGAAGAATGCGTCCATACTATGTCTACTTTTGATGTAATGTTGAAACCATATCTGTACCAGAACATTTAGTTAGTTTTGATCTGAGTATGGGAATTCCTGCCTCAACGATGATATATATATATATATATATATATATATGTATGTATGTATGTATATGCATATATATTTGCATTGAATGTTTTTACAAGTTTTCGACCGGTGTCTCCAATCCAATCCTCGGAATGATAAAGCACTTCACTCTTCAGAATAACCTCAGACGTCGCACTTTAGGGGACAATCTGTTACATGCTATTTTGTCACCATGACATTTAAATGTTCATATGGGTCTATCACCATCCATATCATGTTCCCTTAGAGGTCAAAAACACTAATGTTCCTAAATCAAGTCTTGGAATTGGAGAAAAGATTTGTAAAACACTTAAAAGTCTACCTGGATGGTTTTTTTAGCCTTTCCCTGCACATGCGCTGACATTATGTCCATAAAAAGTGGTGAATCCCGCCCTTTTTGCCACTATAACTTGCGCACCCTCGTGAAAAGAAAATAAAAGAAAAAAATAAATTCTAGAAGCCTAATTGGTCAAATATTCTCTCAACTAGAAGCTTATAGAGTTGCGATTAGTTCGATATTTATCCCTCCACTCATGGAGCTTATCCCTTGGTCCATGAAGCTAAAATCCCTTCATGAGAGGAATCCATCCCCCTCTTCATGGAACTGAAACTACCTCCGTTTCCCTATAAATTGAGCTCAAGTTTTAGGTTGAAGGGTAGATACCAATGTAATTAGAGACTAATTTATATAGTTTCTAAGCTGAAGAGAGTTCATAAGAGTGCATATTTTCTACACTAGTAAGTTTTTTTTGGCTTGAGAATGATCACACCCTTGTGTCTATAAATCCATGCTGGTATTCAGAGAGGAAGGCTTATCAGACCGAAGGAGAACGATTGTTCAGGATCCCGGGAGAAATCTGTACAACATCAAGGCATCATGTTGTAAGACTACTCTTTCTATTCAAGATAATACATATGGATCTATTTTTCTCATTGCTTTGCTTCTATGCTTATTGGAATAATGTCAATACTTAGACTCCTTGATCACTAAGTTGGATTACACGAATTTTTTTATTATTATATTTTGCAGATGCTTCGATTAATTTTCTTGTCTTTGATTGCAGGTTCTGCTCATTGGAGAACTAATTTGGAGCAACAGGACAAAGGGCTACATCAAACGTTTGGATTTCAAGGTAGGGGCATGTTCTCTCTACTTTACTATTATAATAATCTTGAAATGCAATTAATCTAGAGGAAAAGTTTTTCAAATAGATCTTTGTTTCTAGTTACTTGCTAAAGTACTAGGGAGATCACTTTTGTCTGCAAGAGGGATTAATCCACGTAACAGGGGTCTTGACCTAGGTTTGGATTTAAGGTTTACCAACAAACCCTTGTACTACTGTCCCTTTTGGAAATGGCCTACTTGCGTAGGTCAAGGTCTCACCCGAAGTAGTATGGGAGGGTGCTGGAACCAGGTTTCCGCAACCTGAGAGAGAGAAAGTTAATTAAAGTGGGTCCCTTAAGATCTAATAGGCCCGTGCTAGAGAATCCCTAACCCAAAAAACCTTAACAGTATATTGACAGAATAACTCAAGCGAAGCTCATAAACCATAAGTTAACCAGTAATCATATGAAATGAGACAAAACACAATCAGATGTAAGCATTCATCATCCTTTCTAAGCTTCACATCCATGTGCACATCAACTAATCATCACAATTCAATAAACAGTCATAATCTCAGAATTAACATATAGCACAACCAATAGTCACAACACAGAGATACTCAGATATCAACAAAATGGTCTTCTCATTCATTGATATTCAACTTCTTCTTACATACTCTTTACTAGCCCACGCACATAGCCGGTGGGGTCCGCACACAACATGACTCAGGGTCTCTGTGCACACAACCAATAGGAGCCCTTACCCAAACATACCACACAACAAATCTACAATTCATATTCAAACTTAATCCAAACTTCAACTTGCTTCTAGACTCGATTTATCCATCTATATATACTATATTAGCTTGAGCTACTCTATGGTCTACAAACTGTGGTTTGCGGACCCTTGGTCTACCCTTTGACCCATTACAATTCATTGGAGGCTTTGACCTTCCCCGAAGTCCCTGCGCTAGACTAAACTATTAAAAAATATTACAAAATTGTACCAAAATTGTGGTTAGGGACCATGCTCCAACACATTCTAAGTCATCAAAAGTATCCCCTTGATAAATTGGGGTTTGGCTATGCAGGTGAATCCTTAAGAAAGAATGATAATGTTTGAAAAAACAAGGATGTGAGGAAGCCAAGAAGAAATGTTGATGATCTGAGTTCCAACAAAGGCAAGGACAAGAGTCAAGACAACAATAAAAGAAATCATACTCCATGGGGACTTGCATATGATGTCAAGAATACAAAAGGAAATGAATATCATCAAAGACATATATAATGGTCCCCATCATTCTCCTAGAAGCAATTTTGTAAGAAGAAGTCATGATATCTCATTCATGAACAAGATGGAGTGCTTCAATTGCCATAACATTGGACATATGGTTAGCGATTTTAACTTGACTTGGGTCCCTCAACAAGATAAAAATATGTTAACCAAGATAAATAAGAAGGTTACTCAAGTATGGAGAAGGAAGAAAATAGGATCCAAAAGTCTCTTGAACACTCCAACCAAGGACACATGTTGTTTATTTGATGAAGACATTCTTTATATTCCAAGTGTTTGATGTTGCGACTCTGCCAGAAAGGAGACCATGCATACTATTAGGGGGACCTTATGATTCTTAATCATTCTTGCATAAGCTATCCATGAAAGAGCCCTATGAAATCCTTGATGAGTCTTGTTGGGGTTCCCATGTTTTTGCCAGATTGGCAAGACCAAAAGATGAGACAACATCAGAACCACTTTCAGGCCTCAGGATCTAGCCCTCCTGGGTCCAGAGAGGGATCTCTCTATATGAGCAAAGGTTTATGTCTATGAGGCTCAAATGTTATGATTTTAGGCTAGTTATAAGTACAAGGTTTGTTGGTTTGATTTGTTTGATTTTGGTTGCTGGTTATCAGGAATGAAGGATTCAATGTGAGACCAAGATGAGTAAAGAGGGATAAAATAGAGGTGAAACAGTCCAGGAAATACTAAAAACCATTGGGCAATGGAGTCAGGAAAGGATTTGCTTGCTACTCAATAGGCAGGCTTTCAATTGGGCTGGTCATCTGAAACTCAGGATCTTTCAAGATGGTTATGTGATATGGAAAGTAGGAGGGAGGAGATAACACAGATTTCAGAACACAAAGTTACAGATCAGCAGGTCGTACAAGGATCCTAGTGGACAGGGCTAACACTAATCCCCAGTGTTCCCAAATCTTCCAACTAAATCTATAACAAGAAGCATCTAAGGATTGAATTCATTTAATTCATACATCAAAGAGCAGGCAATAACATCCACTACACTGGTTAAACCAACTGAAAACATTCCTTAGATATTACATTCAGAAGAGAAACATAAATGGCAAGGAGAGCAGAAACATAGGGTACCTAACAAGGGTAAATCCTATGTCAATATTCTGATGCAAGCGAGTAGAAACGAAATGAAATGACTGTAAACACAGAGATAGGAAAACATCACCACTGCTTCAGATCAGGATCCAAAGAAATGTGCTTGTCATATTGAATAACAATACCAATCAAGTACAATATTTCCAATAGCTGAATACTCAGTCTGAAAGCATATCCTTCAACCTATCTTACAATCTTTACACAGATACTGTGTCTCAAAAGAAACTACTTGCAGTTCTCTGATAACTGATCAACAACCATTACAATGAGTTCTTCATGAATTTATAGCTCTGGAGGAGCAGGGGGGGTAGGTGGAGAACTAAATGCAGTATTAAACTTCTGAAAAGAAAGAGGGCTGAAGCCCATTCTGTATAGATCCTGCGCATTAATCTCTGGTGTTCTTTGGGTGAACGAATGATCTTTTTCAGACTGGGGGTTAATCTGATATGACTCTAAAGTGTTCTGACTGTAGTACCGTGTGGTGTTGTTGGTGGATAAACAAAATATAAAGAAATGATAAAGAGATCTACCATACTAATGAAGTAAATGCTCTGATAATACTGGGGCTATTTCAGGGTAGGAAATCTTTTTAGAACACAGCATAGATCGAACACTGCATGGGCGTTCTGTCCTTTAAGGAGGAAAACATTCTGCTGCTATATAAACCCCTGATATGCATTTATTTCTGTGTGCTGTACCTTTGCATGATCTGTGGGATTATTGATCTGGTGCTTTGCCTCTAAACTGCTGTATTAGACTCAAAACACTCAATTCTAATGCTGGAATCCTTGATCATGAGTTGGTTTTTCCCACTACACCATAAATGCCTTGATTCTGTAGGATCTGAGCTTTGATGGCGCCGGAAAAAGGTTTGTGAAGTTTCAAACTGTTTCCTTTGATAGAATTTATACTTTCGCCACCCTTCTTGATATTTCTTTATAGTACCAGCTTCCAAATCCAACTCTCTGTCTGCGCAACACGCCATAAAAGAAGTACATGTTCACCATGGTGGTTTTCCACCTCTTTGTAACCCTGCAAAATATGAGAACACGTTAAGAAAACAATGGAGGTGGTGGACGCAACGTGGGTGGGTAGACTGACTACGCAGACTGGTTAGATGGCGCAAACATCATGGAAGACCCATAGTGCGGTGAAAACGATATGGATTACAGTCGGGAGGTGGCACGGAGGCAAAATAAATGAAAACCTTAACAAACCTGACCTATGAAAAAATATATGAAACGGGAGGGTGAATGTACGGTGGGACACGTGGAGGTGACGTGGCAGGACCGGTTGACAGTGGAAACATCAATAGCGGGAAGACCAAACTGGGCCGTCAGATCTGAGAGGAGATCGATGGTCGAACGCACAGCGGAGGGCGATGAACGGGGGGCCCAGGGTACGGAGACTATGGCCTAAACCTTGCGTAGCTTCATGGAATGATGAACGTTGGATCAACTGCCCCAGATCGGACGGTGCACGAGCATATCACTGTGCATCCAATGCCGAACGTTAACGCGTGATGGGCAAGCGGTTTTGAAACTGTACAGGAGCCACGCGTCGAATGCTGAGTGGAATCGCTGGCCGATCAGAGAATACCGCCCTCCGCCTAAAGGTGGTGCGATAGAAACCACCAGGTTTATGAACAGTGCATGGGTACCATCGGTGTGGGCGCATTACAGACCATTGATCTAGCGGCGAATGGACAACAATGGCTCGATCAGTGGTTTGAATGGGTGAATCACGAGCGCTGTGGGCTTAAACGATCGCCGTTCGATCTATATGGATCAATGGTTGAGACAGCGCCCGATAATCATATGGGACAAACGCCTTCGGCGCTAGTGCTTCGGTCACAGCACTGGGTTCTGTGGAGAGAAAGGTCATGGGGCTAGCAAAGAAAGGGCTGAGGCCTATTATATGGTGCGAAAGTGGGTTTTTATCCATTTTTAATGCATTTTGAGGCCTGAGGAGGGTAACGATAGAGAGACAGAGGGGAATTTTGGGGAAACCAAGGGTAAGGGTAGGATTCAAAGGGGAATTTGGGGAAAAATTGGGATGGAAAGGGGATTTTGTGAAGGGGAAGAGAGGGGCAACATGGAGAGTTCTGCAGAGGGAAATTTATCAAAGGCAAAGGCATAAGAAACCTCAAGGATGATGTGTCTTCGGGGAGATGCATTCCTTGAGGGCTCAAAAACAAATTTAGCCCCCTGCTTTGCTATGTCAAAAATTTATAGGGGGGCTAACAGTGGCTCCACATGAGGATGGCTTCTTCTTGAAGGAGTCAAGAATTCAGAGAATATATCTTTGGAGAAGGCCAGTGGCCTGATGCTTGGCACATCCCTTTCTTACTTTAATCGGCTGCCACACTATGAAGACCTTACACCAGCAGAAAAACTTTCCTACCAAACTACCTACCCATCGTGCAATCCTAGCATTTTTCTTCTAGGGTGCATTTGAACTAGCAGACCCTTTACATCATTTATTTTTATAACAGAAAATAAACCTATTCTAATTCTACCCTTATTTCTCCATGAGACTAGATTAAATTGTTGGCCTCATATGTTTCTCTACCTAATCTAATTATCTGCTTGGATTAAACTATCCAGCAGATTTCTTCTCTACATTCTAGAACAGAAATTCAAAAACAGTCAAGCCAGGATTAGACTGTATGACTTGCTGTGGATCCAAGGCATAAAGACGGTTGCACATGGGTAGAAACTTGCAAAACTGAAGACAAGACTGTGAAGGCTTGAAATATGCAATCTTTTAGAGTATCCTTCTCTCCTTGTGACTCAGGTTTTGAGTTTTTTAGAGTCACTCCTTCATTTCAGCTCTGGTTTTGGGCAGGTTAGAGCTGATTCTTCTTTTTCTTTGCTGGTCCAGATTTTGGGCATGTTAGGACCAGCTGCTTTACTTGCTTTGGCTTAGGTTTTGAGCTTGTTAGAGCCAATCTTTTGCACATCAGAGGTTCATGTTTTAAGCATGTCTGAACCTCTCCCTTTCCTCTGTTTTTTGAAACATTTTCTCTTTTCTTTGAAAATAAAAACTACAATGGTATGGACAATGGAAATGAAGACTGGAACTTGTAAATTAGCAGAATTAGTGTTTGAGCATCCTGCCATTGACAGGACCCCCAAACAGCTCAGTGCCATCTAATTATTATAAGAAGAAAGCATTGGGACCCACAGTGGCCTGGATGAGGTATGGACCTTGCCACAAACTGTCAAATTTGTTGTGCTTTCCTTTATCCTCCCTTCTCAAATCCCACTTCAGAACCTTATCTCCAACTTTAAAATCAGCAGTTTTGGTCCTCTTGTCAAATAATTTCTTTATATTTTCCTGAATCTTCACTGCTCTGTTGTAGACCTCTTCCCTTGTTTGCTGGAGATGGATTGTCTGATTTATTCTCCTCACCATGCTGTCTTCTTCTGTTTGGATCTCCTGGACCAGTTTGATCACTGGTATCCCAAAGCTGGTAGGGAAAACTGCTTTTGTTCCATAGACAAGCTGAAATGGTGACATGCCAATAGACTTCTTTGTTGTAAGTCTGTCAGCCCACAAAGCATGTACTAGCTTATTATGCCATGATTTTTTGTTCTCCTCCAACAACTTTTTGATGATGATCACCAGGCTCTTGTTTGATGATTCAGCTAATCCATTACCTTGAGGGTAATAGGCAGTTGAATGACCAAGTGCTATTTGGTACCTGTGACAAAAATCAACCATATTTTTGGATCCGAAAGCAGTAGCATTATCAGTGATTATTTTCCTTGGGCAGCCAAACCGAGATAGGATGTGACCTTCTAGGAAGCTAATGATGACTGAGTCTATGGCATTACTAGTAGGTATGGCCTCTATCCACTTAGTGAAATAATCTGTGGCTATTAGGATCCATTTGTGTTGGGCAGAAGACGCAGGGTGAATTTCCCCTATGAAATCTAGGCCCCATTGCAGAAAGGGACCTTCAACAGTGATGGGTTGTAGGGGTAAAGGGAGGATTTTTATTTTTCCCTCAAAGATCTGACATTTGTGGCAGGCAACTATCCTTTTATGAACATCATTGAAGAGTGTGGGCCAAAAATAACTAGCTCTTCCAACTTAGGTGGCATGCACATTCTCTAGCGTGGAATTCTTGTTTAAGCCTCTCTGCCTCATTTTCAGGAAAAAATTTAAGCAATAGGACATTAGGATTATTCCAGTATAAGTTTTCATTCAAGATGTAGTAATTTCTGGTTTTTAGCTTTAAGAATCTGGCCTTGGTATTTGATAATCTGGGAGGGGCATTGAGGTGTGTAAGCACATACAGAATGTCGGAATACCAAGGAGAGCTCTGAAACTTTTCCTCAACAGTGAGATCAGGCAATTCTTGTTGCTCATCCAAGGTATTTATCATGTTAATGTCTAGGGCTTGTAGGTTTGATTCGGCCATTAATTTAGCTAAACCCTGACCTTTAATCATTTTGGCGGGTTTTATCTCAAGGTCATATTATAAGATCACTACTATCCATTTGCCCCTTTTCCCATCTGGGTCTTGGGACAGTATGTCTTTGACCATGATTTTGGGCACATAAGCTACAATGTCAGAATGCAGTATGTACACCCTGAAGTCTTTCAAGGCCTTAATCAAAGCATAGGCCTGTTTCTCCATGATGTTGTATTTCAAGGGTGCATCTCTGAGTTCTTTGCTAAAGAAGGCAATTGGCTGTTCCATTTCCTCTGTGTTTTTCTGCTGCAAGACTGTAGCCACTGTATGCTCAGAGGTGAATGAGAAGATCAGGAAATCTTTGGAGAAATCTGGGCTGATTAGGACGGGAGCTTGGGTAACTGCAAGTTTCACTGATTCAAAATATTTCTTAGCTCCCACGGTCCATTTAACTCCTGCACCTTTCTTCAGCATGTTAGTCATGTTCCTAAGGTGTTCAGCTAGATTTGGAATAAACCTCCTAAGAAATTTAATCTTCCCAATGAAAGACTGTAATTCCTTAATGTTTCTGGGGTGTGTGATCTGTAGTATTCCCTCAACCCGCTGCGGGTCTATCCTGATTCCCTTCTCGGATATAATGTGGCCAAGGAGTTTACCCTCCTGTAGCCCAAAGACAGTATTTTTGGGATTCAAAGACAAACCAAACCTTCGACATTTTTCAAATACTTTTCTCAGATGTTTCAGGTGTTCTTCTTTGGTCTTGGAGAAGACGATTATGTCATCCAAGTAGATAACAATGAAGAGCCCTATCTCATCTGAAAATGCTATGTCCATCACTCTTTGGAAGGTGGCTCTAGCGTTCATAAATCCAAAAGGCATCTTCACATACATGAAGGTACCCCATGGAGTGGTAAAAGCTATTTTGAGTTGGTCTTCTAGGATCACTAAGACTTGGTTATAACCTGAAAAGCCATCCAGCAGGGATATTCTTTTAGAGCCCACTACCTTCTGAAGGATATGTTCCATTTTAGGCAAAGGGTAATTGTCCTTGAGTGAGGCTCTATTAAGATTCCTAAAGTCTATGCACAATATGATTTCTCCTATTTTCTTCCTCATAGCCACTAAGTTTGATATCCAATTAGAGAACCTCACGGGCACAATTATACCTGCTTCATACATCCTCTTAATTTCTTTTTCTACTGCTGGAAGTTGTTTAGGATTGATCCTACGAAGCTTTTGTCTGAAGGGCTTCTGATTTTCTTTCAGGGGTATTTTGGGCTGGATTATGTTTGTGTCGTAGGCCTTTAAGTCCTCATAGCTCCATGCAAACACATCAATGAATTCCTTGAAAAGGTCAATGTATTTGTTCTTCATGTCTGCAGGTAAAGACTTATCCAGTTTAATCATTTTGCGCTCATCTTCAGTGCCTATGTTGCATTCTTCCACATCAGAGTCTGTATGTTCGATAGTGGGATTTTTTGCCTTTGGGCTGGATTATGTTTGTGTCGTAGGCCTTTAAGTCCTCATAGCTCCATGCAAACACATCAATGAATTCCTTGAAAAGGTCAATGTATTTGTTCTTCATGTCTGCAGGTAAAGACTTATCCAGTTTAATCATTTTGCGCTCATCTTCAGTGCCTATGTTGCATTCTTCCACATCAGAGTCTGTATGTTCGATAGTGGGATTTTTTGCCACATCATCAAAGTCAAAAAGGTCCTCTAAGGGTGCGAGGCCTCTAGGTATATTCTTATCTTTGGCCTGTAGCACCTCTACCTCTTTACTATCTGCATTTTCACATTTGCGATCTGGGTTTCTAGTCTATTCATCTAAAGAGTTTATTTCTATGTTACAGGGTGTTTCTTCCTCATCTGAGGACTCATCACTTAGGCAGCTATTGTCAGGTTGGGAGTCTGAGTCAGAAAATTCAAACTCGTCTCTGCCTACCAGGAAATATTCAATCTGTTTATCACCTTCAAAAACCTACCAATATTTTTCATTATCTGGCACAGCAGGTCTGAATTTAGTCTAAATGATGATTTGTTGGTCTCCGAGAGTCTTGGGGTAGGAACTGGCTAGGCAAGCTAATCCATTTGCAATGACATTTTGACTCCTAGGAACGAACCCTAATTTTTATTCAACAAATGTTTTCAGTAGATCCATGGCGTCATTCCTATATTCTCTCAGCCTAGGGTGTCTCACAGTGTATTCCCAATTTACCTGTTTTATCAGCAGCTCAGAATATCCCTGCACGGCTATCTTACGGGCTCCTAATTTCATCAACAGATTTAGACCCAGGATCAGAGCCTCGTATTCAGTGACGTTATTCGTGCATCTGAAATGTAGGCTACAGGCGTGGCTCTCAGCATAGTTGTTTTCCGTATTGTGTAACCATACCCCCGCTCCGACAGTTCTCTTGGTGCATGACCCATCAAAGTTCATCACCCACAGGGGTTAATTTTCATTTTTTTTATCACTCTTTTCCCTATGGATGGGCTCACCATTAGATTGCTCTATAAGGTCTGTACAGGGCTGTGGATCGCTTTGTTCCTCGTGGGATGTATGAGTTTCAGGGGTTTGGCCAGATGGTTGTTTATGCTCTGTTTCTTGTTCACTCGAGGTTAGGTCTGCACCGCATATCCTACAGGTTTCGTTGTGATTTTCTTCTTCATTGTCCTCTAAATCCAGAGAAGCCATTATGTTAAAATCAATAGCTCCTGCCTCTCCGTTTGTATCTTTGTTTTGGGACTCTGACCCTTCTAAAGATCCATCATTACAAAATATGAAGGAGTCAAGGTCTGTATGTACAGAATAAACAAGTGAATTTTCTGGCTTTTCGGGGCTACTGACTAGGAATTTCATCTGTGCCTCCCTATACAGTTTTCTAATTTGGCCAAAGAATGGGATTGTGGCATACGAGCCATCCATCTGCATTGTACCTTGCAGCTTGGCTCCCCATGATCTTGATAATAACATGCCATACTTGGGTGGCACATCTACCACCACAACATCCATGACCATACATTTCGCTGGGATCTGGGTCAAACTCACACATAGATATTTAATCAGGCCCAAGCATTTTACTCTGCTAGAGTCAAATGAGTATAAGTCTTTGTAGGGTCTGGTTATCTCTAGACCTAGTCTTTCCATAACTACTTTAGGCATTAGGTTGTGATATGCTCCAAAATCATGCATTGCATTATGCAGGATCTTATCATGAATGTTGAGACTGATATAGAAAGGTGGCACTACCCCTTCCTGAAACTTCCCCTCTATCTTAGGTCCAAATAGGAGGGCAGGCTGATCATCATTCAAATTGACAGAGTCACCATTCTCACTAATTTTCAAAGCCTTCAAAATCTGGCCTTTATATACATCTTGAGTGGCTAGCTCAGAAAGTGGGACAGAGATTTTAATTCTTGCAATCTCACTTTCCAAGTTGAAAGTGGACTGACTCTTTGGGATACTCATCTCTGTTTTATTTGCCACTGCCTTAGTGGCTAAATCAGTGGGCTGATTTTCGTTATGTACAGTGTTTGTGGCAGTTTTATCAGGAGCACTAACTGCAGTGCTAGTGCTGCTAGCTGGTTTACCTTGTGCATTAGTGTTTTGGTTGTCTTTTTCTCCGTTTTTCCCAGAACTTTCAGCCGATGGTTTGCTACTTTCAGCAGTTTCTTTAGAAGATTTCTCAGGCCTCTTTTTGATGGTAGTCTCAGAAGATTTCGGTTTGGCAGTTTCTTGACTCTTTTTGCTTCTAAGTTCATACTGTTCTCTGACCTGCATCATGGCATTTTCAAATCCTAATCTGTAATCTTCAGATTCGAACCATTCCTCCTCCCAACCAGAGGGTGAAGGCTAGTCTTCTTCTGAATAACAGTTATGAATTGAATCTTTTGTTTCAAACATATTAATTGTGTTTCCCTCAGACTCTTCTATGATTCCCTCATCTTCACCAAGAAAATTCTCTTGGAATGGGGGAATAACTTGCTAGTCTGACTCTCTTTGTCTGTTGGGAGTGTTATTGTTTCTTCTAAAGTTTTGGTTCTGGTTAATAATTGTGACAACCATTTTTTCCATCATTTGTTGTAACCTTTCCACATTTTTAGACAGCTTATCATAATTTTGGTCAGATGTGGAAGCTACATTGTCATCCCTGTATGTTACCCTTCTTTCAGATTTCAGTCTTGCTCTTTTCTCAATCAGGTTGGCTTCTATATTCACTGCTCCTTTCTGCATGTGCTCCAGTGTGTTGTATTCCTTATCTCTAAGCTCATAGGCCATGTCAGCATCAAAACCTTCGGGGTATTTTGCTAGCGCCATGCCTTGTGGAGGTTTCATATGCGGAGGGAGGGCATTATAAATGCTGTTGAACCTTGTTGTGTAATCGTGAACACTCTCTCCTACGTTTCTTTTAAGGGTCATGTATTCTGCTAGGAGTTGGCGAGGATTTTCCCTAGTTTCCCACTTGTTTATGAAGGTCTGATATAAATTAGCTAGGATATCATTGATGCTACCTGGGGGTAGGCCTTTAAACCATTTCTTCACATCACCCCCTAAGCTTTGGGCGAATATTCTCATTTTTATTGTATCATCATCAATTTCCATGTAGTCAAAAGAATCCTCCATCTTATCTACATGTTGTTGGGCTATGATGGACTCTTTTGCAGTGAAGTGTGGGATCTTAGACTGATAATCATTCGGTAAGGGTACTAGAGGCTGGGGTAAAACCAGAGGTGCATACCAGGCTACCATGATGATGTTTTGATGAGGTAAAGGGTTAACTTGGGCAGTTAGTATATTGATGACAGGGATATTATGACCAACAGAGGACTGATGAGCAGACCTAGGGTGACTGAGCCCCAAGTTTTGTATGAAATGTAAATCAGGAGGTGTAAATGGAGGGGTCTGTCTATTCCCAAGGTGTCTACCACCTTGCTGTGGTGAATCAGGAAGCTCAGGGTTTGGTTGGTCTAAGCCACTGAATGACCTAGTTCTAGATAAGCTGTTAGGTAGGTCTAGGTCAAGGTGAAAGTGTGATAGAGATGTAAGATATTCTGGTGCGGAATTAGCTCTATAGATGTGATTGGAAATAGTTGATCTTTTAAGTGTAGGAGCTCCCTTGAGGATGCTCTCGGGGTTATCAACTATTTCAGGTGGGTCTGGGTTAGGGTAAGCTCTTGTATGAATGGTTCTAGAAGCTAGAATGTTGTTTTCTGATCAAGCAGCTTAACCCTACTTGTTACTTCTATTGTGGTTGATGTCGTTATGGGGGCTGGTCTTCCAGTGGAGTCTAATGTGAACCAAGATAATCAGCAGGCCTACTGATCACTAGTGCAGTCTTTGAAACGTTTATGGAATATTGGAGTCGCAAGGTGGAGGGTTTAGGAATTTTTTTGGAGGGTACACTGTCCACCACAGTGCTCTTGAGATGTCCCTTTTCGAGGATATCTTCGAACACATCAAACTATAACCAGAGATTGACTAGGAGGGCATTTACCAGATATGTCACCTCTGAAAGAGTGTGAGATCCAGAGGCTACCTGACCCTTTCCAGAATCTGTCCAAGAGTATGGGAAAAAACAACAAATGGTGTGGAGGTTGATGTGAGAATAGGAGGGTTTAACTGCTAACCTAACTAGAGATCGTAGGTGTTTTGAGTGCTTAGGAATGTTTAAGGTGTAATGCACTCATTCCCCAGTGGATTCGCCATTATGTTGGGGTTCCCATGTTTTGGCCAGATTGGCAAGACCAAAAGATGAGACAACATCAGAACCACTTTCAGGCCTCAGGATCTAGCCCTCCTGGGTCCAGAGATGGATCTCTCTATATGAGCAAAGGTTTATGTCTATGAGGCTCAAATGTTATGATTTTAGGCTAGTTATAGGCACAAGGTTTGTTTGTTTGATTTGTTTGATTTTGGTTGCTGGTTATCAGGAATGAAGGATTCAATGTGAGACCAAGATGAGTAAAGAGGGATAAAACAAAGGTGAAACATTCTAGGAAATACTCAAAACCATTGGGCAATGGAGTCAGGAAAGGATTTTCTTGCTACTCAATAGGCAGGCTTTCAATTGGGCTGGTCATCTGAAACTCAGGATCTTTCAAGATGGTTATGTGATATGGAAAGTAGGAGGGAGGAGATAACATAGATTTCAGAACACAAAGTTACAGATCAACAGGTCGTACAAGGATCCTAGTGGACAGGGCTAACACTAATCCCCAGTGTTCCCAAATCTTCCAACTAAATCTATAACAAGAAGCATATAAGGACTGAATTCATTTAATTCATAGATCAGAGAGCAGGAAATAACATCCACTACACTGGTTAAACCAACTGAAAACATTCCTTAGATATTACATTCAGAAGAGAAACATAAATGGCAAGGAGAGCAGAAACATAGGGTACCTAACAAGGGTAAATCCTATGCCAATATTCTGATGCAAGCCAGTAAAAACGAAATGAAATTATTGTAAACACAGAGATAGGAAAACATCACCGCTGCTTCAGATCAGGATCCAAAGAAACGTGCTTGTCATATTGAATAACAATACCAATCAAGTAAAATATTGCCAATAGCTGAATACTCAGTCTGAAAACATATCCTTCAACCTATCTTACAATCTTTACACAGAGACTGTGTCTCAAAAGAAACTATTTGCAGTTCTCTGATAACTGATCAACAACCATTACAATGAGTTCTTCATGAATTTATAGCTCCGAAGGAGCAGAGGAGGTAGGTGGAGAACTAAATGCAGTATTAAACTTCTGAAAAGAAAGAGGGTCGAAGCCCATTCTGTATAGATCCTGCGCATTAATCTCTGGTGTTCTTTGGGTGAACGAATGATCTTTTTCAGACTGGGGGTTACTTTGATATGACTCTGATGTGTTCTGAATGTAGTACCATGTGGTGTTGTTGGTGGATAAACAAAAGATAAAGAAATGATAAAGAGATCTGCCATAATGATGAAGTAAATGCTCTGATAGTACTGGGGCTGTTTCAGGGTAGGAAATCTTTCCAGAACACGGCATAGATCGAACACTGCATGGGCGTTCTTTCCTTTAAGGAGGAAAACATTTTGCTGGTATATAAACCCCTGATATGCATTTATTTCTGCGTGTTGTACCTTTGCATTATCTGTGGGATTATTGATCTGGTGTTTTGCCTCTAAACTGCTGTATTAAACTCAAAACACTCAATTCTAATGCTGGAATCCTTGATCATGAGCTGGTTTTTCCCACTGCTCCATAAATGCCTCGATTCTGCAGGACCTGAGCTTTGATGGCGCCAGAAAAAAGTTTGCGAATTTTCAAACTTTGTCCTTTGATAGAATTTATACTGCCGCCTCCCTTCTTGACATTTCCTTATAGTACTAGCTTCCAAATCCAACTCTCTGTCTGCGCAACACGCAATTAAAGAAGTACATGTTTACCATGGCGGTTTTCCACCTCTTTGTAACCCTGCAAAATACGAGAACACGTTAAGAAAATAGTGGAGGTGGTGGACGCAACGGGGGTGGCTAGATTGACTATGCAGACTGGTTAGATGGCGCAAACATCATGGAATACCCATAGTGCGGTGAAAACGATATGGATTACAGTCGGGAGGTGGCGCGGAGGCGAAATAAATGAAAACCTTAACAAACCCAACCTATGAAAAAATATATGAAACGGGAGGGTGAATGTATGGTGGGACACGTGGAGGTGACATGGCGGGACCAGTCGACAGCGGAAAAGTCAATAGCGGGAAGACCGAACTGGGCCGTCAGATCTGAGAGGAGATCGACGGTCGAACGCACAGCGAAGGGCGATGAACAGGGGGCCAAGGGTACAGAGACTATGGCCTAAACCCCGCGCATCTTCATGGAATGACGATCGTTGGATCAACTGCCCCAGATCGGACGATGCACGAGCATATCATTGCGCATCCCATGCCGAACGTTAACGCGCGATGGGAAAGCAGTTTTGAAACCGTACAGGAGCCACGCGTCGAATGCTGAGTGGAATCGTTAGCCGATCAGAGAATACCGCCCTCCGCCTAAAGTCGGTGCGATAGAAATCACTGGGTTTATGAATAGTGCATGGGGACCACCGACGCGAGCGCATTGCGAACCGTTGATCTGGCGGTGAATGGACGGCAATGGCGTGATCAGTGGTTTGAACGGGTGAATCACGAGCGCCGTGGGTTTAAACGATTGTCATTCGATCTATATGGATCAACGGTTGAGACAGCGCCCGATAATCATATGGGACAAATGCCTTCATGGCTAGCGCTTTGGTCACATCGATAGGTTTTGTGGAGAGAAAGGTCACAGGGCTAGCGGAGAAAGGGATGAGGCCTATTATATGGTCCGAAAGTGGGTTTTTAGCCATTTTTAATGAATTTTGAGGCCTGAGGAGGGTAACGATAGAGAGACAGAGGGGAATTTTGAGGAAACCAAGGGTAAGGGTAGGATTCAAAGGGGAATTTGGGGAAAAATTGGGATGGAAAGGGGATTTTGCAAAGGGGAAGAGAGGGGCAACATGGAGAGTTCTGCAGAGGGAAATTTATCAAAGGCAAAGGCATAGGAAACCTCAAGGATGATGTTTCTTCAGGGAGATGCATTCCTTGAGGGCTCAAAAACAAATTTAGCCCCCTGCTTTTCTTTGTCAAAAATTTATAGGGGGGCTAACAAGTCACACATGGAAAATCATCCTTTGATAAATCATCTCTCAGGAGCAACTCCATTGAAGAATATGATCCATTACTCACCCAATGGACTATTGTTGAGGATCTCTTCAATTTGATCACTAAGAAAGTAATATTTCTTGAGGTAGAGGAGTTTATGCAGATAGGGGGAGTTGGTTCATCACATGAAGAAATGTAAACACATCTATCGTGGACCACATTGCCAGAAGGAAGAGCACCATGAAAGGGAGGGTAACATACCTATGAAAAATTACTATTGATGAAGAAAAGAAGCAACTTGATAGGGGGAGTACTTGGGCACCCCATTTTCCATTGATGTCAAAGGGGGAGAGGATGTTGGAAGGGAAAGAATATTTCTATCAATGACAAAAGGGGCGATTATTAATCAAGGTTATCATTGATGTCAATATGGAATTGGCCAAGATGGAAAATATTCTTGAGATGCCCCAGAATGTGATGATAAGGTTAAAGACAATAGATGTATGGTTCCAGATGATTATGCCATAACTCTTGGTTGATAAGGATGCCATCAATGAAGATGCAAGCCATGAAGTTGTGAAGCCACTAATGAAGAAGTCTTACCCAAACAAGTCCTTGAACTAATTATAATGTTTCTGAGTGCCAATAATGTGCCTTGATTGGTGATCTATACCTTAGGTGTCAATATAGAAACCTTTGAAGTGGAGGACTATAATTGACAAACTCATACACGTGATAATGTCATACTCTTGAAAAATAACCTCACTTTGACATGATTGGAAGACTACTTTGGAGCTTTTGACAAATTAATGAAGGTTGCACTATGACAATTCACTGCACTATTATTGAACACATGATGCTATACCTTATGATGACATGATGTTGGATACTATCATGATGACATGGATTTTCTACAAGATGACACTATGATCCAATGATGAAACAATGGAGAAGCCATGTTGTTCCAAACATTTTATGCAAAAAATTTGAGGATAGTCATAAAGAAAAATAAAATTGGGCATCTTGATCGAAAACTTTAGACATGGGACCTATACCATATTAAATAGGATTTTTTCCTCTTTCCAATGAGCCTTTACTTTGCCAATGTAATGTTCCCAAAATTAGCATGAAGCTAATTGGAACATTGATTTTTCTTATATCATCTAGGAGGTGAATAAATTGGGTGAGGAGACCCATGAGTAAAAATAAAATCCCTCATAGTGTGAAAGGGATCAAAATATTAGCTTTATTTTGCACCTTCTAGTGTGAAAAGGGGAAAATTAATGAGGACAAGGTCAAGTTTGACCAAGTTAATAGCGTTGCCAAAGAGGGTGTGGATCACTTGGGAAGACAACGCAGTTTGAATGGGAGGAATATAACTTGGTGGAGGAAACCTTAATGTGTGGGGTCCAAGGCAAGAAGGCTTTCATTTTCATAAAAGGAGGAAGAGGCAACCATAAAGGATTATGTTTGAGTATTTGATTTTGGTCTATCTAGACTCTTTGCATTCTCGGGTTGTTTAGCATAGTTGCAGTGCTGTATAGCACAAGGAATTATTGTTTAGGATTCCTTCTCCTTCTTGAGAAGCCTCTTGAGGTATTTTTCTTCATTTCTCCACATTTAGGCTCAAGGCCAAGCCACCTCCTTCAACTACAGTGCAGTTTCTGTTTAGAGCTGGGTTGCATTGCAGGGTGTTGCAGTGGAGGGTTCCATCACACCATTTCCAGAGCTTATCTTTCATAGGAGAGAGCTTCTATTCCTCCAGGAGATCAGTTAGGAAGATTTTAGAGCTTATTTTCATATCTTGGCATCATGCCAAGCATCTCCCATCTACTACAGCGGAGTCCCTTTCCTTGACTGCGTTATTCCAATGTGTATCTGCAGGGGGGGTTTGCACCACTATTTTGGATGGTGATATCTTAAGTGATTGGATCAGCATTTCACTTAGAAGATTCATTGGAGGAGGAATAATTCATATTTTTCATCATCTTCAGCCATCTCCATCCATTTTCTGAGTTGTAGTTGCTATTTAGTCTTTGGGACTGCAACTCTGGCATTTTTCCAATTTGTAGATTTTAGCCAATCCTTCCAAGGATTGTTGTATTATTGTTTCCAAGGGTTGAGAGCTTGCTCCCCCACATTTCTTGAGCCATATATTGTTATATCTTTCTGTTATTTTTCAGCATGTTGCAGTGTCTCCAATAAACTGCGTCCTTTTAGCCTGCATAAATTCCTGTGTAGCAGTGTTCATCTATTTTAATATACATGTCCTAGTGAGGCTGCATTACCTTGCTTGAGTGTCTCTTTCCTCAAGGATTTGTATATAATTTCTGCTATAATATACATTTTATGGCTATTCATATATTCATGTGTTCTGGCTCATAAAAATAACGTTTTTTCTCTATTATATGTCCATACATTGCTGCAGTCCCTTCATTGGGCACTTTCTCGAGACAACTAGGTGTGGGAGACCTCTTTAACCCACCTAGAGTGATTTATTTTGAGCCTCCTCTTGGATTTCGGTCTTAGATACATTGATCTAAGAGATATAGGTCTTGGTTTCAATTCCTGTAGCAGCCAGTCCTGAAAAATACGTTTTTCAGGCATGCCTTGCTGAGCAATCCCATTTTGGGATATTACAGTGGTATCAAAGCATCAATCTTGGCTCAGCCTGTGAGTCTCAGCCAAAGAGATCATAAGATTTAAGAGGATGGGTTTTATCTCATCATATTTCAGATCCATGAAGAACCTCCCCAAGGAGGATAATCAAATATAAGGGGAAGAACCTTGCACTTCCTATTCTCATAAAAAAGGAGACACATAAATGAGCAGGAAAAAGACTCCATCCTTTGGAGGAGAGAAATGGGATAGGCTTACAAAGCTTCTTCCTAAATCTATACAGAAAATTCATAAATATTTCAAGAAGATAGGAGGGGAGATGTATGGAGAATCTCCAAGAGAGTTTGATTCTGAAACAAACTCTAGAGTTTCATATGAAGAGTGTGAACATGTAGTCACACACCATGATGTACAGTGCCGTCACATGCCTAGATTTTCCATGAGAAAGATGGAAGAATAATAAGAGGTTGCTAGGAGGGAAAATCTTAGTGATTCCCTGAAAAAGTATGAGTCTCAAACTCAGAAATTCAGAGATCATCTCAGTTTTTCAGAGTTTTGCAAGACTAAGGTGAAGGGGAGAAAGCAGCATGATAGATTTATTCTATCAAATTTTGATGGTTCACCTGCATTTTTAGTAAAATCTTGGGTGGATGAGCTAGAAACCTTCTTGCAACAGCACCAAATTCCTAAAGATGAAGCCATCAGAATTGCAGCGCTGCATTTGAGAGGTAAGGGAAATTTGAGTCCCTTTCCTTAAAAAATGAAAATGCTTCATATTATGCAAGTTTCACTAAATCAATAGTGAAAATATTTGATAGAAGGATTCATGATACATATGTGATGGAAAAAAATGAGGAAACTCAAACAGAAACCTTGCATAAAAACTCAAAACCACTTCAGAAAACCATAGAGGAGGCTGAAAAATTGCACATCTTGGGGCAAGAAAGCATGGAGATCTCTTTTCCAAAAGAGGATCCCATAATTGGGAGGTTGCCCACTCATGATGAGGAGGTTGAGGGAAACAACACTGACATATCTAGAGTTGATCTAGCACCTCATGTAGAGGAAGGAGGAGCTCTTGCTCCAACTAGAGGGATTCTTGCTTCCTTGCAGGGAAATCCCTAGGATCTCTTGTGTGGAGGTCAAGGTACAACTCATGATCTACATGTGCCATTGTTGATGAGGTGTGAAACCATGGAGACACAAGCAGGAGATATGGAGGAGAACCAACATCATGGGATGAGGAGTACAAACCCCTATCCATTTTAGTAGTTTGATGCACCTAGGAGGAAGACTAGATTGCACAGTGAGAACATGGACAAATCTGTCCATTCATACATACAGTCTACACTTGATGATGATGTCTCATTGCATAGAGGCATTGCACCGGGGAGACCACTAGATCAAAAAAGGAGGATGGATGCTTCACATTTGGAGGCACCACTCATTGATTCCATAGAGGTGGAGACCTTGGGAGAGCTTGGTACAATGCTAGGAGTCTTGGGTAGAATCAAGGAGGAAAGAGGTATTATCTCAACATTATCTACAACCACTTTCATTTTATATTCTGCGCTGTGGAAGAAGCAGCAGAGGAAGGATAACAACCTTCCAACTTGTATCTTTGACATGGGAGGTGTCAAAGAAGAGGGCAACCATATGATAGGTATTTCTCATGATAGATCATCAGCGCTGTCACTATGGAGGACAGATCCATATTGGAACTCCTAGTTGTTGATGGAGTATTCCAAGGATCTTCTTGCTTGTAGGATATTGGATGACCATTTGCATGAGGAGGAGAGTCATAACTCATTGGAAGAGTCAGCACAACCACCTCTTTTCTCTTTGAAGATGAGAGGAGACTCATCTATGAGCTACTCCCTTTGCATGAGAAAAACATATGGTAAGGGTGTTGATTATTTACATGATGATTTATATAATGTATGTATGTATCCCTTAACCATATATGTGCAGAATGTTGCTCCAAGGAGGAGCATTATTTCTTTTAGGCTTCATGGTCTACTTGAGGCCATAAGCATGATTGATAGCCACTCCGTAGGAGGACTTGGGGAGGAGATGTATTATGGAGGACATGCTCACCTTACACCATACATCATTCACTTCCTCCATACTTATTGTTGGGAATCTGTAATTTATTAGCAAGATTGGCACAGTCCAATTACAGAAACAACATCGTTTCAACCAACTTTGGGATTCTAGGATCTAGCCCTCCTGAATCCAGCGAGGGATCTCTCCAATGAGTGCAAAGATGGATTTGTCTTTGAAGTTTGGGATAATGATATTAGGCTAGTTATGAAGTCTAAGGGTTTTGTTTGTTTTTGGATGGTTGAACATGATTTCTGTTAGAGGTGAAAAGTCCCAAAGGTAAAGAGGTTCAAAAGTGAGAAGTTGCAAGCAAAAGAGTAAGTTTTGATCAAGAAGAAAGATGACAGTAGGTTTTCAGTCCATTGGGCTATGGAGTCATAAGAGGATTTAATTGGAACAATAAGAAGCAAGAGTGGTCCATGGGGCAAGTCATCTATGTCGAAGGATCTCTTTAATATTCAATTTATGGAATGAATTGATACATTAAGAAGGGGAAATAAACAAATGTAGAACAAAGAGCAGCCCAGGATCTGGTAAGTACTTTAAAACTAGCCAGCCCTTGACCAGACACTTAAGAAAGACATGAAAGCAAACTAGGATCTGGTAAGTACTGTGAAACTATCCAGCCATTGATACACTTCCAATAGAAAACATACAAAAACTAAGGGAAACTTGAAGGCAACCTTTGGAGTAGAGACTAGCGGGACGGGCTCACCACAAATCCTCTCCTAGCTCTTCTTTACTTGGCTACTTCCAAGACAATCAAAGAGATAACACAGAATGGCCTAAGATCTGGTAAGTACTTTGAAAATATCTAGCTTTTAACACATTCTAAGGGAAACAATCAAACAATTATGCAAACAAGACTGGGACCAGGGCTCACCATATCTTCCTTAGTTCATCTTCACACAACGTATACTGAAAGTAACATTCAAAAATAATATTTAGCTAAGACAATAAGACAAGGGAATGCCAACATTCATATGTTTAAACTGAATTAAATCATTTTCGAATAACACAGTTGGAAGAAAACATTTAAATAAAAAAATTTCAGCCAGAGAAGGTTACTGATATACAGTAGGTCCTAACCCTGTTCAAACTTTTCTTTACAGTAGAAAATGAAACATAATGAAAACAGAAACAAAATCACAAGTTACAATAAGAATAACATCACTGTCAACATAGACCAGGATCCCATAAATCAGCTTGTATTGATGCTCCAAACAAGTTACAATCTTCATGTCCAGTGTGTTAATTCATCTTTCTTTCATAACCTAACTTATCTGTTACAAGTAGAGCTCCAAGAGCCAGTGAATCACTATTTACAATCAGGGATCTTCAACTCAATTACATTACAATGCTTCAGCAATTACATCAACAACCAACCCCTCACTCATCTTCTACTGAAGTATTTATAGGATGAGGAGGTGAGATCTGATTAAATATCTCAAATATAATTAATACAGAGTTAATGTTTTCTTGGCCCTTGGGAGGCTCAATGAAGAAACTGTACAGGTGTTTCACTGTATTAATTGGTTTACAGTTATGAATTAAGCTCAATGGAAGATTTTGTTGACCTTTGAGGCTCTGTGTGATGCTAGGGTTACTCTGCAGACATCCTTTCATTAAATTCCTGGCAGAAGTAACTCTTTGGCTACGTCGAGGCAAAATATCTAATCCTGCTCAATAAATTCTGTTCCTGATTGAATACTTTGAGACACAGGTGGAGCTTTAGTTGCTGGGAGGGATCAATTTTCCCTAATTTGTGGTGGTGGAGGTCTTCATTCGGTTAAAACACTTTATGTTTTCCTTTAAGCTGTGTTTTAGATTGGGGATTAGGCTTTTGATAACTGTCTTAGCCATAATCCCCGCTAATCTGTCCATTAATTCTCTGCTCTGATAATTTCCTGGTCTTTGACACTGATAATCTTTGACTGTGCCTGTTTCATGGTTTTCTTGCTGCCGTGTTGGGCTGCGCAGGGTTTATAAGGCATCAATTCCTGAGAAAACATGGATGAAACGTGCATTCCAACCCTGCGGGTGATTTCCGTGGATGAATCGAAGACGGGAGGGTCGTCACCCTCCTTCCCTGAATCTTCTTTGGAAACCACGAACAAATGATTTAAACCCTTCAAAATGCGAAAAATCATTAAAAAATCCTGCTTTTATAGGCTTAACTGCATCGGAAGGTGTGTGGAGGAGCGTGGCCATCGGATGGCATCATCCGACGGTCAGGATTGATCGGGGGAGATTATAGAATAGGTGGAAGAGGATCAAATTTGAGCCGTTGATCGCGCATGATCGACGGTCGGGAGCGAAGGTCTGAAAGTCAAACTGAGGAATCGAGCGATGGATTTTGGACCGTCGATCTGCAGATCGGATCGACGGTGGAGACACGATTGCCGCTGTACGATGGCCTGGTTATCGTAGGCACAACTTCAACAATCGTCAGCCGTTGGATGAACGTGCTTAGATCTGATGGCAGTGGTTAATATCGCTGGGCGTCTTGGTCTGGGCTTTAATGTGCAATGGAGGGTGGTTTTTCAAACAGTACAGAGGACGCGTGGCGGCAAGCGTGTGGAATCGCTGGCGACCGAGTAAAAACCGCCTTCCGCTAATGGGCGGTGCGATGGAAATCCCGCAGATTTGGAAAACAACGCATGGATGGGGGGGTCCACATGAAAAGCGCGCTCTGCACCGTCCGATATGCGAAGCAGATCAACGGTGGAGGTTGCTCCATAATTTATACAGGTAGAAAACTTTGGAAATGAATTAAAACCCAAAAAACACGAATTTACAAAGGTTTTTAATGTTTTGGCGAAGAAATTTTAATTTGAAAGGATAAGCACCCGACGATTTTAGCAGTTGGTTCTGGCGCTCGGGCTTATGGAAGGAAAAGGGTTAGGGACTTAACCCGAGGGGCTTAAGTCCAGAACATAGAGAATGTGGATTTTCTATGGTTTTTTTTTAATTTTTTTTCAAAGGAAATGAAGGTTCCGATAAGGTTAAAAAGTGGGTTTTTAACCTTGTAAAATGAATTTTGATGAGGGGAAAAAGCAGAAATGTAAAGATGAGGGATTTTCATGGGGAATGAAGGGACAGAAAAAGAGGTTAGTTTTGGAAAAAGGAAGGGGAAAGGGATGTTTGCAGCAGTATTTGGCTTTGGATTTTTGTAGGATTTCAGAGGTTTTTTGGATGCAAAACAGCAGTGTGGGAAACTGGACAGAGGCATGAGGCCTTTAAGAGTCTTCAGGAGCCAACAATTTTTGATAGGAAAAATTGTTCCTTGAAGGCTCAAAAACAATTTACCCACCTTTGGTATAATCACATTTTACAGGTGGCTAACAGTGGCTCCACTTGGGGATGTTTCCTTCTTGAAGGCATCAAGAATTCAGAATTGATTTCTCTGGGAGGCTGACTTGTGCCTGATCCATTATTCTCTCTGGGATGCTTAAAATGTGCCTCATCCTTTATATTGCTCTTCTTTTACTGGATGATCTTTCTTTGCTTCTGAAAAATAATATCAGTTATGAAAAAATAATGGACTTCATCAATACAACTTTCTACCTACCCAATCCTACTGATCTAAAATTTTTTCTTCATCAGAGTGCACTTGGATTGGCAAACTCTTTTCACAACATTTTATTCTTTTGAAAGCATAAAAACTAATCTAATTCTACTCCTTATTTCTCCCTGAACTTAGATTAAACAGTTGAGCTCAGATATTTCTCTACCTAATCTACTGTCCGTTGGGATTAAACTGTCCAACAGACTTCCATTCTCTAAATTCTACAACAGAAATTTAAAAACAGCCAAGTCGAGATTAAGTTGTTTGAATTGTTGTGATCTATGGAAAAAAACAAGCTGCACATAGATTATTATTTGCAGAAAATAAAAACAAAATGGAAGGCTTAAGATCTGAAAGTTTCTCATCATAGCCTTCTCTTTTCTTCACGGCTCTGTTTTTGCTTTGCTTTTGAGCTGTATTTGCTTTTCTTCTGGTTCATATTTTGAGCATATTAGAACCAATTTTTCTCTTTTATGACTCAGAAAATAAAACAGTTTCGAGTCATCTTCTTTTGGAAACTTTGGTTCAGATTTTGAGCTTGTTTGAACCTTCAATTTCTATCCTAATCTATCCATTGATAAGCCAAGATTGGACAGTTTGGAAAATCACATTCACTATCCTATTAGTAGAAAAATTTAAAGCCAATTAGTCAAGATTAAACTGTTTGACTATCTAGAAGTGTGTTTTTGAGGAGTGGCATTTGAGCTTGCACACTTTCAGATTTGTTTCTCTTTTTGGCATGGGGCTTTGCCTTTCTTGTTTTCATTTCTGCCCTCTTTTCTTCTTTTTCTTTGTTTTTGTATTTTTTATTTTTCATAACTTTGAATGCAATGGTGAATGGAATATTCATAATGGAAAAAGATAAAAAGGCTTTAAAAAAAAAAAAAAGGATCAAGAGAAGTAATGCTTAAGCATCCTGCCATTGACAGGACCCCCAAACAATCTTGTTCCATCCAGTTCCTGTAAGAAAAATGCATTATTACCAGCAACTGAATGAATAGAGTAAGGGCCAAGCCATAGGTTTTCAAATTTTCCATGCTTGCCCTTCTCTTCCCTTCTTGAGTCCCACTTTAACACTTTGTCCCCAGTTTTGAAATTGCTAGCCTTTGTTCTTTTATCAAATTGCTTTTTAATGCTGTCTTGTTTCTGCAATGCTTTGTTATACACTTCCTCTCTGGTCTGCTGAAGATGAATGGTCTGATTTATTCTTTTGATCATGTCATTCTCTTCAGTCTATAACTCTTGAATCGACTTCATAACTGGTACACCAAGGCTGTTAGGAAAAATTGCATCTATACCATACACAAGCTGGAACAGTGACATACCAATATATTTTTTCAAAGTCAATATGTCAGCCCAAAGTGCATGGATCAGCTTTGTGTGCCAATACTTCTTATTGTCCTCCAACAATTTCTTGATTATGTTCACTAGGCTCTTGTTTGAAGATTCAGCAAGTCCATTACCTTGAGGGTAATAGGTTGTGGAATGCCCCAATGACATATCATTCGATATTTATGACACAAGTCAACCATCCTCTTTCGATCCAAATGTCGGCCGCGTAGACGTTGATAATTTTGGTAGGACCACAACTGGAGAGAATGTTAGTCTCATGAACTTTATGATAATTGAATCATTAGCCTGCCTACAAGGAATGGCTTCTATCCACTTAGTGAAATAGTCTGTGGCAGTAAGAATCCACCTATGTTGGGCAGAAGATGGTGGATGTATTTCTCCTATGAATTCAAGTCCTCGCTATTGAAAAGGAGCTTCAACGGTGATTGTATGCAGTGGAAGGGGTAGCAATTTTCTCTTGCCTTCAAACACTTGGCATTTATGGCAAGTAGTGGTCATCTTGTGTATATCAGGAAAAATAGTAGGCCAATAGAAACCAACCCTCAAAATTTTGTTGGTTGTTGACTTCCAGTACAAATGACCCCCACACTCTCCTTCACAGAATTCCTGCTTAACCTTCTCTGCATCAAACTCAGGAAAACATTTAAGAAATATACAAATTTCATTTTTCCAATAAAGAGATTTATCTATAATGCAATAGTTTACTGCTTTCAGCTTCAAGAACCTTGCCTTTGTTTTTGTCAAACCAGGAGGTGTATTTAAATTAATAAAAACATAAAAAATATTAGCATACCAAGAGGAATTCATGAAATGGTTTTCAATAATGGGTGTCGAGATTTCCTCTTGATCATCTAAAGCATTAATCATATGAATATCAAGAACTTCACATTTTGATTCAGCCATTAATGTAGCTAGACCTTGTCCTTTGATGAGCTTAGTGGGTTTTATATCTAAATCATATTCCAGAATAACAACAATCCACTTAGCTCTCTTACCATCTAGGTCCTGTGTTAGAATGTCTTTAATCACTGAATTTGGGACAAAGGCAATGATATGTGAGTGAAGGATGTATACTCTGAAGTCTTTCAAAGCTTTAACCAAAGCAAAAGCTTGTTTTTCCATAATGTTATACTTTAAAGGGGCATCCCTCAATGCCTTACTAAAGAATGCACAGGCTTCTCTTGTCCTTGTGGATTTTTCTCGTAAATGGACAAAAGTAGCTATGGTATATTCTTTATAAAACAGAAAGATAAAAAAAATCTTTTATAAAAAATCAAGACTATATATCCTGTTTTGGTTAATGATTGTTTCACTCAGCTCAAAGGACGTCTTTGCTTCCAAGGTCCATTTTACCTCGCTCATTCTTCAACATATTTGTGATATTCCTCCTAAGAAGTCACAGACCAGATGAACCTTCTCAAAAAGTTAATCTTTCCAATGAAAGACTCCAGAACTCTCTTTCGATGTTTCGAGATGAGAGATTTGCAATATGGCTCAATCCTTTGGATCTATCTTTATACCCTCCTCATAAATAATGTGCCCAAGAAGCTTACTCCTCTTGGAGACCGAATAGTGTCTTCTTAGGGTTCAAATATATCCCAAACTTCCTATATTTCTCGAAAACCTTTCTCAAATGTTCTAAGTGCTCTTCATCTGTTTTTGAAAACACAGTAACATCATCAAGGCAGATAATGATGAAGAAGCCCAGTTCCTCCGAGAATGCTATGTCCATGGCTCTTTGGAAAGTTGCTCCAGCATTCATTAGACCGAAAGGCATTTTCACATACATGAAAGTGCCCCATGGTGTAGTAAAGATTGTCTTTAATTGATCAGCAGGGTGGACTAAGATCTGATTGTACCCTAAATATCCATCCAACAAAGAAATTATTTTAGACCCTACCACCCTTTGTAGAATGTGATCCATCTTTGGTAAAGGGTAGTTGTCTTTTAATGAAGCTTTGTTCAAGTCTCTGAAGTCTATACAAAGCCTGATTTCTCTAGTTTTCTTCCTAACAGACACCAGATTAGATACCCATTCAGAATATCTAATAGGGACAATAATACCAGCATCATAAATTTTCATGATCTCCTTCTGAACCAATGGTAACTGGAAAGGGTTTATGCTGTGCAGTTTCTGTTTGAATGGTTTTTGGTTTTGCTTGAGGGGAATTTTGTGCTGTATTATTTCAATGTCGTAGGATTTAAGATCTTCGTAACTCTAGGAAAAAACATCGGAAAACTCTTTAAACAACTCAATATATTTAAGTTTAATGTGATATGGTAAACTCGTAGACAATTTAATCATCATAGGTTTAATTTCACTGCCTATATTTCACTCTTCTACCTTGGTCTCTATAGGTTCCAGTTTTGGTTTATTTTCCACATCATTAAAATCAAACAACTCTTCTAAAGGAGCCAGACCTTTAGGCAAACTTTCATCTTTAGAATGCAGATCTTCTAACTCCTCTGTTACGGATTCTGCATTCATTTATGTTTCTCTTTTAATTTTTCTTGACAACATATTTATACTAGCAAGTTCGGGAGACGGTTCTTCTTCATCAATAAAATTTTCTTCCTTGCAGTCTGTTTCATAGTCTCAGTCCGAATTGTTTAGTTCGAATTCATTTTTGAATCGCATGAAGTCTTCTATTTGTTTGTCACTGTCAAACACCTGCCAATATTTCTCATTATCAGGCATAGCTAGTCTGAATTTTATCTGAGTTGTGCAGTCCTTGGCGTTATGTGGCGTTAAGCATGTTCTGGCTACGTAGGCTAAGCTGTGGGCCGCAATGTTTTTCTTTCTTGGGACAAAAATCAATTGGGACTCGTCAAAAGTTTCCAAAAGGTCCACGACCTCGTTCCAGTAGGCCCGAAGTCTGGGATGATGAGCGTTATACTCCCCGTTGACTTGCCTAACGATTAACTCTGAATCCCCGTGAACTTTAATTCTTTTGGCTCCTATCTTTTTTAACAAACGTAAGCCTAAAAGCAAGGACTCATATTCGGCTATGTTATTGGAACACTGAAAGTTTAGTTTACAAGAAATGTTTTTTGTGTGACTGTTTTCAGTATTAGTAATCCAAACACCTGCGCCTGCATTAGTTTTAGTGTAGGATCCATCAAAAAACATACTCCATAGAGGATTGTTTCTGGTTTCGACTGTTCGGTTACCGTCCTCTTTAATTAACGTGCTCAACAGTTGTGGAATGTCAGCACTTAATCACATTTGCTTTGATTCACCAGGATTTGCGTTCATTTGAGCGTCATTTTCTTTAGTGTCCAGGTTGAACAACGAAGGACGTATGACCTGTAACTCAAGAATCTTGTTTAGTTTGCTAACGTCTTCCAACGCAGCAAATTGTTTTGTCGTTTTTGTGGTATTAACCTCCTCCTCTCTATCAGCCATTAACTTTGTCAAAGTTATTTTTTCACCTAATTTTTCTTCATTAAAAAGGATAAATGAATCAAGGCCGGTATCTATAGAGTATAAAGGGGAGTTCTGTGGTCTGTCTTGAATTGTAACCGTGTATTGCATATGAGACTCCCTAAAGTCTTCTAGTTTGATTGAAAACAGGGATAGTCACATAAGTCATGTCCATTTGCATAGTCCCCTGTAACTTAGCTCCCCAAGACCTTGATAGCAACATTCCATACTTGGGGGGGACATCAGCCACAACAATATCCATAACAAGGAATTTGGCTGGAATCTGGGCTAAGTTAACACAGAGGTCTTTGATTAATCCTAAACACCTTACTCTACTGGAATCAAAGGAGTATAGGTCTTTCTATGGTCTAGTAATTTCTAAAACAAGGCTCTCCATCACAGCTTTAGGCATTAAATTGTGAGAAGCCCTGGAATCATGCATAGCATTGTGTAAAATTTTGTCATGAATGTTTAAACTTACATAAAAGGGAGGAACAGGTCCTTCTTGATACTTACCTTCAATATTTGGGCCAAAAATAAGCTCTAGCTAGTCGTCATTAAGATTGAGTGTATCCTCATTTTCTTCTATGTTCAAAGCCTTCAAAATTTTGGACCTATATACATGTTGGGCAGCTAACTCAGTAAGAGGGATAGAAATTTTGATCTTTGAGATTTCCTGTTCCACGCTGAAAGGAATTTGATTCTTTAAGGTGTTGGTTTCAGCCCTATTTACTGCCACTCTATCAGTAACAACAGCTTGCTAATTTTTTTTATCTACACTTGACACAACGGTTGAAAAAGGAGTACTAGCTGAAGTGTTAGTACTACTAAGGTTTGCACTCTGTTTTTCAAGATTTTGAGTGTCTTTCTCTTTACCTTTACCAGAATTAACATCCACTGTTTTGTCCTTTTGTTTGACTGTTTTAGGCTTGGTTGTAGTGCTGTTGTGAGAAGATTTGTCAGAGGTTTTGCTGTTGGGGGTTTGTTGACTGGTTTCGCTTCTAAGGTTATATTCTCTTTGAGTCTCTATGATGACATTATCCATGTCTTGATAATGATTTTCGTCATCATCTCTTTTGTCATCATAAGGTGTGTATAGACCTTGTTTCTTATCATAATGAATCTCAAAGTCATCATTATCTACCTCCAACATGTTTATATTATTATCCTCTGCTATTTCATCTGTTTCCCCAACCTCACTCACATAGTTTTGATGAAAGGGAGGAGTGATCTGTTGATCATCTTCCCTGGGTCTGTTTGGAGGCTGGTTACTTCTTACATTCTGATTCTGGTTTTGGTTTCTGTTTTGAGGAGCAGTTTGGTTTTGACTGGCTTGTGCTCTCTCAAGAATGCTCATTTTCTTCATCATCTCCTCCATCATTTTCTCCAGTTTTGATTTTGAAGTAGAAGGTGTATGTTCCTCTTTAAAAGATACTCTCTTCTCGCTCTTCATTCTTGCTCTTTTCTCCATCAAATTTACTTCCACAGAAAGAGCACCTCTTTGCATATCTTCAAGAGTTGAAAAATCTCTTTCTCTCAGTGAATAGGTCATATCAGAATCAAATCCTTCAGGAAATTTGTTTAAGGCTGAGCCTTGTGGAGGTTTTAGTTCTGGGGAGAGTGCATTGTATACACTATTGAATCTAGTGCAGTAAGCTTGCACACTTTCCCCAGGGTTTCTATGGAGGTTCTTGTAATAAAAAATAACTTGGAGAGGATTCTTTTTCACTTCCCATTTGTTTAAGAACGTTTGATGGAAGCCTTGGAGATCATTAATACTATGGGGGGCTAGAATTTAAACCTTTTTCTTACTTCTCCCCCCAAAATTTGAGCAAATAGTCTAATCTTGATAGAATCATCATCAATTTCGTTTCTGTCAAAGTAGTCATTCATCTTATCCACATGTTGTGATGCAGTTATAGCATTGCTAGCATCATACAATGGGATTTTGGACTGATAGTCCTGTGGAAGGTTGACTAGTGGTATAGGAAGGGCTAAGGGAGCATACCATGCTGCCATGATATGTGGTGGGGGTGGGTTTACTAGGGGTGGATTAACAAGAGGAGGTGTGGGCTGAAGTGGAGTGGTTTGAACAGTGGATGAAGGATGAACAGAGGTGGATGGAACAACGGTAGATTGTTGAGCTGATCTTGGATGAGAGACACCTAAGTTAAGAAGAAAATGTAAATCAGGAGGTGTTGTTCCTCTACTACCAAAATTTTCACTTGTCTCAGGGGATGAAAGTGAAAATTCAGAGTCTAGTTGAGTTATATCATCAAATGACCTAGTTCTAAATGGATTTACTAAGTCAGGTTGTGATTGTTGTAGAGATGTAAGATTTTCGGGAACTGAAGTAGCTCTAAGGGTGATCTGAAAACAGTTGATAATTGAATCCTAGGAGACTTCCAAAGGATGCTTTCTGGGTCATCAACTATCTCAGGTGGATCCGGGTCAGGATGGGCTCTAGTGTGAATCTTTCTAGAAGCCATTATGCTATGTTTTCTAGACCCAAACAAACAAGAAAAGTTCAACTAGATATGACAATCTTTGAGAGGTTAACTAATCTGTTTGAATTTCAATCCTACAGTCCTCTAACTGAGTTTGAAAGATGTTATAATGATAAGGTTCTTCCCAATGGAGTCTTAAGGTGTGCTGAGGATTGTGGAGTCGCCAAGTGGAAGTTTTTAGCTCCTAAGGAGGTAAAAGGTCTTATGGTCCACCACCATTTTTATTGGATACCAATCTGAAATATTTTTGGTGTTTTCTGAGTTACTTTTTAGTTGTATGTTTTTTAAGAATATCCTAACTCTGTTTCAAAGCTTAGCTATGGTTATGAGACAAAGAGAGTCTAATCTTATGGCTAAGCCAACTGATCTTTCAAGGTTAGATAAAGTCTTAAGAGAATCCCAGGTCATGCCTAGTTTGTCACTGATTCAAACAAGTTTTACCATGATTACCATAACTTGGTAGTGCTTGAAAAGGATGCTTTTTACTCACAAGTTTTATTTATTTTAAGGGAAGTTGTCCCTAGCGAAGTCGCCAGAAATTTTAGTTGCTGGTGGCTCAACTGGTTGTTATAGCAAATGTTCTTTGAAATAAATCTCTGATATCCTATGGTTACCCTTAAATGAAAATTATTCTGGGTTTGTCCCCAACGGAGTCGCCAGAAATGTTGGGAATCTGTAATTTATTAGCAAGATTGGCAGAGTCCAATTACAGAAACAACATCGTTTCAACCAACTTTGGGATTCTGGAATCTAGCCCTCCTAAATCCGGAGAGGGATCTCTCCAATGAGTGCAAAGATGGATTTGTCTTTGAAGTTTGGGATAATGATATTAGGCTAGTTATGAAGTCTAAGGGTTTTGTTTGTTTTTGGATGGTCGAACATGATTGCTGTTAGAGGTGAAAATTCCCAAAGGTAAAGAGGTTCAAAAGTGAGAAGTTGCAAGCAAAATAGTAAGTTTTGATCAAGAAGAAAGATGACGGCAGGTTTTCAGTCCATTGGGCTATGGAGTCATAAGAGGATTTAATTGGAACAGCAAGAGGCAAGAGTGGTCCATGGGGCAAGTCATCTATGTCTAAGGATCTCTTTAAGATTCGATTTATGGAATGAATTGATACATTAAGAAGGGGAAATAAACAGATGCAGAACAAAGAGCAGCCCAGGATTTGGTAAGTACTTTAAAACTAGCCAGCCCTTGACCAGGAACTTAAGAAAGACATGAAAGCAAACTAGGATCTGGTAAGTACTTTGAAACTATCCAACCTTTGATACACTTCTAATAGAAAACATACAAAAACTAAGGGAAACTTGAAGGCAACCTTTGGAGTAGAGACTAGCGGGCCGGGCTCACCAAAAATCCTCTCCTAGCTCTTCTTTACTTGGCTACTTCCAAGACAATCACAGAGATAACACAGAATGGCCTAAGATCTAGTAAGTACTTTGAAACTATCCAGCTTTTAACACATTCTAAGGGAAACAATCAAACAATTATGCAAACAAGACTGGGACCAGGGCTCACCATATCTTCCTCAGTTCATCTTCACACAACGTATACTGAAAGTAACATTCAAAAATAATATTAAGCTAAGACAATAAGATGAGGGAATGCCAGCATTCCTATGTTTAAACTGAATTAAATCATTTTCGAATAACACAGTTGGAAGAAAACATTTAAATAAATATTTTTCAGCCAGAGAAGGTTACTGATATACAGTAGGTCCTAACCCTGTTCAAACTGTTCTTTACAGTAGAAAATGAAACATAATGAAAACAGAAACAAAATAACAAGTTACAATAAGAATAACATCACCGTCAACATAGACCAGGATCCCATAAATCAGCTTGTATTGATGCTCCAAACCAGTTACAATCTTCAAGTCCAGTGTGTTAATTAATCTTTCTTTCATAACCTAACTTATCTGTTACAAGCAGAGCTCCAAGAGCCAGTGAATCACTATTTACAATCAGGGATCTTCAGCTCAATTACATTACAATGCTTCAGAAATTACATCAACAACCAACCCCTCACTCATCTTCTACTGAAGTATTTATAGGAGAGGAGGTGAGATCTGATTAAAGATCTCAAATACAATTAATACAGAGTTAATGTTTTCTTGGCCCTTGGGAGGCTCAATGAAGAAACTGTATAGGTGTTTCACTGTATTAATTGGTTTACACTTATGAATTAAGCTCGGCGGGAGCTTTTGTTGACCTTTGAGGCTCTGTGTGATGCTAGGGTTACTCTGCAGACATCCTTTCATTAAATTCCTGGCAGGAGTAACTCTTCGGCTACATCGAGGCAAAATATCTGATATTGCTCAATAAATTTTGTTCCTGATTGAATACTTTGAGACACATGTGGCGCTTTAGTCACTGGGAGGGATCAATTTGCCCTAATTTGTGGTGGTGGAGGTCTTCTGTCGGTTAAAACACTTTAGGTTTTCCTTTAAACTGTGTTTTAGATTGGGGATTAGGCTTTTGATAACTTTCTTAGCCATAATCTCCGCTAATCTGTCCATTAATTCTTTGCTCTGATAATTTCCTGGTCTTTGACACTGATAATATTTGACTGTGCCTATTTCATGGTTTTCTTGCTGTCGTGTCGGGCTGCGCAGGGTTTATAAGGCATCAATGCCTGAGAAAACATGGATGAAACATGCATTCCAACCCTGCGGGTGATTTCCGTGGATGAATCGAAGACGGGAGGGTCGTCACCCTCCTTCCCTGAATCTTCTTTGGAAACCACGAACAAATGCTTTAAACCCTGCAAAATGCGAAAACTCATTAAAAAATCCTGCTTTTATAGGCTTAACTGCATCGAAAGGTGTGTGGAGGAGCGTGGCCGTCGGATGGCATCATCCGACGGTCAGGATTGATCGGGGGAGATTATAGAATAGGTGGAAGAGGATCAAATCTGAGCCATTGATCGCGCATGATCAACGGTCAGGAGCGGAGGTCTGAAAGTCAAACTGAGGAATCAAGCGATGGATTTTGGACCGTCGATCTGTAGATCAGATCGACGGTGGAGACGCGATTGCCGCTGTACGATGGCCTGGTTATCACAGGCACAACTTCGACAATCGTCAGCCGTTGGATGAACGAGCTTAGATCTGACGGCGGTGGTTAATATCGCTGGGCGTCTTGGTCCGAGCTTTAATGCATGATAGAGGGTGGTTTTGCAAATAGTACAGAGGACACGTGGCGGCAAGCGTGTGGAATCGCTGGCGACCGGGTAAAAACCGCCTTCCACTAATGGGCGGTGCGATGGAAACCCCGCGGATTTGGAAAACAGCACATGGATGGGGGGGTCCACAGGAAAAGCGTGCTTCGCACCATCCGATCTGCGAAGCAGATCAAAGGTGGAGGTTTCTCCATAATTTATAGAGGCGGAAAACTTTGGAAATGAATTAAAACCCAAAAAACACGAATTTACAAAGGTTTTTAATGTTTTGGCGAAGAAATTTTAATTTGAAAGGATAAGCGCCCGACAGTTTTAGCAGTTGGTTCTGGCGCTTGGGCTTATGGACGGAAAAGGGTTAGGGACTTAACCCGAGGGGCTTAAGTCGAGAACATATAAAATGTGGATTTTCTATGGTTTTTTTTTTAATGTTTTTTCAAAGGAAATGAAGGTTCCGATAAGGTTAAAAAGTGGGTTTTTAACCTTGTAAAATGAATTTTGATGAGGGGAAAAATAAAAAATGTAAAGATGAGGGATTTTCATGGGGAATGGAGGGACGGAAAAAGAGGTTAGTTTTGGAAGAAGGAAGGGGAAAGGGATGTTTGCAGCAGTATTTGGCTTTGGATTTTTGTAGGATTTCAGAGGTTTTTTGGATGCAAAACAACAGTGTGGGAAACTGGACAGAGGCATGAGGCCTTTAAGAGTCTTCAAGAGCCAACAGTTTTTGATAGGAAAAATTGTTCCTTGAAGGCTGAAAAAAAATTTAGCCACCTTTGGTATAATCAAATTTTACAGGTGGCTAACACTTATGAGGAGATCGGGGCAGCAAGCAAGTGGTTGAAAAGCCACACATTTTATCAGTCTCTATTGCAGTTGAGAGTCAAGCTGCATTGGTTACATTTGAGGGACCATTTTCCTTCCCACTTATTACATATGGCAGCAAGCATGATTCTCATTTTGGCTCCCTATGTTACTATTATTTCTGTCTTTATGAGGAGCATGGTTGGGAGAAAAAAACATGGGATGGATCTGTCCTTTGGGAGAAAAGATCTCCATATTTTTTGTAGTACATGTTCTAAGGGGAGCATGAGAGATGATATGGCCACCACAGCAACACATTTGTCTCTCTATGAGGGGGCCATAAGATTGAATGGGCTCCATATGATGGTGACTTCCAACTCATCATATATGGAATGGCTTGGGCCAACTTGATTTGCAGTGTTGGAGGAGAGATCTTTGGAGATCTAGTCCTCATCTTACCACTTGAGGGAAACATTATTGCAGCCCAATATCAGCCAACACTCTAAAATTATCATAAGTGGATAGATGGATAGCGTGGGGTAGGCTACCTTGTCTACCATATTCAAATTTTCAGCCCACCTACTTTGCATGAGCCAAAGGTGGAGGAAAATTTTCAGGAGTTGCCTAGTTGGGGGGTGACTCATTTTGCATGGCTAATAGCTTGGGGATGGAGAATCCATATGGGGGAGAGAGTTCCCATTATATTTCAGATACCATTCCTCAAAGGGACCTCTAGAAATCACTTTTTTATCCTCTTGAGTATTTCACCTTTACATGATGATAGCTTGATAGCTGACTTGCATGCTGAGGAGGAGCAATGTGGAGATTTGATTAATGAGATAGAATATTTTTACTTGGAGGAGTTCATCATCATAAATGGATGCTACAGGGATAGGAGGAGAGATAAATTAGTCTATCCTTTCATTTGCTTGAGGACAAGAAATCTTTGAGAGGGGATGACTGTAATGTTCCAAAAATTAGCATGAAGCTAATTGGAACATTGATTTTTCTTATATCATCTAGGAGGTGAATAAAATGGGTGAGGAGACCCATGATTAGGAAAAAATTCCCTCATAGTGTGAAAGGGATCAATAGAGTAGCTTTATTTTTCACCTTCCAGTGTGAAAAGGGGCAAATGCATGAGGACAATGTCAATTTTGACTAAGTCAACAATGCTGCCAAAGAGGGTGTGGATCACTTGGGAAGACACCACAGTTTGAATGGGAGGAAGATCACTTGGTGGAGGAAACCCTAATGTGTGGGGTCCAAGGCAAGAAGGATTTCATTTGCATAAAAGGAGGAAGAGGAAGCCATAGAGGATTATGTTTGAGTATTTGATTTTGGTCTATCTAGACTCTTTGCATTCTCGGGTTGTTTAGCAGAGTTGCAGTGTTATATAGCACAAGGAATTCCTATTTAGGATTCCTTCTCCTTACTGAGAATCCTCTTGAGGGATTTTTCTTCATTTCTCCACATTTAGTCTCAAGGCCAAGCCACCTCCTTCATCTACAGCGCAGTTTCTGTTTAGAGCTGGTTTGTGTTGCAGGGTGTTTCTCTGATACCATTTGTTAAGAATTTACCGCAGCAGTGAAACAATTTACGGAGAACATAAAGAATTTACTGAGAGAAATAAACATAAACATAACCATGAAATAACCTAGCAACAAATCACATAAACATAAACACAATGTTTATCCGGGAAAACCCCAAATCCGGGGAAAAACCCAACCATTGAAATTTCATTAACCATTGGCCAAAACCCTGGCCAATCCGGCCAAGTGAGCCTTCACCGCTCACCTCCAGGCCTACATTACAATGAAGTGTTCCCAGCCTTTTTATAGGCTCCATTACATGCAATACCATGGGTCAAAACCATGGGTGCACAAAACCATGTGCCCCAAAAACCACCACTGTTTACCCTAGTCCACATTGACTCTACCCCGAGTCATGTTTACCTAACATTGCAGTGGAGGGTTCCATCACACCACTTCCAGAGCTTATCTTTCAGAGGAGGGAGCTTCTATTCCTCCAGGAGATTAGTTAGGAATATTTCAGAGCTGATTTTCATATCTTGGCATCAGGCCAATCATCTCCCATCTACTACAGCGCAGTCCCTCTCCTTGATTGCGTTATTCCAGTGTGTATCTGCAGTGGGGGTTTGCACCACTATTTTAGATGGTGATATCTTCAGTGATTGGATCAACCTTTCACTTAGAAGATTAATTGGAGGAGGACTACCTCATATTTTTCATCATATTCAGCCATATCCATCCATTTTCTGAGTTGTAGCTGCAATTTAGTCTTTGGGAATGCAACTCCAGCATTTTTCCAATTTGTATATTTCAACCAATCCTTCCAAGGATTGTTGTATTATTGTTTCCAGGGGTTGAGAGCTTGCTCCCCCACATTTCTTGAGCCATATATTTTTATATATTTCTATTATTGTTCAGCATGTTGTAGTGTCTCCAATAAACTGCGTCCTTTTAGCCTGCAAAAATTCCTGTGTAGCAGTGTTCATCTATTTTAATGTACATGTCCTAGTGAGGTTGCATTATCTTGCTTGAGTGTCTCTTTCCTCAAGGATTTGTATACGATTTCTGCTATAATATAAATTTGATGGATATTTAGGTCTTCATGTGTTCTGGCTCATAAAAATAATGTTGTTTCTCTATTATATGTTCATACATTGTTGCAGTCCCTTCATTGGGCACTTTCTCGAGACAACTAGGTGTGGGAGACTTGTTTAACCCACCTAGAGTGATTTATTTTGAGCCTCCTCTTGGATTTTGGTGTTAGATACATTGATCTAAGAGATCTAGGTCTTGGTTTCAATTCCTGTAGCAGCCATTTCTAAAAAATGCGTTTTTCAGGCATGCCTTGCTGAGAAATCCCATTTTGGGATATTACAGCCCAAAACTCCCAGCGGTTGATGAGATATGGAATTTTTAAGTCAAGAAAATATATATTTGCAGTCAAGCCGACCTATGATCAGCCTTCATGTCGGCCCTTTTCCCAATAGTCACATCCTTTAAAAGATGACAAGCCACTATAAATATAAAGTTAAACTCATTTGGTTCAGTGAAGGAATTTCGGTGAAGTGGACACACAATTTGGTCAACAAGTTCAGAGATATCTACAGGAGGCCGAGGAGGAAGAAAATATTGTTTTGGGGAAATTCTTTTGAGACAATCTTGTGTTAAGGGTCAGGTTTTTTGTAGGCTTCCATCATTACAGTGGAGAACTTTCAGTTGCTTAGATTACCCTCAGACCTATAGTAATTTTTAAAGTTTGGACTCCATTGAAACTCAGACCTGCAGTAATTTTTGAAGTTTTCACTCCACTAAAACTCGGACCTATGGTGGTTTCTCAGATTTGAGTCTCGGATTTGTGACAGGGATTTTAACTCTTGGGTTCCTTGTTGAAGATTAGATCACAGTCCTGTAACTACATTTTAGACAGAACAATGGTGGATTTTATGAAGACCTATGGTAATTAAGCTATGCCTTTGTAATTACCAGCCTGTTATGATAATGGTACAAAATTTTTGACTTCACTCAAACAAAGTACGTCTACCTATATTTCAGATCATATTCATGAATGGTGACGTAGACGTTGTCTGGTCAATTTTTTTATCCCAGATCAAATTCTAGCTGTGGTTTATTAATTCATTAATCCCTAAGATTACTGAAGATGTAGCTAAAGGAGGCGTTGTAATGGAAGAGTAGGTTATCGCTCAAGCACAATATATAGACCCCGTTTACACGCATTCTGGCACTTTGTATGAAAAGATTCAAGATTTTCCTTGCCCAGGTCAAGTCACTACGACTCCTTCTGACTCTCATGTCGTAGATGGTGTAATCAACATAGTTAATACATTGAAGAGTAAAAAGAAACAATCTAAATCTACTACTCCAATCATAAATTTACCCGATTCACCTAAAGGATACTCTTCTCTAGGAACTACTTCCAAAATTCATATTGTAGATTCATCTACCGCTAAATCTAAGTCATTCAGGGGTAAAAAGAAATGGAAGGGTAAAAACAAACAAAATACTTCTTCAAAATAAAATACAGATAAAACAAAACATCTGACGAAAAGAAGAAACCTCTCTATCCTTATATTATCTATGACAAATATCACTTCACTAAAGGGTGTCCTCATCGGGCCGAGGTATCTAAGTTTATCAAAGGTTCACGCACACAACAAAATGATTTCTCACAATGGATCTTCTTCCAATTCATCTGGGGATATCCTTATGATGTCCTATCAGGTTATGGTTGCAACATGATCTCAATATTATGGATCTAAGAGTCCCATAACTTGAAATGAAACTGGGTCATTCATTCAACCTCATACGTTAACTCCTTCTACTTCCAAACCATTACACATCGAGAAACCCAGTTTTGACCTTTTAATTAAACCACCCGCTAAGGGTGTACTTAAAAATCAGTTTTCAATCCACATGCGAGAGCTGCTCAGAATTATAACATTGTTGAAGATCTGGCTATGTCACCTTCAGCGACGTTGGCCCTTGAAGTGCTTCAGTCTTGTCCAACCCAAAGGAAGTTACTATTGTCAGATATTGGAGCAATTGATCCTCAAGGCTCTAATCTCATCATCTTTGATCTTGAGAATTTTGTACCTGGAATCCCACACCAAATGGATTTTCAAATCCCTGTTTTAGTCAATAATAGGCGAGTTTTTTGCATTGTGATTGAAGAAGGAGAATCTACCTGCATCATTTCTTTGGCTTGTTGGAAAATTTTTGGTTCTCCAACCATCATTAAATCACCCACAATCTTAAAAGCCTTTGATGGAAGGCATTTTTCGCCATTTTTGAATTCTTATATATTTACCCATAGAGGTAGAAGAAAAATTGTTATGCTTGAGGTGGAAGTCGTTGATGCCCCTCTTGATTACAAACTAATCTTAGGATGAAGTTGGTATGATGCTATGACAAATATGGTATCATCGGTATTTTGGTTAATAATGTTCCCACATTAAGGGAATATTGTCAAAATTGATCAGTTGTCTTACTATACTTCTGATCCTGACTCTACGGATAGTATCCCTTATGTTGGAAAGTCGATTATCCCCTAAAAAGATGTTGGAGTAGGATTTCTTAAGGATTTCTTGGATTGACAGTGGATTTTCCTAGCCTTACCATTTCCTGGATAGCCATGGTGTTGTGGATTCATTTCATTTTTTTTTCGTTGGTTCTCATCTTCCTTTGGATGTGGGTTTAGTTATTAGTTATTGGAATCCTTGGTTGGACAAACATTCTAAAAGGCCAGTATCAACTTGGGTTGATTTACTAGTCTTATAAGCCCTATAATAGCTTGGGTTGAGTTACTAGTCCTGGAAGCCTTGGTTGGAAAAATTCTTTGGAAGCCCTTGGTGGGTTGAGTTACTGGTCCTGGAAGCCCTATTTGGAAAAACTGTCTGGAATATGGGCGACAGTTATGGGTTGAGTTACTATTCCTAGAAGCCCTTTTTGGGATAAATGCTCTGGAGCCTTGTACAACTTGGGTAGAGACCAATCTGGTGATTTGAGGTGGTTTGGCCTCTGGAATCCCTGGTTTGGTTTTGATTGATTATTTTTATAAGATCCTACATTCATTCTTGGAATATGGCATGGGTGTGACTGGATGAAGAGAGATTTGGCTCAGCCATGTCTATGGTCAGGTGGAACATGGAAGTCTCATACTTGGTTGCATTTTTCCTATGGCAATAAGAGTTTTTTTACTCTTCTATTGATGGGTAAATATGCTTGTTATTATGTGGTTTTTATGTGTTTTTTATTTATATTGTTTATATGTTGGTTATGAATGTGTTTTATGACAGTAATGATGCGTGGCTCTCATCATGTTTTGATTTGTAAATGAATGAATACTGTATCTATGCCAAAATAGATGATAATGCATTTAATTTGATGAGGAAATAATGCTTCTTAGTAATTCAAAGACAAGTATGACAACTATATGCTCAGATCAGTTACTTAAACCCGTATATTACATATTTGTGACATTTTTGAGGAAATATTAATCCTGGTTGGGGATGGTGAGGCCTAGTCTTGGCGTCAATTTTTGGTTTTTCAAGCATTGTCCTTATGTAATTTATGAATTTTGAGAGTTACAAATATTTTTTGGCAAAGGTCTAGCCCCAACCCTAGAATATAGCCTTAAAATCCATAATTTTTGGCACATCACTGGGTGAAAAGTCCATAGTTGGACTGATGCAGGCTTATGCATGTGACTGGGAGGTCACAATCACACTGTTTCCTTTTCAAGGGATAAAATGGGGGTTTGATGCTTGAAAACGTCAGTGTGATGCAAGGGCTAACTTCTAGAAGGTTGGGATGGCTCATGTGTGCTTTGTAGCATGAGCAAGAGGTATGTACTATTATGTGTTGTTGTGTGGTGTCGATTCCACTTCCTTAAGGTGACCTGGGAGGTTGAATCAGATCATGGTAACTCTTCATCACATGTTTACCCCAGTTGGATGATTACTTTGGTAGATGTGGGAGGAGGGTTTTATAGAGTGGTATCATAGCATGGTTCACCCCTTAGACTGGATGGGCAGTGTGTGTTGGTCATGCATTCATTTCAATTGCACATGTGTTACTCATCCTTGTTATCTATATGCTTGTTTCATATGTATGGTGTTTGTCATGGTTGTAGTGATGTCACCATTTGAAGGTTGGTGGTGTTGTTGTGAAATGTGTTTTCATGAGTGTATGACTGGTTATGTGTTGTTTATACATGTCAAGTGTTTACGTATTTTCAATATACATTTGATCCAGGAGGATCCTCCAATTGCTCCAAGTTCAAATGCTCAGTTATTCTCGGAAATAATGCTAAGCAGTAGATCCTGTCGTTCTGAATCTGATGGTACCTTTATTTTTTCATTTGGCCTTCGGATGTAGAAGAAATTGTCTGTTGAAGTTTATGATGTGTCAAGGTGTAGGTGCATAAGGTTCTTGCAGGTCTATGGTTATGGTTTCAAATACATGGGTGCGTTAATAAATGTAAAAAACATGTGTTTAAAACTATGGTGTAAACATTATGTAGTCGTTGGGGCCAAGGTCCGACCATGGATATCTATGCTAACTCCAAACATAGCAGAGGTGGCAATCCAACGGGAAGAGTATACATTGACAGTGCAATGATTATTGCCACTAATTCATCACGTCAACGTACAACACAGGGAGATAGGTTGTAACTCCGAGACGTAGTCTAGGAGAGATGATCTCCGTAATCAATGTGTGTTGTGTTTGCGTCTATTATTTCTATTGTTTATGCTTATTTTTTGTTCTCAATTTTATGTTTAAGGCATAAAAATAACTCAGTTTACTTCATTCATTCACATAAATGCTTCCTTAGTCAATTGTGCAAGTAATAAATCATGTAGATTGAATCAGAGGAACATTGGTATGGTTGTTTTTGTCTTGCATGAGGTCATGGTATGTGTAGTTGATATGGTCATGCATTGATTATTAGAATCTAGCTCGAGTGATATTTATGTGTTGATATACCTATGTGTTATATGTCTATATGATGTTATGATTATGTATATACACGTATTATGTTGATTGGTTGATTGGTTGAGGGCTTGGATGACAATCGGGAACAAAGAGTCTTACAAGGTAAGAAGAAAGAAACATCGATGAGAATGGTTACAGCTATGCAAGCCAAGCAAAGTCATAGAAAAGGGTGTGTGTTATTTGCAGTGAATATTTCTAGTAAAAAAGGTAAGGAAATTGAGGATGCATATGTTTTCAGCAGGTACCCAGTTCTACAGTAGTTTCAGGATGTATTTCCTGCAGATATTTTAGAGTTTCCACCTCGCAAGGAAGTAAAATTTTCTATTAAGTTGGTACTAGGGGCATTGCCAACATCTAAGGCACCTTACAGGATGAGCACACCAGAGTTGGTAGATTTGAAGCTAAAGTTGAAGGAAATTTTGGACAAGGGATACATTAGGCTAAGTGTATCTCCATGAGGTGCACCGATATTGTTTGTGAAGAAGAAAGATGGTACTCTCATATTATGCATTGATTACAGGAATTTGAATAAATTGACCATCAAGACTAGGTAATTTTTGTTGAGGATTGATGACTTGTTTGAAATGTATCTCCATGGGGCGCACCAGTATTTTTTGTGAAGAAGAAAGATGGTACTCTCATATTATGCATTGATTATAGGAAGTTGAAAAAATTGACCATCAAGAACAGGTATATGTTGTCTAGGATTGATGACCTATTTGATCAATTAAAGGGAGTAGTAGTGTTCTCAAAGATTGATTTGAGATTCAGATATTATCAGGTACGCACTAAAGAGGATGAAATTCACAAGGTAGCCTTCCGGACTAGGTACGGACATTGTGAATTTTTTGTAGTTCCATTTGGTTTGACTAATGCTCCAGCTACATTTATGTGTTTGATGAATAGTGTGTTGTGTTCTTATCCAGATAAGTTTGTTATTGTATTCATTGATGATATATTGGTATATTCTAAAAATGAAGAAGAGCACGAAAAAAATTTAGCAATAGTATTGAGATTTTTGAGAGAGCATCAGTTGTATGCTAAGCTTAGCAAGTGTAGTTTCTTTCAGACAGAGGTACATTACTTTGGACATGTGGTTTTCAACGAAGGCATAGTAGTAGATCCAGAAAAGATAAGGGCTATCATGGAGTGGGTAGATCCTAGGAATGTGGATGGGGTAAGATAATTTATGGGTTTATTAGGTTATTGTAGGAGGTTGATCAGGAAATTCTCACAGATTTATTATCGTACCACATATTTGCAAAGGAAAGGTAAGAAGTTTGAATGGACAGAGGAATGTGCAGCCAATTTTGAGCAGTTAAAACAGTTTTTGACACATGCTCTAGTGTTAAATATTTCATATCCAAACAAGATTTTGTGGTATGTAAATACGCATGCAAGAGAGGGCTTGGTGGAGTTATTGCGTAGGAAGGATAGGTAGTGTGTTATGGGTCACGAAAACTAAACTAGCATGAGCAGAACTATTTGACACATGATCTTGAGTTGGCAGCGATCATTCATGAATTGAAGATGTGGAGGTGCTATCTTCTAGCTAGATGATTTTTATTAATGAGTGATCATAATGGATGGAGGTATATATTGGACCAACTGAATTTGAATTTCAGGCAAGCTAGATGGTTGGCCATGATCAATGAGTTTGTTTTTGAGATCAGATATATTAAAGTTAACTAGAACAGGGTTGCAGATGCTCTTAGCAAGCGGATACAAATGGATCATATGGAAGCTATGAGTTCCTATTGGACATATTTACAGGGTAGGATCTTGCAGGCAGATCAGCAGGATGTCAGGAATATGGAGCTTAGGCATAGATTGCATTAGAGTACAGGTACATGTGCAGTTACAAGTAGTGGTATATGTATAGGTATAGGTATAGGTGCAGGAGCACAATATCTAGACTATCATCTCACAACAGATGGCTTGATAAGGTTTAGAGATAGGATATATGTGCTATATATCAGTGAGCTCAAAAAGGTGATCTTTGGGGAGTTTCATGTGAAACCATATTTAGGTCACCTAAGCTATCAGAAGACATTGACTACATTAAAGAAGTTTTATTATTGGTTGAATATGAAGAAGGATGTGGCTAGATGTTTGGATTGTCAACAGGTAAAGGTAGAGTGTAGGCATACAGGTGGACTACTACAGTTAATTATGATTTTAGAATGGAAATGGGAGGTCATTTCCATGGAATTTATCACAGGTTTGTCGAGGAAATATAGACAACATGATTCCATCATGGTTATGGTGGACAGGTTGATGAAGGTAGCGAATGATGTAACATAGGTCTTCATCAGGGATGTGGTTAGATTGCATGGTGTTCCGTAGAAGATTGTGTCAGACAGGGATGAAAATTTTACTTCCAAGTTATGGAAGGAATTTTTTTTTAGGTTTGGGCACAAAGTTGGCCTTCATTACTGCTTATCATGTGCAGACAGATGGATAGAAAAAGTGGGTAAACAGGATATTGGAGGACATGTTGAGGATGTATGTGATGCATCATCAGAGAAAGTGGGAAGAGTGTATTCCACTGATAGAGTTCGCTTACAATAATGGGTATCAAGAATCTTTGAGGATGAGTCCGTTCGAGGCATTCTATGGGTGGAGTTGTAATATTCCTATTAGTTGGAGTGATATGGTTAACAGGGTGCTAATTGGATCAGACATGTTGGAAAAAATGGAGTAGGAAATGTAGGTACTCAAGAAGAATTTGAAAGTAGCACAAGATAGGAATAATAGCTATGCATATCAGAACATGTTGTTTAAGGAGTTTCGAGTTGGGGAACAAGTGTACTTGCTCATAAATCCGAGGAATATCTCCTTGGGGATTGGATCGTGTGCCAAGCTAGCACCTCAATTTTGTTGACCTTTCAAAATTCTTGAGAGGATTGGGCCAGTAGCCTATCGACTTGCACTACCTTTGATAGTGAAATTCCATGATTTTTTCCATTTGTCATTGCTTAAGAAGTATGTTAAATATGTTGATCTTGTGATTGATTGGTTTTTATTACATGTGGACCTAGAAGGAGAATTCTGTTGAGACTCAACAAGATGATGAGCTTAGTGAAAAGAGTCGCCTTCACTAAGGGGGCCCGCATGCTATTTTTGGCACAAAGTATATTTTTAGACTATGTCTATTTTTAGACATGTCAATCATATTATGAGTTGCAGGATGCTATTTGTGGATGGTTGGTCAAGTTGGAAAAATAGACGGAGTTATATTTTTAGACATATTGGGCGGAATCTATTTTTAGATTGCCAGTCTAAAAATAGATATGTCGAATATTATTAGCTCTTAATAATATTTGGACTCTAAACATTATCTTATTCTCTTAGAGCACTTCAGTTAAGTGCATAGATGTGGTACAGTAGCTGAAAAAAGGAATTACGCTATTCTTGAGGGTTTAATGGAGCTAATTCATGGAGGACTTCAGTTAGAACTCATGTGACAGAGTTTGGTGGAGTTATAGAAGTAGTTGATGGAGTTGTGTTCAGTTTAACTCAATTAGATACAGTTGAGCTATTTGTATCTAGTCTAACTGATTGATACACTAGTGAGAGTGGTGTGAATTAATTAATAATTAATTCAAAAAAAATAACTCATTAATCAACTAAAGAATACATCAGTTAACTATAGTGCATGGATAGTTTCAGTGGAGACCAGTGGAGAGGTAGGTGAAAGAGCAAGTTAGACTATCAGTTGTGACTATAGTGATGCATTGATTGCATCCAACACTCAATGGAGATGCCAATGAGGATTGCACAGACAATCTTGGAGAAATTCAAGTTCATTCAGATCCATTCTTCAGGAGGGATTGCGCAGTAGAGGCAGGCTAGCAGATGGCAAAGATCAGTGCATGGATTTGCTAGATCAGGCCTGATTAGTGTGTAGCGATTGTATTGTACTGAGAGCTTGATATGATTAGCTTTGTATGAGGATTGTTACATGATCTATATCAAATATTATATATATATATAGTTGGGGTTTTTAGCTTCAGGCTTTCCCGTTAAATCACTGTGTTAATATGTGTGAATTTTTATGGTTTCATGTGTGCATTGCAATTGATTTAATTTCTGCATGTGATGATCAATGGTGGAGTAGATTTTGTATTGTGCATGAAGTTAAAATAGTGTGTGATCAGAAGAATCTTGGACATATAACATATTATTTATATAATTTCTACATGGTATCAGAGCGATATTGATCAGAGCAGATTGCAATTATTGAAGCGGTTGAGTTTTGTGCTGGTGGAATTCGAATTTGCTACAGTGTTTTCTTGGTATCAAAGTTGAGCATTCATTGAAATGTCTTTCAACGGATTGCGATTGGAGTATGCCTTTGAGGGAAACTCAAATTATATTGCATGGAAGGACAGGATGGAGGTGGTGCTGGATGATAATGGGTTGAAGGAGTTCATAGATGCTGAAATTCCAAAACCTGCTTCTAGCGATGTAGCCGCACTTGATGCATGGAAAAAGAAGACAAAAAAGTGTCGAAGGATTCTGTTGGAAGGTGTGAAGGATCACATAGTGTCCAGACTTCATGGTAAAGCTAGTCCATTCTTGATGTGGAAAGCTTTGACATACTTGTTCCAAAGCAGAAGCCACCAAAGGAAGTTGGCACTTAAAGACAAGCTCAGAAAAATAAAAATGGAGAAAGGCGACAGTATACCCAAGTACCTCACGAAGTTTTTCCAGTGTAGGGATGAGCTAGGAAGTGTGGGGGTTAATGTATATGAAGAGGACTTGGTGAGCTTGGCTCTCCTCGGGCTTCCGAAGAGTTGGGATAGTTACGAAGACTCTGTCAATGGTCAGGAGACACTGCCAGGATGGGAGTGACTTTGGTCGGATCTTGTGCAGGAGGAGATCAGGCGGGGTACCAGGGATGGATCTTCATCGAAGAATGAAGATGAAGAAAATTAAGCTTTGGATGCCAAAGCAAGGAAAGGGAAGGGAAAGAAAAATCCTTCTCAATCCGGTGCAAAAGGCAAGAAGCAGGACTTGTCCAAGGTGAGGTGATTTCGCTATCACCAACAGGGACATTACGCCACTAATTGTCCACAGAAGAAGAAAAATAATCAGGCTGCTGGATCTACAGCTGGAGAGGCCTTAGCCTCACATTTTGAGTTGGATTTTTCACCGATCCCATGCTTGGTTTCAAGTGTGATGGGATTAGTGTGGTTTCTTGACAGTGGTGCATCTTTCCATATGACCGGAGACAAATATTTTTTTACTGATCTGGATGAGAAGGATCTTGGAGTGCACATCGAGATGGGCGATGATGGTAGATACAATGCGATTGGTATCAGGACCATTTACTTTGAGAGGGAGTCTGGTAAACCTTTCATCTTGAAGGATTTAATGCATGTTCCAGGATTGAAGAAGAATCTAATCTTTGTGGCGATGTTAGAAGACAAGGGATATGATGTTGTTTTTAGCAAGGGAAAGGCTTTCCTACGCACTAAAGCAACTGGTGAAACTTGGAGGATAGGGGTTCGAGTTAATAATATTTATTAGTTGTAGGTAGATGGTTGTGCAACAATGGTAGGCAAAGCAGAAGGAGTGGTGAGCCAGGATGAGGGCGAATTGTGGCACAAGATATTGGGCCATCTTCACCATGGCACTTTGAAAATTTTGCAGCAGATTTCTACCAAGCTTCCCAAGGGTACACTTGCGCAGTCAGATTAGTGCAAGGGATGTACTTTGGGAAAATTTGTGAAGACGACTTTTCATTAGAAGGATAGTTGCGCCACGACGATTCTTGAGAGAATTCACACAGATGTGTGTGGAACTTTCTCAGTAGCTTCGACAGAAAAGCACAGGTATTATGTGATATTTGTTGATGACTTTTCTCGTAAGTGCTGGATCTTATTCATGCAGAAGAAGAGAGAGAAATACTCAAAGTTATGTGAGTTCAAGGCACTGGTTGAGAAAGATTCAGGGAAGCAGGTGAAAGCTATAAGGAGTGATAATGGTTTTGAATTCATCTCTGGCGAATTCAAAGACTTTTGCAGCGCAGAAGGAATTCGAAGAGAGCTGATAGCACCTCATAACCCACAGCAGAATGGGGTCGTAGAGAGAAATAATAGAACGATCGTGGGTGCCGCATGTGCGATGTTGCATGATTAGGGCCTTCCCATACACTTGTGGGGTGAAGCATGCAACACTGTGGTTTATGTGCAAAACTGTTGTCCTCATAGAGTACTTGGCATGAGTACACCCGAAGAGGCGTTTTCTAGTAAGAAGCCTAATATTTCTCATTTGAAGATTTTTGGCTCACTTGTTTACATTCATGTGATGAAGGATGCCAGGAAGAACCTGGAGCTGACCACAGAGGTTGGGATATTTGTGGGGTACACAAAAACACCCCACAATTATCGTGTGTATTTTCCAGACAGTCAGAAGACTATTATGTGATGGGATATCAAATTTCATGAAGAGAAATCCATGAAGTTGTCGCTTGAGAGGGAGCTACATTTGCATGCAGATGAGGAGCTACAGTTCCTAAATATGAGCCTCAGGATGTGGATCAGCCACAAGAGGAGGTTCATGGAGTGGAAGAAACCTCTCATGTAGTGCCAAACATCAGAGGGCGTAAGAACACTATAGAAGCTGAGCGACTGAATCTTGATGCAACGCGGAATGTAGGAGCATCTACATCACAATGCAGACAGAGACAGTCACATGACCAATTTAATGGATACATGGCTCTGATGAGCAAGTGTATCGTGACAAAACCATCCTCTTTCGAGGAAGCTGTGGAGGACCTTGCATGGGTAGATGCCATGGTGGAAGAGTATGATTCGATTGTCAGAAATAGTGCATGGGAGATTGTCCCAAGGCCGGAAGGGAAATTATTGGTAGGTTCAAGATGGATCTACAAAGTGAAGCAAGCTGCTGATGGGAGCGTCGAGAAGTACAAGGCAAGATTTTTTTCCTGGGGCTTCTCACAGATTGAGGGGATCGACAATGAAGAAACCTTTGCACCTGTCGCAAGGTATTCTTCCATACAGACCATCCTTGCTCTCTCAGTGTAGATGGGTTGGCACATTCATCAAATGGATGTGAAGACTGCATTCCTCAAAGGATTCATTGAGGAGGAGGTGTACATAGAGCAGCCTGAAGGATTCGAAATCTTCAGTAGCGAGTCGCATGTGTGCAGGCTCAAAATAGCGTTGTATGGTCTGAAACAAGCACCTTGTGCTTGGTACACATGGATAGACAATTATTTCACCAGACTTGGATTCACCAAGATTGAGGCGGATCCGAACCTATACCAGATTGTGGTGGAGGGTAAGTTGCTAATCATTGTAATTTATGTAGATGATTTGATACTAACTAGTGATGTACTGTTGATACACTCATGCAAGGCAGATCTTGCAAAGGAGTTTGAGATGAAGGACTTGGGCCTCCTTCATTATTTCCTGGGATTGAAAATTTGGCAGCGGAAGGGTGGACTATTTGTGTCTCAAGGCAAGTATGCCCAGGAGATACTGGAGAAGTTCAACATGCAAGGCTGCAAGCCTATCGACACTCCTCTTCCTGGTGGTTGGAGGAAAGAGGATGCTACATCAACAGAGGTAGTGGATGCCACTGTTTATCGACAGTTGGTTGGTTCGCTCATGTATCTAGTCAATACACGAACGAACATATGCTATGCTGTTAACCAGCTTTCACAAGCTATGGTTAAGCCTACCAAGATATTTTGGAAGGTAGGAAAGTATGTCCTGAGGTATCTCAGGGGCACATCGGGATATGGATTGTGGTGCAGACAGTCGGATGAGGTGAAGCTGCATGGCTTCACAGATGCAGATTGGGCAGGGAGCCCAATGGACAGAAAGAGCACATCTGGAGGGATATTTAGTATCGGGTCTACAATAGTTTCTTGGTACAGCAGGAAATAGAGAGTTGTGGCACTCAGTTCAGTGGAGGCCGAGTACATGGCAGCAAGTTTGGCTGCATGCGAGGCTATATGGATGAGGAAGATCCTGGTTGGGTTGTTCGGTTCACACTTAGATCCTACTGTGATATATTGTGATAATCAGAGTTGCATTAAAATATCAGTTATTCCAGTATTTCATGATAGATCTAAACATATTGACATCCGGTATCATCATATCAGAGATTGTGTGCAGCAGAAGATCATGTTTCTTTCTTACATTCCTACGGAAGATCAGGATGCAGATATTCTGACGAAGGCGCTCACCAAGAGCAAATTCGAATACCATAGATACAGGATCGAGGTGGCAGATAATCCCTATCTTATTGAGAGGGAGTGTTGAGATTCAACAATATTATGAGCTTAGTGAAAAGAGTGGCCTTCACTAAGTGGGCCCGCAGGCTATTTTTGGCGCAAAGTCTATTTTTAGACATGTCGATCATATTATGAGTTGCAGGATGTTATTTGTGGATGGTTGGTCAAGTTGGAAAAATAGATGGACTTCTATTTTTAGACATATTGGGCGGAATCTATTTTTAGATTTCCAGTCTAAAAATATATATGTCGAACATTATTAGCTTGTAATAATATTTGGACTCTAAACATTATCTTATTCTCTTGGAGCACTTTAGTTAAGTGCACAGATGTGGCACAACAGCTAAAAGAAGGAATTACGCTATTCCTGAGGGTTTACTAGAGCTAATGCATGGAGGAATTCAGTTAGAACTCATGTGATAGAGTTTGGTGGAGTTATAGAAGTAGTTGATGGATTTGTGTTCAGTTTAACTCAGTTAGACACAGTTGAGTTATTTGTATCTAGTCTAACTGATTGATACACTAGTGAGAGTGGTGTGAATTAATTAATAATTAATTCACTAAATAATAACTCATTAATCAACTGAAGAATACATCAGTTAACTACAGTGCATGGACAGTTTCAGTGGAGACTAGTGGAGAGGTAGGTGAAAGAGCAAGTTAGACTATCAGTTGTGACTATAGTGATGCATTGATTGCATCCAACACTTAGTGGATATGTCAATGAGGATTGCGCAGTCAATCTTGGAGAAATTTGAGTTCATTCAGGAGCTGTCATTCAAAAGAGGGGGATCACAGTAGGTAGGCTGGGCAGATACAAAAAGAATTAAGGGCATGGATTTTCTGACTGCCCCGATTAGTGTGTAGCGATTGTATTGTACCGAGAGCTTGATATGATCAGCTTTGTATGAGATTGTTACATGATCTCTAACATATATTATATATGAGATAGTTTTTAGCTTTAGGATTTCCCATTAAATCACTGTGTTAATGTGTGTGAATTTTTATGGTTTCATGTGTGCATTGCAATTGATTTAATTTCTGCATGTGATGATCAATGGTGGAATAGATTCTGTATTGTGCATGAAGTTAAAATAGTGTGTGATCAGGAGAATATTGGACATATAACATATTGGTTATATAATTTCTACAAATTCCAGTTGGAACCTCAGTACATTTTTCAGAGAAAGACACTCATACTCCAAAATTGAGCAATTGAGCAGGTTAAAGTGAAATGGAAGCACTTTGGGCCCGATGAAGCTACATGGGATATGGCGGATCAGATTCAGGCTATGTATCCTTCCTTATTCGTTGGTTGAGTGAATGTTTTGGCAAGTGTTTTGGTATATGTTGGTGTGATGTTTTATATATGTACATATGTATATGGATGTAAATTCTGCCATGAGCCATGTTATAAATCTCCAATAAGCGGTATAAGTGTCATGTCATTATGAAGTTATAGTTGTCATGTTGGTTTTCTTCTCAGCAAGTTGATCACTATAAATACTACAACAAGCTAATTTATAAAGCTCAATGGGAAGTATATTTTTTCTATGTTACCTTATTATTAGGGTTTACGAACATTGAGGGGATGGTGTTCCCCAAGGGGGGCGGGGGGGAATGTGTAACAACCCTAGTGAAAATTACATGTAATAAAAGTTAATAAAGGAAAAATAATAACCAAGGTCATGGGACACGTATTCTAAGCTGAATGTTGGGAAAAAACATCCTAGTGTTGGTGTTCATTTGGTTTATTATGGCTATGGAAATTAGAAAAGGAAATGGCTAAGGCTTTGGAAAGGTAAAGTGGCATTTATTGGCATGTATTTAAGAAAATAATGGAAATTAGGAGAAAAGGGAGGTGAAAGGTCACAGGTTGCATGTGAGGAGGAAAATGAAGGAAAATAATGGAAAATGAAGAAAATAAAGGCCTCATTAATAAAAATGCTTCTGATGATGAGTTCATGGCTTTTGTTCAGTGCAGATTTTGAGCTCTCATTAATCTCTCTCTCTCTCTCTCTCCCATACTTTTCGATACTTAGATTTTTGTTGGAGCACTCTTGGAGAGTGTGGCATACTTGGATATTTGGAGCAAGAAGGAAACGGAATAATATGAAAGTGCAAGAGGACATCGATATCTGTTCGGTCTCTGTAATTTATTAGCAAGATTGGGAGAGTCCAATCACAGAGTTAACATCATTTCAACCAACTTTGGGATTCTAGGATCTAGCCCTCCTGAATCCGGAGAGGGATCTCTCCAATATGTACAAAGATGGATATTGTCTTTGAAAAGCTTAAGGTAATGATATTAGGCTAGTTTTATGAAGGCCAAAGGTTTTGTTTTGTTTTGGATGGTTGAGCATGAAATGTTACTTGAGGGAAAAGTCCTAAGTGCAAAAAGTTTCAAAAGTGAGAAGTTGCAAGCAAAATAGAACAGTTTTGGCAGATAGATAGATATAACGCTGGTTTTTAGTCCATTGGGCTATGGAGTCATATCTGGGCTTTAATTAAACAACAACATCAAGTGTGATCCAAGGGGAAAGTCATCTATACCACAAGATTATTGAGATTAAAATGATGAAATAGAAACATTAAAATCTTGGAGGGGTGGAAACTGATAATAATTTCTCAGAGGATTTATAGTCAGTCCAAACAAGAAAAGCCTCTTAAGTAACTGTTTTAAAACCAACCAAGGACAGGGCTAACCATAGACTTCTTGGGCAAGTTCTTATTAAAGCAGCTTAATTGACAAACAATCCAGTAATCCACATAATTACCTTCATAAAGTATGAAAACACATAAGAAAAACAGAGTGTAACTTAAGATCAGATAAAGTACTTTTAAACCTAGTCTGCTTTCAGTCAACACCAAGGGAAACTTTCAGAATCTGCCTTTGGAGAAAAGAATCTAGGAATCAGGGCAAACCATATCTTCTCTAGTCTAACTTTAATAGCAAATAATGGAAATAACATTCGAGAACAATGTTTGAGCAAACAAAAGGACGAGGGAATGCCAACATTCCTAACTATTTAAACTGTGTTGAATCATTCTTAAATAAACAAATCTGAAGAAAACATTAAGATAAAGATTTCTCAGCCAGAGAAGGTTACTGCTATACAGAAAATCCTAACCCTGTTTAAACTGTTCTTTACAGAGGGAAAATGAACAATATGGCATACATAGAAGGAAAACGATTAACAAAGAAAGAAGCACTTCACCAATGATAAAGACCAGGATCCCAAGAAACAACTTTTATATTGATGTCAAACCAGTTACAATCTTCAAGTCCAATGTTTTAGTTCAGCAATCATCTTCACTATTCAACCTAACTACTCTAGCACAAATAGAGCTTCAAGGGCCAGTGAACACTATGTACAAATAGAAGTCTCGAGCTCAAGTGTATTTCAAAGTTCTGCAACCAACAACTCCTCATCTTCTGTAGAAGTACTTATAGGAAGATGAGGAGGTGAGATTTTAACAAAATATCTCAAGGACAGTTAATGCAGAGTGAAGACTTCTCGGCCCTTTGAGAGGCTCGAGGGAAAATTTTACAGGTGGATCACTACATTAACTGTTTCACAATAAATATCAAAGCTCGGTGGAAGCTTTGTTTGACTTTGAGGCTCTGTGTATGTTTTGGAGTAACTCTGCAGATATTTATTCATTGGTTTCCTTGCAGAAATAACTTCTTGGCGATGCTGGAGGCAGATATTTCTTCGAGAAATAACTTCGGCCTCTGTTCTGAATGGTTTGAGGCGACAGGTGGCTCTTTGGTAGCTGAGGAATCAATTTGCCTCAAGTTGTGGCAGTGGAGGCTTTCTGTCTGATAAAACACTTTAGGTTTTCTTTAAACTGTGTTTTGAGTCGGGGATTAGGCTTTTGATAACTGTCTTAGCCGTAATCCCCGTAATACTGTCTTCAATCTTCTTCTGCTGTGCTTTATTCTTAAAACTAATACTCTTTAACTGTTCTTTCGAATAAAACAATGTCTTGTCGATGTGCAGGGCCGCGCTGGGCTTTTCGGCATCAATGCTCATGAAACATTGACAAATCATTGAATCCAACCATGTGAATGGTTCCTTTTAGTAGCTTCGAAGGCGCAGGAAACGTCTTTCGCAACCCTCGGATTTCTTTGTGATACAACGGAAAACCATTAAAAACACCTGCATAAAACAAAAAACAATTAAGAAATCCTGCGAAATAGGTTAGACTGCTTCAGAAGGCAGGAGAGGAGCGTAGCCGTCGGATGAAGGCAACCAACGGTGGAGATCTACATAGAAAGGAAAAAAGGATAGTGGGAGAAGAATAAGGAGGAGCAGTTTTGGACCGTCCGATCTGGACATGTGGACGGTCCATATCTAATCGGAGGGTCTCAATCGGGGGTGGCAGAAAAGGGGATGCGATTGAAAATTCCAGTGCGATTAAGCGCTGGCCGTTGATCTGCAGATCATATCGACGACAGAAAATGAATCAGCGGGTTTTGAAATGGCGGTAAGACTTGCGATCGGAGGGAATAAGGACCGTTGGATAGGCGGGAAATGGACGGCCCAGATTTAATTGGAGGATCCCAATCGGGGAGGTCACAAAACAACATGCGATTGAAACTTTGCGATTGAGCCCTTTGCGATTGAGCGCTGGTCGTTGATCTGAGGACCAGATCGACGGCGGGGAATGAATCAGAGGTAATTGCAAGGGGGTGAAACATTGCGATGCGATTTTGCGCGGACCGTTGGATCAAGGATTAGATCAACGGTCAAGAATAAATCGGAGGGAGAGCAGAATCGGAAGATCGGAGGTATGGACTGCGATTGATTGGAGGGCACACTTGAAGCATTGTGATTGAGAGTTTGCGATGCGATTGAGCGTAGGCCGTTGGATCAAAGGACTAGATCAACGGTCAGGATTGCTATGACCTACGCACCGGTGGAAAAAACCCTTAAACACATGAAAACCAAAGTTTTTTGCGAATAAAACAAGTTTAACGGATTGGGCGGAAAATATATAGGTAAAGGAAAAAGGCACCCGATTGCGGGGCCAGGGGTTTTCACGGAATGTAATATGCCCGGGAGTTATAAAGACAAGGGCTAATCGCAATCAGGCCATTGAGCCTGGTCTTTCCGATCAACCCATTTGTATTGTTTCCGATTGCGATTGCGCGATTGGCTCTTTTCAATCAACCCATTTATATTCAGCACATGGTTTTAAGTTTTAACTTAGAACTTTCGGAAAGTGGGTTTTTGGGTTTACAAAGGAAAATGAGCTTTGTAATGGTTCAAAGTCATGCACCCTTTGGATATTTGCAATGCGATTAGCGCCGAAAGCTTTGGCGTTTGGTTTTAACACATGGGCATGTGGGGGGAAGTGGTTTAGGACTTAGCCTAAGGGGCTTAGGTCCATAGTAATAAAACTTTGATTTTTATGAGAAATTTTCAAGGATTTTAATGGATTTGGGGGTTCCGAAATAGTTAAAAAGTGAGTTTTTAACTATGAAAGGGGAAATTTTCATAAATGGAAAGAAGAGGACTTATGAAAACAAGGTAGTTTTGATGGAGAAAAAGGGGAGCAGATGAAAGGTTTTGAGAAGAGGAGAAATGGCGATCTTTCAACAGTCTTTTAGTTGGAGTCAGCAGAAATTCCTGAGTATAAAAAATGGGACAACAAATGAGGATTTTGGACAGAGGCATGAGGCCTTAAAGAGACTTCAAGAGCCAACAATTTTTTAGTGATAAAATTTGTTCCTTGGAGGCTCAAAAAAGATCTTAGTCACCTTTTGGTATAACAAAATATTATAGGTGGCTAACAGTGGCTCCACTTGGGGATGGTGCCTTCTTGAAGGCATCAAGAATTCAGACTTGACTTCTGGGAGGCCGACTAGTTGCCTCATCCATTGGGTTGTCCTTCTGTGATTGAATGATCTTCTCTAAAAACATATTTGGCAGCCATGAAAGCAATGGACCTTTATCAACAAGCTTGCTACCTACCCAATCCTACAGATCTAGCATTTTTTCTTCATCAGAGTGCACTTGGATTGGCAAACTCTATTCACAACATTTTATTCTTTTGAAAGCAGGAAATATAATCTATTTCTAATCCTTATTTTTCCCTGAACTCCGATTAAATAGTTGAGCTCAGATATTTCTCCACCTAGTCTACTGTTTGTTGGGATTAAACAGTCCAACAAACTTTCATTCTCTAAATTCTACAACAGAAATTTAAAAATAGTCAAGTCAAGATTGAGCTGTTCGACTTGCTATGATCTATGGCATAAAAACAAGCTGCACATAGATTATTATTTGCAGAAAATTAAATCAAAATGGAAGGCTTAAGATCTGAAAGTTTCTCATTATGGCCTTCTTTTTCTTTACAACTCCGTTTTTAATTTTGTTTTGAGCTGTCTCTTTCTTGATATCTGATTCAGATTTTGGGCAAAGAAGAACCAGTTTTTCTCTTTTATGACTCATAAAAATAAAAAAGTTTTGAGTCATCTCTCTTTGGAAACTTTGGTTCAGATTTTGAACATGTTTGAACCTTTAATTTCTATCCTAATCTATCTACCGATAAGCCAAGATTAAACAGTTTGGCAAATCAAATTCACTACCCTATCAGCAGAAAATTGAAAGCTAATTAGTCAAGATTAAACAGTTTGACTAACTAGAAGTGTGTTTTTCAGGAGTGGCATTTAAGCTTGCACACTTTCAGATTTATTTCTCTTTTTGGCATGGGGTTGTGCCTTTCTTGTTTTTCATTTCTGCCCTCTTTTCTTTCTTTCTTTGTTTTTGTATTTTTTGATTTTTCATAACTTTGAATGCAATGGTGGATGAAATATTTATAATGAAAAAAAAGAAAAAAGAAGGCTTAAAAATATATCATGAATCAAGAGAAGTAATGCTTGAGCATCCTGCCATTGACAGGACCCCCAAACAAATCTGTTCCATCCAGCTCTTGTAAGAAGAATGCATTGTTTCCAACAACTGAATGAATAGAGTAAGGGCCAAGCCATAGATTGTCAAATTTACCATGCTTTCCCTTGTCTTCTCTCTTTGAGTCCCACTTTAAAACTTTGTCCCCAATCTTGAAATTGCTGGCCTTTGTTCTTCTATCAAAAAGCTTCTTAATGTTGTCCTGTTTCTGCAATGTTTTGTTGTACACTTCCTCTCTGATTTGTTGAAGATGAATGGTCTGATTTATTCTTCTAATCATTTCATTATCTTCAGTCTGCAATTATTGGATAAACTTCATAACTGGTACACCAAGGCTATTAGGAAAGATTGCATCTGTACCATACACAAGCTAAAAAGGTGACATACCAATAGATTTCTTCAAAGTTAATCTGTCAGCCCAAAGTGCATAGACTAGCTTTGTGTGCCAAGACTTTTTATTGTCCTCCAACAGTTTCTTGATTATGTTCACTAAGCTTTTATTGGAAGATTCTGCAAGTCCATTACCTTGAGGGTAATAGGCTGTGGAATGCCCTAGTGTTATCTGGTATTTATGACCGAAGTCAACCATTTTCTTTGATCCAAACGCTGCTGCATTATCTGTGATGATCTTGGTAGGATAGCCAAATCTGGAGAGGATATTGGTTTCTATGAACTTTATAATAACTGAATCATTGGCTTGCCTACAAGGAATGGCTTCTATCCATTTAGTGAAATAGTCTGTGGCAGTAAGGATCCATCTATGCTGGGCAGAATATGAGGGATGGATTTCACCTATGAAGTCAAGTCCCCACTGTTGAAAAGGAGCTTCAACAGTGATTGGATGCAGAGGAAGGGGTAATAATTTTCTCTTGCCCTCAAACAATTGGCATTTATGGCAAGTAGTTTTCATTTTGTGAACATCAGGAAAAAGGGTGGGCCAATAGAAACCAGCCCTCAAAATTTTGTTGGCTGTTGACTTCCAGTACAAATGGCCTCCACACTCTCCTTCATGAAATTCCCACTTAACCTTCTCTGCATCAAACTCAGGCAAACATTTAAGCAATATACCACTAGCATTTTTCCAATAAAGACACCTATCTATAATGCAATAGTTTACTGCTTTCAGTTTTAAGAAACTTGCCTTTGTTTTCGACAAACCAGGAGGTGTATTTAAATTAAGCAAAACATAAACGATATCAGCATACCAAGGAGAATTCATAAAATGGTTTTCAATAATGGGAGTTGAGAATTCTTCTTGGCTGTCCAAAGCATTAATCATATTAATATAAAGAACTTCAAAATTGGATTCAGCCATTAATCTAGCTAGACCTTGGCCTTTGATGAGTTTAGTGGGTTTTATCTCTAAATCATATTCGAGAATAACATCAATCCACTTACCTCTCTTACCATCTGGGTCCTGTGTTAGAATGTCTTTAACCACTGAATTAGGGACAAAGGAAATGATGTGTGAGTGAAGGATGTATACTCTGAAGTCTTTCAATGCTTTAACCAAAGCAAAAGCTTGCTTTTCCATAATATTATACTTCAAAGGGGCATCCCTCAATGCCTTGCTAAAGAATGCAATAGGTTGCTCTTGTCCTTGTGGCTTTTTCTGTAAAAGGACAGCAGCAATAGTATGTTCTGATGCAAATGAGAAGATATAAAAATCTTTTGAAAAATCAGGGCTTATGAGAACCGGTGTTTTGGTTAATGCTTGTTTCACCAGCTCAAAGGATGTCTTTGCTTCCAAGGTCCATTTTACCCCTTGCTCCTTCTTCAACATGTTTGTGATATTCCTAAGGAGCTCAGCTAAGTTAGGGATGAACCTTCTCAAAAAGTTAATCTTTCCAATGAAAGACTGCAACTCCTTGATATTTCGAGGATGAGAGATTTGCAATATAGCCTCAATCCTCTTTGGATCTATCTTTATACCCTCTTCTGAAATAATGTGTCCAAGAAGCTTACCTTCTTGGAGACCAAATAGTGTCTTCTTAGGGTTTAAAGATATTCCAAACCTTTGCACTTCTCGAAAACTTTTCTCAAATGTTCTAAATGTTCTTCATCTGTTTTTGAAAACACAGTGACATCATCTAGATAGATAATGATGAAGAAGCCCAATTCTTCCGAGAATGCTATGTCCATGGCTCTCTGAAAGGTTGCTCCGGCGTTCATTAGACCAAAAGGCATCTTCACATACATGAAAGTGCCCCATGGAGTAGTGAAAGCTGTCTTTAATTGATCAGCAGGGTGAACTAAAATTTGATTATACCCTGAATAGCCATCAAGCAACGAAATCCTTTTAGACCCCACCACCCTTTGTAAAATGTGATCCATTTTTGGTAAAGGGTAGTTATCCTTTAACGAAGCTTTGTTTAAGTCTCTAAAGTCTATACAAAGCCTGATTTCTCCAGTATTCTTCCTAACAGACACCAGATTAGATACCCACTCAGAATATCTAATAGGGACAATAATGCCAGCCTCATACATTTTCATGATCTCCTTCTGAACCAATGGCAACTGGACAGGGTTTATTCTGCGCAGTTTCTGTTTAAATGGTTTTTGGTTTTATTTAAGAGGGATTTTGTGCTGTATTATTTCAGTGTCATAGGACTTAAGATCTTCGTAACTCCATGCAAAAACATCAGAAAATTCTTTGAACAACTCTATGTATTTGAGTATAATGTGAGCTAGCAACGTTTTGGACAGTTTGATCATTTTCGGTTTTTCCTCACTGCCTATATTGCACTCCTCTACTTCAGTCTCTACAGGTTCCCGTTTTGGTTTATTGGCCACATCGTTAAAATCGAACAACTCCTCTAAAGGCGTTAGACCACTCGGAAAATTTTCATCTTTAGAATGCAGAGTTTGTAATTCTTCCGTTTCTAACTCTTCACTTAATTCTATTTTGTTCCTAAGTTTGCTAGACAATAGGTTAAAATTGGCTGGTTGAGGAGACGATTCTTCTTCACCAAGAAAGTTTTCTTCACTGCAGTCTGTATCATAATCTGAATATGAACTGTGCAGTTCGAACTCATTTCTGAATTGCATGAAGTCTTCTATTTGTTTGTCATTGTCAAACACTTGCCAATATTTTTCGTTATCAGGCACTGCCAGTCTAAATTTTATTGGAGTTGTGTTGTCTCCAGTCTCATATGGCGTTAGACATGTCCTGGCCGCAAAAGCTAAATTGTGGGCCGTAATGTTCTTTTTCCTTGGGATGAAACTCAGGTTTGACTCCTCAAATGTGGTAAACAGATCCATGACATCATTCCGATAGGCTCTAAGTCTGGGATGATTCGCATTATACTCCCCATTGACTTGCCTAATGATTAACTCAGAATCCCCGTACACATTAATTCTTCTGGCTCCTAATTTCTTCAAGAGATGCAAGCTTAAGAGAAGGGATTCATATTCTGCTATGTTGTTGGAACACTGAAAGTTTAATTTGCATGAGATGCATTCTGTGTGGTTGTTTTCAGTGTTAATGATCCAAACCCCTGCACCAGCATTATTTCTAGTGCATGACCCATCAAAATACATACTCCATAAAGGAATGTCTTCGGTTTTGTCTGTTTGGCGATTGTCCTTTTTAACTATGGTGCCTTCTGACTGTTCATGATTAGCAGCACCCAATTGAATTTGTTTTGACTCCTCAAATTCTTCAATAGATTGAGGGATGATGTCATAAATGTTAGGGGTATTTTCTGGGTTGTTAAGTCCTAAAAACAATGGACTCATAACCGGTAAATCAAGACCTATGCTTTGTTTACTAATGTTTTCACATGTGGCAAAATGTTTGGACACTTCTGCGTTATTATACTCTTCTTCCCTGTCGGCCTTTAATTCTGTTAAAGTGACTTGCTCACTAGGAGTTTCATTGTTAAACATGATAAAAGAATCAAGGCCTGTGTTGACAGAATATATAGGAGAGTTTCGTGGTCTATCTTGACTTGTAACCGTGTATTGCATATGAGACTCCCTATAAAGTCTTATGTTCTGATTGAAAACCGGGATGGTCGCATATGTCATGTCCATCTGCATAGTCCCCTGTAACTTAGCTCCCCAGGATCTTGATAATAGCATTCCATACTTTGGGGGGACATCAGCCACAACAATGTCCATGAGTAAACATTTGGCTGGAATCTGGGCTAGGTTAACAGAGAGGTCTTTGATCAATCCTAGACATTTTACTCTATTTGAGTCAAAGGAGTATAGGTCTTTGTAGGGTCTGGTAATTTCTAAACCAAGGCTCTCCATCACAACTTTAGGCATTAAATTATGAGAAGCCCCGGAATCATGCATAGCGTTGTGTAGAATTTTGTCATGAATGTTCAAACTCACATAAAAGGGAGGAACTGGTCCTTCTTGAAACTTCCCTTCAATCTGAGGGCCAAAAATCAACTCTGGTAGGTCGTCACTAAGATTAACTGTATCTCCATTTTCCTCTATATTTAAAGCCTTCAAAATTTGGTTCCTATATACATGTTGGGCAGCTAACTCAGTTAATGGAACAGAGATTTTGATCTTTCAGATTTCCTGTTCAAGGCTGAAAGGGGTTTGATTCTTTGAAGCACTTGTTTCAACCTTATTAGTTGTCACTCTATCAACAATTACAGCTTGCTGATTTGTTTTACTTGACACAACTGTTGTAGAAGGAGTACTAGCTGAAGCGTTAGTACTGCTGATGTCTTCACTCTGTTTTTCAGAATTTTGAGTGTTTTTCTCCTTATCCTTATCAGAATTAACAGCCACCGTTTTGTCTTTTTGTTTGGCTGTTTTGGGTTTAGCTGCGGTGCTGCTTTGAGAGGATTTGTCAGAGGTTTTGGTGTTGGGGGCTTGTTGACTGGTCTTGCTTCTAAGGTCATATTCTCTTTGAGGTTCTATGACGACATTTTCCATGTCCCGATAATAATTTTCATTATCATCTCTTTTGTCGTCGTAAGGTGTGTAAAGACCTTGTTTATTATCATAATGAACCTCAAAGTCATCATCCTCTTCCCCAAACATGTTGATATCCTCTTCCTCTATTATATCTTCCGTTTCTTCAACCTCACTTACATAGTTTTGATGAAAGGGAGGGGTGATCTGTTGATCATCTTCCCTAGGTCTGTTTGGAGGTTGGTTCCTTCTAACATTCTGATTCTGGTTCCTATTTTGAGGAGCAGTTTGATTTTGATTTGCTTGTGCTCTCTTAATTATGCTCATCTCTTTCATCATTTCTTCCATCATTCTCTCCATTTTCGAGCTTGAAGTGGAAGGGGTGGATTCCTCTCTAAAAGATACTCTCTTTTCCGCTTTCATCCTCGCTCTCTTCTCCATAAGGTTAACTTCCACAGAAAGAGCACCTCTTTGCATATCTTCAAGGGTTGCAAAAACTCTTTCTCTGAGTGAATATTTCATGTCTGGATCAAACCCTTCAGGAAATTTCTTTAAAGTTGAGCCCTGAGGAGGTTTTAGTTCAGGGGAAAGTGCATTGTAGACGCTGTTAAATCTGGTACAATAAGATTGTACACTTTCCCCAGGGTTCCTATGGAGATTGTTATAGTCAGCAAGGACTTGGAGAGGATTCTTTCTCACTTCCCATTTGTTTAAGAATGTTTGATGGAAGGCTTGGCGATCGTTAATACTATGGGGGGTTAAACCTTTAAACCATTCTCTTGCTTCTCCCCCCAAACTTTGAGCAAATAGTCTCAACTTGACAGAATCATCATCAATTTCGTTTATGTCAAAGTAGTCATTCATCTTGTCCACATGTTGAGATGTTGTTATAGTATTGCTAGCATCATACAATGGAATTTTGGATTGATAGTCCGGTGGAAGATTGGCTAATGGTACAGGAAGGACTAAGGGAGCATACCATGTTGCCATGGCAGGAGGTGGAGGTGGATTTACAGAAGGGAAAGTGGGCTGAGGTGAAGTGGTTTGAATAGTGGATGTAGGGTGAGTAGAAGTGGATGGACCAGGAGTAGACTGTTGAGATGATCTTGGATGAGAGACACCTAAATTGTGAAGGAAATGTAAATCAGGAGGTGT